>JAVIWB010006067.1:0-600000 GCA_031893035.1 Dermolepida albohirtum
GAAAAAAATTATCGTGAGTTCACTCTAAAGAAGATAAGACCATATAAATGGTACAAAGCATTGAATGCTTTATACTACTTGTATGTTAACCAAAAAACTACTAAAACATTGATGGCGAGCACTGCAAAATAAGCTACTGAAGACCTATATTCATGAAATGCATTACGATGAATGACGAAGCGTGGGTTTATGGGTTTTTCACACAAACCAACCATCAAGCCTCAAAAGAGAACTTTGATAGTTGGACACAACCTATAAATGTATTGAACAAATATAGCCTCTCTGTCTCGTCCAACATAAGCGTGTGTAGACAGACGCTTGATACCTTGGCGATTTGCCGCATGAATGAATGTTAAAAGGAATCATTTAAATGTTAGCAACACCCTGTCTACTACATATGTTAGAGAGATTCATTTAGAGGGAGATTATTTTTCTGTATCAAAAAGATACAATAAACTCTACGAAAGAATCGTTCGTTAATAACACAAGTCTACCTGACGATGAGTGAATCTATGAAACATATGTAGTAGACAGTGCGTTATTAACATTTGAATGATTCTTTTTAACATTCAATAAAAGTATGACAAACGAGCGTTTGAAGAAGAGCAATCGCCGAAGAAATACAAATTTATAGAAGATTTTGCATCATTACAATGCTACAAAATTTTTGATCAAACACCTTATTCACCAGATATAGCCCATGGTAATTTATTGTGGTTCCAAAACTTAAATTACTACTTCCTAGAAGACGTTTTGTATCCATCGAAATCATAAAATGGAAAAGCAAAAGTTGAAGGCCCTAGTGGAGAGTGCCTATATTTTAATATGTAGTATCATTTCAAATTACAGTATTTTATTTATGTAATTTTAATAAAAATCAGGACGCTTACATCTTCTTAGACATAAAATACTGATTCATTATTTTCATTGAAAAAGCCATTATTGTTTTATTTTTACCTATTTCGCTTTGGTGTTATTTTCCTCTAATTGGAGGAAGGTAACTAGTTCTGTTATAAGTTCTATTACAAGAATTCCAAAATATATTAAACAAATTGTGTATTTGGCCAGGTGCAACACTGTGATTAATTATCTGCTGATAATGCCAACTTCGTTGTCGAAATACGTATACAGAATACGAACATTATTGTGCAAAGAAGTTTATCCATCTTTTTTTATTAATTCTGCTTATTAAATTTCTCTTAGGTTTTTAAATCTTAAATTTGTCTGAATGAAGAAAAAGTGCCCAATCGTCCTTTAGAAAAATTCAATAAGTGAAATGATGATCAAGTCTTTTAAAGAAGTAATGAATGGAAATAATGCATGGAATTTCAAGAGTATTGCATAACCACCACTTTACATTAGCGTCGGTATAGTAAAGTATAAATTTCCATGGAGTAACATTTCTTGACTTTTGCTAATAACGAATCAAAGTTAGACTCTAGACAGCACTCTTCTTAATAACCAAAGATTGATATTTCAACAAAACTAAATTCGAATCCAAGAAACTAAAACTCCACAAAAGTGGCTATAAAAAAAATATCGAAGTTTATTGAAATCTAAAATTGATCATCAGTTAGCCCAGGTGTAAACCCGCTCGACTGTCAATTGTGGATCGATGTGAAGAGCATGGCATACAATATTTCTTATAGAAATGTAAAGACCCTAAATAAAGTCTTGGCAACTTTATCAACTAAGTTGACTATTCTAGAGAGCATGCTGTTATAAATTGTTGACCGTAATGTGAAAAACTGCACAGTAGTAAAAGGAAAAGAAGTAAAAAGTATGTTTCCGAAAACATCATACTCGAAACACCTATGAAATGTTGAGAATAATACTTTTGTGAAAGAGTCTACACCTTCTGGCAGCTTAAAACAATGGTTCTAACAGTTCTTAGCTTAATTTCAAGCGGAAACTGAAATTTGTACGCGTAATTACCAAAAAGTTGCTAAAACTTCTGAAAATATATTACAATTATTTACACTTGGTGCATAGACTGTTTAAACAAAACCATATGGGACAAATAGGCCACACATGCAATGAGTACTTTTTACAGCGTACCATATTATATATGATTATTTCAAAGTTGCCAGTTTAAAAGGACTTTATCTTTTCTACATGATAGCAGTTTAGTTTTATATAGGTATTATTATCAAGCCGGCTAACTTGCCACGCTGGGAGTCTCGGGTTCGAGTCCGATGATCTGCTGCTCGGGAAGATTTTTCATGATTTTCCTTTTCCGTTTAAGTGAATGCCGACTGACAAAGATTTTAAGCGCGAACGTTATAATTACTCATAGACTACTAAAGCCCCCTGTAATTGGAATTAAGCTGTTGGGGAATGTGAAGGCATGAGTTATTATTATTATTATTCTTTAGAGGGTTTGACTTTTTTCTATATATATGTGTGTGTGTTTAACTTTCATTGCTATGGTGACTAAGTTTTTCTCGATCAATGCTTGTTAAAAATATTTCGCCGTTACAAGCCTTATACAATACTACTATACAGGGTGTCTATAAAAGAACTCCGGGGTTTTAAGACAAAATATTTTAATAAAGTAAAAAACGTACATACATGTTTTATACATGATTAGAAAGCTTACATTTTCAAGATTTTTTAACAACTTAGTGAAGTTCAATGTGAGCTCCGTGAGTGGCACGGCACACGTCGAAACGGTATTCTACCTCTTCCCATGTCCTGGCGAGCATGTCTGGGGGAACGGACGCCACGCAATTCTCTATTCGTTTCCTGAGATGGCGAACATTTCGAATTTTCTCCGCATACACAAGATTCTTGATATGCCCCCAGAAGAAAAAGTCCAACGGAGTCATATCAGGGCTCGTTGGTGGCCATGGAATAGGTCCTTCCCTTCCAATCCACCTGTTGCCGAAACGAGCGTCCAGTGACTCACGCACACGCAAACTGAAGTGTGGCGGCGCCCCATCTTGTTGGAAGTAAACTAAACCTTTCTCCGCCTCAATGTCATCCAACTGAGGATAAACATACTCCTCTAACATGTCACAATAGACATCACCATTGATATTCCTTTCGACAAAAATGAAGGGACCTATGACTCTGTCACGCATAAGAGCACACCAAACATTCACTTTGGGCGTGTCACGTTCGTACTCAATAAACTCATGGGGCGGCTCTGAACCCCAAATTCTGCAATTATGCCTGTTTACAGTTCCGTTCACATGAAAAGTAGCTTCATCACTAAAAACCACACTTTTTAAAAAATCATTATCTTCATCAATTTTATCCAGCATGGAAACAGAAAATTCGAATCTCTTAACCTTGTCTGCCGGTTTGATATGGTGTAAAAGTTGTATCTTGTAGGCAGTTAAACGAAGTCTTTTACGAATTACCTTATGGACTGTTGATCTTGATAACCCCAAGTCCAGACTGCGTCTTGTTAACGATTTCTTAGGGCTTCGAGTGCATGAAGCTCGGATTCTGTCCACATTCTCTTGAGACACACGCGGCCTACCCGGCGACTTTTGCTTCAAAACACTTCCTGTTTCCTTGAACGCACATAACCACTGACGAATTGTTTTGTCTGTATGCGGGTCAACACCATAGCTACGTCGAAAGTTTCTTTGTACAGTAACAACAGAATTAGTTTCTATGAGCCAAATAACACATTGAGCCTTTTGTTGAGGCGTCGCCATAGCGCGGCAGTCCAGACGACACTGACTCCCTGCCGCAGCCGCTACGTCATTTCAAGGTCAACGCTCCGCAGCGCTGCCAACTGTTGAGAGAAACATTCCCAATTGGTATGAGTAAAACTCTGTGAGCTGCTTGTTTCAAAGGAATTGATCAAATTTTGCTATCTTTTATAGTTTAAAAAATATTAATTTTTTAAACCCCGGAGTTCTTTTATAGACACCCTGTATATCTAACAGACATTATTCCAACGCATTAAGAAGATATTAAATAATACATGGGCCTTGCTCAGTAAAATAATGTCGAAAAATTGTGCCAAAACTTGAGGAAACTGATATTGTTAGCGATAAACAGCGATTAAGTAGACCAAAGTTAGTAGAAAACGAATTCAGAACAACTCTAGTTTTACAAAAGTACAAAACATTCCACATATAGTATTTCTCATGCTAAAAGAGTTTCAAAACTATTGAAGATAGTTATTCTAGCATTGTAATAAATTCAGATCAGACAGCTTCACCTGTATCGCTATAAAATGAAAATGTGTTCTGAACTTAAAAAACAAGATAAGCAGATTCTCGTCATACGGTATCAGAAATATATAATAACGCTAAATGACTAAACAAGTTTTTTGTACGAATTAGGCATATTTTGAATTAAATATGAGTTAACAAACGCAACTCATACTGGATACGGGCAGAAAATAATCTAAGTACGATTATTTAGTAAAATATATATTATGTCAAAGTTACTGTTTAGTACGCCTTTACATAAAATTTTCTAATAAGACCTTATTTCTATGAAGAAATGAAACATGGACAAACGAAGGCAGTAATGATAAATGAGCAACGGTATTTTCGAATGTAGCAAGGTCTTGTATTACCAGCATTACAGAATTATGATATTTATAATATTGCTTTTATACAAGACGGTGCTCCATCTCACATAGACAATCATTGCTTGAGGGTCTTGGGTGTGGGTGTCTGGGATATGCGGATGACTTAAAAATTTATAGCACTATTGATACAAAAGCAGACTGCCTTTCATTACAATTAAGTCTTACCAAAATTAGTGAATGGTATCCACTTAAACGTTAATAAGTGTGCAATTGTCTCATATACGCGTTGTAATGGTGTGGTGGCGTTCGACTATTCTGTGGAAACTCAGCCAATCTCTAGAGTATCACAAATACTTGATTTGGGAGTACTTTTTAATTCAAAACTTACATTTACTAGTCACATACTCTCTTTATGCTCCTCCGCTTCAAAGATACTTAAATTTATCATACTATCCTCTGGGGATTTTAATAATACGAAAACATTAGTAACTTTATACCATACGTTGGTTCGAACCAAGCTGCAATAAGCGTCCGTTTTTTGGACGCCGTATTATGTTTACCGGGGGCTTCTTATTGAGCGAGTACAAAAAATATTTTAAAATTTTTGTCTTTTAGACAGGATGGACGGTTTTCAAGCATTATCTTTGCGACGTGACATTTCGACTGCCAAGTTCACTTTTAATTTAATAAATAACTCTATTGACTCTCCATCATTATTGTCTCAAATTTACTTTGTTGTGCCCTACTGTGGGACCAGATTTGGGGATGTACTTCGCGTCCCAAGAGCTAGAACCAACATTATGGTCAAGAGCCCGCGAAAACCTTCAACGTACATTTTAGTGATATTTAATTTTGTATATTATAGTTTTAGGTGCAATAGTTAGTATTTACTTTTAATTTTGTTTCACATTTAGAATTACTTTTTGTTTTATATTCTATTCATCTATTCACTTTGAATGCTTTATCCTGTGTGTGGATGTAATCCGTTGGACAATAAAGGTTATTATTATTATTATTAACTTCCATTTGCTTTATCATCAAATTATAATTCTTCTCCTCATAATAGTTTAGACTCGTATTTTTAAATATTTAATTACTCTAATAGACAATGCAATTACCATAAACACTTCATATCAGCTCCAATGTATTCCTTAAAATTAAAGCTATGCAACTGCACATGCTATCGAAGTTATAACGCAGTTTCTTTCAGTTTTCTTTACTATTATTTAACTTTTACAATGCTATCATTATCATTTTGAATCAGTTGAAACAATGGCTTTGTAGGTTTATTTCGCGTGAATTTAATGCATTTTAAGTGCAGCGTAACCATAAAGCATTACGCTAATGGAAAACTAAAAACCTTCCAGTGACATTTATAAATTTTAACATTTGTATTTACGAGCGAAAGCTTTACTGTTCGCTGTTTAGATAATGTACGTACAAGAGGCATGTAAAATTAATAATTTGCGCAATTTATTTTCTCATTATTGACTGAGTATATATATATATATATATATATATATATATGTATGTACAAGAGTTTTTGCAAAAATCAGTCAATGAACGTTTTGCCGTCTCTCGAAAAAACTTCGTTAATATTCCTTAGGAATCTGGCCTAAATATGTGGTAATTACGCATTTGATTACAATTACGGACGAATTTAATAAAACACAGTTTCTTTGAAAATCATGTACTTTCATATGTATGAATAACACAGGCCAACCATTAAATATTTTTTAAAAACTTTTTTCAACCTGTTTCTTATGTACAAAGGGTACTAGGAAAGTTTTGCAATATGACGCAACAACGAATCGTAGGAAGCTGCTTGTTGCTGCATGTTGAGACATATTCATACGTGCATAGTAGACGCCGCGCCATGTCAATGGGCTCAGTTATTCATTAGCAGTGAGAGTGTAAAGTGCTAGCGATGGCATCGTGGTCACAAAATGAGATAAGGGCAGTTTTGCGTTATAATTTCGTGCGTGGTTTAAACATAGACCATTGCTTCGAAAAAACGACTTGCACTAGGTGATGTTTGTCCACATCGCACAACGATATTCAGGTGGTATAGAGAATTTCAAAGGAGAAATTTAACTGTGGAGGATGCCGAGAGGCCACGAACGTCAGTTACGAAGGAAAACGTTACTAATGTGAGGAGAATACTTGGCGAGGGCAGGTGAGTGACTTACCAACAGATAGAGGGTATTTCAGGCCTAAATGCACGAGCAATTCGTTCGATACTGCATGATCATTTGCATGTGAAGAAACTTTGTTGTCTCTGGGTGCCGCATCGACTGACTGAAGAGCAGATGACACGACGTGTGACTTGGTGCCGGGATATCCTAAAAAATCTAATAAGGGATAATCTCGGTATGTGAACAACATCGTGACAGGTGACGAGACTTGGCTGTACTATTACGATGTGTCGACCAAAGCTCAAAACAAAGTTTAGGTCTTTGATGATGACGACACACCCGTAGTTGTCAGAAAATCCCGATCTGTAAAGAAGTATATTTTTCAAATCGAGTGGAATTGTGGAACGCGTCGTTTTGGGCACACAGAAGATAGTCACAGCTAAGTGGTATACTGAACAGTGCCTGCCTAAAATCATTGTCTCTATCAAGAACCTGCGGCCAAAGTCAAGAATGGACACCTGGTTCCTCCATCACGATAATGCTCCAGTTCACCGCGCCAAGGCCTGCACCGAATATTTGACAACGACAGGGTAGAAACTTCTCGAGCGCCCTCCCTACAGTCCAAATCTTGCTCCCTGCGACTTTGCACTGTTCCCGCATGTGAAAATGAAGCTAAAAGGTATACGGTTTTCTAATGAGGGGGGCCTTCTGCGGGCTTGGTACAACGAGTATGCTTTACTCCCTAGTGAAACTTGGCAAGACTGGTTTAAAGATTGGTTTCGGAGGATAGAGAGGTGTATTGAGTGTAGAGGAAAGTACTTTGAAAAAATTAAATAAACAAAGCTGTATTGCAAAGCTTTCCTAGTCCCCTTTGCACAAGTAATCGCCACGCCCTGCAGGTATATTCATTATGTACAAATACATAATAAAATTAATTCACGTTGTACACGAAGTAAAGAAAAAAGTTTTCAACCGAATGGAATACTTTCCGTAATAATAGTTAAAACATAAACAATAATGAAAGGAAAGCAGCAAAGCAATTATTTACCAGAACACGGAACAGTTGAAACATGCAGACATGACTAAACAAACATTTTTCATTACACTGCAAATACTAAGCTTTAAAATAAAATTAAAAGATCATCTGAATAAGTTCAATGACCTCAACACATGAAGATAAATTACGATAATAAAACAAACACGGAAAAGAGCAGCACGGACAGCAATTAAATTCATTAAATTTATTCCCGAATAATAAAATTTCGAAATTATGTGTAAATACTTCACAAATACCATGCAAAGATCGCTCAAGAATCTAAGATAATAAAAAAGATTGAAAATGTGAAGGAAGTTTTACGTATTCGAAATTTAATATTATTAATAAAGTCCTGTAAATGTAATTACAATTCTAGTTGAGATTTGGACATCAAAGTTAAACTATTTAATTCAAATTGAAAGTACGAGGACCTATCAACAAAGAATAGGTCTGAATTTACTGCAATCATTACTAGTATGGGTTTTTATCGATGCGACAAAAACGACCGACTAAACTGGTAATTCGGAAATAGATATTTTATTGAGATTATCGTAGGTCGATCACCGGTCAATGAGCTCCAAAACGCTGAAAAGCAGAAAATATTATCCAAATAAGATTAAGTTAGACAGAGTTCCAAATATGTTCCAAAATTGTTACCGAGCCTTTAAAAATCGTGACGAACAAAATGAAAGTATAAAGATATATAATAAAATTTGGCGTTAGTCTGGGAAAATTCGCATTGAAAAGTTCTAAAATTTTGGCTCTTGAAAGCTGTTCGTACTAAATTCTGCTTTTTCACAGTGCCTTAAATGTTCAAAGGTGGCAACAGAAGAAAGCTATGAATTGCAAAACGGTCGATTCGCTCCATTTACTGAGCTGACAAAGAAAACTATTCGTTAATATCCACGTTTAACTATATCGTGACTCTCTAACATTCTTAGAAAATCTGTTAAAGGAGTTTTTTTCTCTTCCACGACCATTTAAACGTATGTAAAGCTTGAGCACACGTATTTTCTAACATCAAGTCAACGACGAATAAAGTAGCAATTTGTGAATACTAGAAACAAGCACTCTAGAAGAAAGTGAAGAATAGTGGAAGAATCTTATTATTGGCAAAGAAACTTGAGTATATTGTTACGATTCGAAAATGTGGCAGCACACCACGCAATTTGTAGAACGAGGAGGACGACCACAAATCATTAATAAATAGAATGTTCATTGCGAGTTTATTATCCATATTCGAAGTCATCCTCATAAAGCCACAATTAATCCATAAAGCATTAATTGCGAGTTTTATGGATAAAAGTTTTCTTTACTTAGATATTATGCACTATTTCTAATTTTTTCTGCCAACTTCTGGATAAAAACTTTTGGTGTTTTTTGAATTATTACCAGAATATTTAATGACATCACCCCATCCGTGACCATTTTAAGCGTACCAAATTTTGCCATGTCTTTAATGCTTCCAGTAACTCCAAACTTTTGTATATAAGACCATAGACGACGAAATTTTTTGTGTGCATACATCGATTAGAGTTCGTGTCCTATATCGCTACATCATGAGTATTTCAATATGTGCATGCTTACTTAAACGTGCAACATTTTTAGGTACATTTTAAGTACTCGAACGGTTGTCAAGCAAAGTTCTGTCAAAATTAAATTAACTTACATTAGTTCTTGTTATGTTGTTTAATACAATTTGCATTATTCCGAATAAAAGTTATGCTTCTGAATTTTTTTATGTCACATAATAAATGACAAAAATAAGATTTCCTTAGAAATAGAAAGAAAAAGCACTGTTTTTAAAAAATACAAAATTGGGAGCTTCAAGAACGAAATTACCTAAAACAAAATGAAAAGGGGATATCAAAATATGCAGTGCAAGAAGCTAGAATATTCGTGTAACCAACACTTTCTTTGTAAAACTATGCATTATAAAATTAGAGAAATTATTCGATAATTTTTTCATACACTGTATAGAATAAGTAAAATATCCTCTGAGCTTTAAATATTAAATTGTTTGCGATCGATAACTTCCAAAACTGCTTAAATCTAAAGAGCATTATACCGTAATTTAAGGTAAATAGCAAACACTGCTCTTTCAAACTGTGAAATAGATTTTTGAATAGCGTTAGTTGTTGAAGATACCTGTTGAAACTTTATAACAACAGTCAATAAGTACATAGCAGAGTTTCAAAACTTGATATCGCAAACTACAACGTTAGTTTCGCTATACAATGGTTTCATCAGGCAAATGAACACTAAAATTATAAAATTTAAAATAGTCATTCATGCCATCTGCTTATATACAACACTCTAGAGAAAAAGCTACAAATTTAAACTTAGCAAGATAGAGCTATATACACCTAATTGGTCGTTTAAGATTTAACCTAAATTCTTGTACCTATTGATATGTAGACTTTCAAGGTAATCAAGTGTTTTGTTTTTTGTTCTGAAATTACTATTGAACTTGATATTCTATACAATAATTAACGAAAATTGAGTTCTTTTTTATACTTATAGCGTCTCTAACTGTATAGCATTAAGATACGAGAACATGAAAGGAGCTATAAAGACGCGGACACAACTTTTTCTAGTCATTGTATAGAATGGAAAAGCAAATTCAATAGACTAATTTGGTACGTAGACTTCCGCGGTCGTGGTCCATGCTATCTGCTTCTGGGTTTCCGGGCTGGAACTGCGTCACTAGTATATCTGCCGACGTTTCGTACCCATTTGTATGGGACATCTTCAGGGCTGAACTACTCAGTTTCAGTGCAGTAGTTCAGCCCTGAAGATGTCCCATACAAATGGGTACGAAACGTCGGCAGATATACTAGTGACGCGGTCCCAACCCGGAAACCCAGAAGCAGAAATTTAATAGACATTTCAAAACCTTACAAGATAAATGAAAAAGCTTTATTTGCCTAAATATTTTGAAATCAATAAATACAAGAATTTAGGTTCTCCAATCAAATATAAATTTACAACTTTTTCTCGCCAATACTTTATATAAATAGATGTCATGCATTATTTATTATTATAAGTTTATTAATATAGTAAAGCTATAGTTAGTTTTACTACATTCACCTAATGAAGCCATTGTATGTGGAAACGATTGTTGTAGTTTACAATATTAAGTTCTGAGACTCAGCTGTGTATTTATTTGTGATTTTTAATAACTTTTAGAGTTGTCCTACTATTAGATTTATAGTCGGGAGTTATTTCGACCACACCCCGTATACTAATCAGAAAAAAAGAGTAATTCGTTAATCTGAAATAATATTTTAGATAACCCTTTTAATAACTTCAATGTTAGGATACAGAGAGAATTAAAAATGTAATAAATGATTTCAATTTGTTTCAAATCCACAAAGAAATTAATTTTAAAAGGAGCACTAACCATAAATAAAATGCCATCCATTAGGAAGTAACTGTTTCCACTCTCAACATCTTTCTAAAGTGTAAAAAGGTGTCGTTTTAGAAGGAAACAAAATATAATTACCTTTCAGACTAGATGTAATAATAATAATATTTTGGATAATGTTTTTAATAACTTCAGTCCTAGAAAACGGTGAGAATTAGAGCTATTGAAAATACAAATTACAAAGTTATTTCTTATTGAATTGTTCTCACAACACAAATTTGAATCATTTATTACATGATTCAAATTTGAGTTGTGAGAACAGCTCAATAAGAAATAGCTTTGTAAGCAATAGAATAAGGTATTGACATAAACTACAATCACTTTATTTATAATATGATAAAATCGAGAACTTAAACTTGTGTTGTTTACCGCACTCAATTCATAAATGACTATATTTCTAAAGGAACAACCCCATAAAATTAAATATCAGGGTGCGAGTTTACAGAATGCAAACGAAAGTTTCTTTTGTATATACTACGAGGCGTGCTTTCGAAATAAGGGCCGTTAGAAAATAAAAACCAAACGAAAGAAAATTTTCAGAAACCAAATTTATTTTCAGATCCTTCATACATTTCTCTATTTTTCAACATAGCTGCCAAGTTTGTTTAAACATTCGTCAAACCTTACAACTAGATTTTGAATACCTTCTTCATAAAAACTTGCCGCCTACTCCGATAACCATAACTGCTTTCATTTCAACTGAAGCCGTCTATGATCACAGATGGGTGACCAGAGCGGGACACTCATGGACGTTGTCGCGGCCATCTTTGAAGTCTCGGACAAACAAATCTGCCGGTGAATGTCTGCAGTAGATATGTTTCTTGCCGACAAAAATCGTATCACTGACCATACCTTTACATTATGTTTCAAAAACCAAATACGAGCGAGCGATTTGAAAATCTTAAACATTTTAAAGACACAGGACAGACCGTGCAGATTGCCTACACAGCTGCAACTCAGCACA
Organism: Dermolepida albohirtum; assembly: GCA_031893035.1. Classification (NCBI taxonomy): domain Eukaryota; kingdom Metazoa; phylum Arthropoda; class Insecta; order Coleoptera; family Scarabaeidae; genus Dermolepida; species Dermolepida albohirtum. Next base: position 12,061 of record JAVIWB010006067.1, read on the forward strand.
GTTATTCCCAAGGAATGCCGGGAGATTACACAAGCACTCATTTCGGCGCGCGCACTATCTACCTTATTAGTGTAAACAACGAAACGACCCTGACTTAAAAAACGCGCCTCGTATTTCATACCATATTTTAATTGCATATTTGGTATAACGTACATTAGATGTATGTCTAAAAGGTAATTATATTATATTTTGCTGCATCGTGCGACTTTTTTATACATTTTAAAAGGATCTTTAGAATGAAAACAGTTATTTTCTAATGGAAGGAATTTTTTCTATAATTAGCGTTACTCTTCAAATTAATGCCTTTGTGGATTTTAAACAAATTGAAATCATTTATTACATTTTTAATAACTTTAACATAATTCTCTCCGTTTCCTAACACTGAAGTTATTAAAAGCATTATTCAAAATATTATTTCAGATTATTGCATTACTTATTTTTTCTGAGTGGTCTACAGGTGTGCTAGAAATCACTCCTAACTATTAAACACACTATTTAATATTCTTTTATTCGGCAAATCGCCGTGACGCAAGCGTCTGTCTATAATACGCTCTAGAAACTTTGTTACCGACATGCGAGATAGACGCGTTCTCGCTTTATCATTCAATACATTTTTGTGTTGACGAGAGAGGGAAGCAATGATTATTCATTATTTTTCGGTATCGAAAAGATACGATGTACTGTACCAAGGAATCGTTCGTTAATAACGCAAGTCTGCCTGATGATGAGTGTGATTCTCTGAAACATTTGTAGTAGACAGGGTGTTATTAACGTTTGAACGATTCCTTTTAAGATTTTTTTATTCAGCAAATCGCCGTGGTGCGTCTGTCTTATAACACGCTCTGGAAACTTTGTTACCGACATGCGAGATGGACGCGTTCTGGCTTTGTCGTTCAGTACATTTTTGTGTTGGACGAGAGAGGGAGGCAATGATTATTCATTATTAAACACACAATTGTTTCCCCATACAATGGCTTCATTAAGTGAATATAGTCATATATGACATCTGTTTACGTAAAGTAGTGGTGAGAGAAAGTTACAAATTTAAATTTAGTTGGAAGGGGGAGATATCTAAATTTAATCGGTTGTTCAACATTAAGCTTTTCCATGTTATCTTGTGGCATTTAAGAAAGCCTATTGAATTTGTTTTCGATTCTATACAATGACTAGCGAAAGTCGAGTCTATGTTTTTATCTTTATAGCTTCTTTCATGCTTTTAATATATTATAATTTTACGTAAATAATTTAAATACATCATCTAGCATTGCAGTAGGAAAATCCTAAGAAAACATTGCTTTCTAAATAATAAGTTAACATCAACATCCTATATACCCGGAAGTTACTTGTACCGGAATGTATAATATTAGAGGCTCTATTATTATTACCATCGAATTTTCAAATTATGGTGATTCCTATAATTAAATTCGCATAACTTTACAAAACATCTTGTAAATATAAATATTTATGTACTGCGTCATAATCACAGATTTAGTTTGATATGTTTAAAATTCCATTCTATTCCATCTGCATATATTTAAAAGTTTCGTTTATGTTTCCGCGTCGGTTCTTTGACTTCTGAAGTAAAATTAACATCAAAGGTATATCTAAAGATTTTCCTACAAAGAAAAAAAACAGTCGTTGTGAATATATATGAAACATTTTCACCTATATGGCGAAAAAATGTCAAGAAAATAATTTTAGTTGACTAATTAGTGTTAAAAAGATTTTTATTTGCTTTGAAACAATGACAATCTTTTATCTTTCAGAATGTAACAAACTGACAAAGAAACAGAATTGAATTAACAGAATAACGAGGTGCAGATGTATGTATGTACAATACACATACATATTGTAATGTTATTATTATTTTTATAAATTTTGTAGTTTTGTTTAATTCATGTGAAATTGCTTAAAGTAATGTCCTTGCGCAGCTATATATTTGCATAAGCGTTCTTTCAAGTCTACATAACAGGGACGGAAGGCTTCAATTGGAATCGCCTACAACTTTTGGGTTGCTCCTTTTCTGTACCAAACAGATTTGGCTCATGAGAAACAAAAAAAATCACAAGAACTGAGGTCAGGCGAATAAGCAGGCTGAGGGACCACAGAAGTCCTTTTTTTCTGAACGATGATGTCCGTGTGACACGGGGGCGTTTTTCTGGTGAAGCATCTAAACATCCGCAATGTCCGGTCTGACGCAAAGCACTTCTTTTCTGAGGTTTTCAAAGACTTCTTTAAAAAAATTCTAGTTTATAGTTTTTCCTGGAGGCATAAATTACTTGTAAATGATACTCTTACTCTCAACTCTGCGTCATCTTCGATTCTGTCGGATCTTGACACACACCATTCGTGTACCCAAATTTTAAATTAAAATTCAATGAACAGTAAGCCGATTCAATTATAACTCACTATTCACAATTTTCAATGTTAGTGACGGCCTAACCTCACAAAAGCTCTCAGTCATACTATATTTACCTCAGTTTTTGATGAAGGCCTTTCGAAACTAGGAGCATTTGGTGTAATTAATTTTGATGATGCACCTTACAATGAAAAATAATTATGTGTAATTATTGTTGTAGTTAATTTTTTGTGTGTTCCAGGAATACATAGATATAAAATAACAAAATAGGCGATTTATTCTGATTTCTGCAAATGAATCATATACATGATGGAAATCAGCAAAATATGCTTTTTTTGAAACATTCAAAGCTACCTACGATTTCTATTTAAAATAAGAAAGTTTGTAAAAAATCTAGAAACACCTAGTTACAGAAATATGTTAGATTTTAATACTAGGTTTGAATTTTGCGTAAATTATAACTTGATAATGTCAAAATACTATTTTTGCATAATATAAACAGGACAAGAAAATTTAGATTGTGGATTTTTAGCCTCCTCTATCATATGGTTCATGTTTTGTTTTATTTAAATAGTAGATCCTAACGTCATGCACATTTTGTATCGTTCAATCAATTGTCTCTTCCCTACCGTTTACGAATTTTATTATTTATTTAGTTTCTATATCTTTATTCTATGTTTTGATCGCGCATATACATTCTTATGAATAACTCCTTCTCTATGTCTTATCTCACCTTACTTACCGTTAAGGTCTCCATATTTGTCTTTTTTATTTATACATAGTTCTTACATGTTACTAATATGTATGTATATTAACCCTTCAATATTAAGCCTTTGGTCAGTCCCTATCTTTCTCTGTGCACTATTTTCTGGTGTCTCATGTTGGTTTCTTCCACTATTCTTTCTACTGTTCTCTCTTGGTATTGATTTTGTAGTAGTACATTGCAAGAAGTTAGTTAATTCGGTTTGTAAGTAACTGCTAACCGATGACAACCATCTGCTTACTGTTTTATATTTTAAATTTATAAAGTTTTTCTTTTGAATTTGAGTATTTCGACCAGTATAGGATAATAAGACACTCAGAGAAGGTCGTCTTTTTCAAGTTATTTACTCTTACTTTTAACCTGCTTTTACTTGATTAATTTTTTTTAATAATAGTTTTGTAAAAAAATAAAAATATTCCTGAGTATGTACATTTGTGCATATTTTTTTTCCTGTTATGTTATTGTAAATTTACAATCACGCAAATATTTTTCACTAACGAACGTAGTCTAATGCACATTTGGCAAAGATATGCATAACAGTTTCGTCTGTACACTAGTATAAACACAAAAACGCGGTACTAAAAATGTTTGTGTGGTTGTAAATTTACAATACCCGACAGGAAAAAAACATAAAAAAATCTACGTGCTCATAAATATTTATATTTTTTTAAAAACTGTTATTAAAAGAATCCATTAAATAAAAGTATGTAAATGTAAATTTAATGCATTGGGTGTTAAAAGCAAAAATACAATATATAAACCTGAAAAAGGGGAAAAAACCCGTAACGTCGTTACTATTAACTGATTGTTTGATTATCGCGTACTGGACGAAATACCCAAATACGAAAGAATAAAATTTATAGTTAGCTTCGGTATTATTTCATATTATTGATTTTTCATTGTTTAAAAAACATTAAAACTTGTATTTATTGATAGAATAGTTACAAAGGCTGTGCCAGATAATATATATATATATATATATGTGTATATATGTATATATATACTACCGGCCATAAATGAGGGATCACATACTATCGATAGAATTGCTATGTCTTTATACCTCGGTTTCGGTAGGGACAATTGAAATAACAGATGTGAGTGCGTTTCTGGGAAGTTTACCAATAATATCCGAATCATTATGTAAATTATAAAGTCATATTTGTTAGCCTAAAATATTATAATTTCCTTTAATGCTTTTATGACCTGTATTCACTATTAATACTTTTTCTGAAAGTATTTATTTTAAAGGGTTTTTTTTTATATTACAAGATTATAATGGTTCTAAAGAAACAATTTATAGGAATTTGTGGTACCACACAGAATGTTGCAATCTAAGAAAAATTTAGTATTCGTCTAGAATCTGTTCGAGTAAGTTGTAATACGAGTTACACACATACAAACATCCAATTTCAAAAAAGAAAAGAATTGAGTACAAAAATTCGTATTGCTATAATAGCATTACACAAAGAAAAATTGTCACTGCGGACAATAGCGCAAAAACTAAAATTAACATATCATGCAGTGCAAGGTACAGTGAAAAAGTACATAACAACGGGTGCAATGAACCAAAAGAACGTGTCGGAGAATTAAAGATGAGCACTAGACAAGATTTGCGGCTAGAACTGTTATCTAAACGGAATAGATGGTTAACAGCTCTACAGCTTCGTGCAGAATTAAATAAAAATCGTGAAAATCCGGTATCTGACTATCATAAAAAGACGTTTATCAAAGACACAAAATCATAAGAAACGATTATAATGGGTTAAGAAGCACCAACATTGGGATGCAAAAATGAGGAAGCGGATTCTGTGAACGGACGAATCCAAGCTCCAAGTGTTTGGAAGTAATCGGCGCGTTTTTGTTCGCAGTCGAGTTGGCGAAAGGACGATACTAGAATATGTTGTGCCAACAGTTAAACACGATGGATGTTCAATTCTTGTTTAGGGATCATTTTCTTTTAATGCTGTTGGAGATTTGCATATAATTGATGGAATTTTAAGAAAAGAAAGATATTCGAAAATTTTAAAGGAACACGCAATTCTGTTCGGAATTAAATTGATAGGAGAAAGTTTTTATTCCCAACAAGATAATGACCCCAAACATAGTGATAAACTTTGTAAGGAATATGTAAAACAAAAAGAAGAAGAAAGACTTCTTGTAAATATGATTTGGCCCGCACAATCACACGATATGGATCCTATCGTGTTGCTGTGGAATGAGCTAGAGAGAAATGTGAGAGAACACTATGCAAAACCGCAGCAACATCTGTGGGAACACCTTAAAATACACAGTAAACAATATTCCAGTTGAAACTCTTCAAAAACCTGTGTTGAAACTACCCAAAATTTGTAACGAATTTATTAAGTGTAAAGGTGAATACTTAAAATAAGAAGTGCAAATTTTTCTTCACAGAACTAATGATATTATTTAGTTTTATAAGGATATATAATTTATTTTTACAGTAATTACATTTTTATTCGTATATATATAGTTTTACTGAAAGTGTACCATTTTTTTGTATTTTACCTATAGTGATCCCTCATTGATGGGGAATATTATGTTATATATAATAAGTTTGGTAATCTGTGGATTAGTAATTATATAACCTGCATGTTCTCCATACTTAACCCTAATAGATTTTTTCCTTTGGGGATACAATAAGGTATACAAAACATAATATCATAATTCTAAAGGGTCGTAAGCTTGTGTTTTAGGATAATTTTGTTAGATAAATGAACGTATTTAACAAAAAGTTATTAATTCAATATTAAGAAGAGCTTAGTTATATATAAATAACAACGAACGACAATTTCAGCATTCGATGTAATTAATTTTGATGGTGTACTTTACAGTAAAAATAATTATGTATAATTATTGTTGTAGTTACATTTTAGTCATTTTTCTGTGTTCTAGGAATACATAAGTAGATGTAAAATTTTAAAAAAATACACGATTTATTCTAATTTCTGCAAATGATACCATATACATGATTGAAAACGCCAAATTATGCTTTATCTGAAACATTCACGGTCATGTACGATTTTTATTTAAAATAAGAACGTTTGCAAAAAATTTAGAAACGAATAAAAGTTACAGAGGTTTTAATACCATATTTGAATTTTGTATAAATTATAGCTTAATAATGTCAAAATACTGTTTTTGCATGAAATAAAGTAAAAAACAAAATTTTGATTGTGCATTTCTAATTTGAACAAAACGACAAACGTATTCAAGAAGAAAAGAATTTTTTAATTTTATATTTGGAGTGGAATCATTTCTTAACTCAAACTATTACATATAATAACAAACTACATTTTTTATTATGTTGTTATGTTTCATAACAATATATTCAATAAACGTTCCATTTTAATAATTTCGATCTTAAAGGAATAGGCCTAATAAAATTCATACCAAATTTCGTCTATTGCATTAATATACCTCGTGTTAAATGTTTCTAATTATCGTACAAACAATAATTAAATTATTACTTTTGAATGAGTACCCCTGTTGTTTATTTTGAATTACAATCAATTTTTGATGGGTTCATTTAATATAAATAGGAGCTTATTCCGTTACTTAACAATTGATTTAAGGTAATGTAATAAATTAAATTCAAAATTTAAATTTTAAATTATAAAAAATACTGGGTCATAATATTATTGGCCAATATACCATTATTGGTAGAATTAAATATGATTTTTACGAAATAATACTAAAAAATATTCGTAGATTAATAAAGTTAGCTATTTCTTAGGATTACCCGGTTGACAGACCTACATTTACATTTAAAGTTGAGTTTAATTTATTCTTTCCAAATATTTGTCCAATTATCATTACAATTTTACATACTATAAAGTTGAAAAATTATTTGTTGTTTCACAGAATACAAGTTTGTCGGAATAAGTTGATATTAAACAATGTTCGAATATATGTAAATGTAAATTATAAAAATCAAAGAAAATTAAAATACGAGTACATCAAAGGGTTCAAATATAAAAATGTTCTTCTGCCATTCTCTTTATCGGGTGTTAGATTTTGCGAAATTATGCGTGTGGGCCATTTAAAAGTTTAAATTTAAAAATGCGATAAAACAAAAACGCAATAAATCGATTGTGGCATGAGATGTGTGGCAAGTTGCAACATCCTGTTGAAACCAAACATCGTTCACATTAATACCATGAAAAGCGGGCGCAAAAGAATCCGTTACCATGGTGCAGTAGGTGACCGTAATGGTTGCGCCGTCCTCATTTTCAAAGAAATATGGGCCAGTGATGCCTCCGCTAAACAAGTCGCACCAAACAGTCACTCGTATTGGGTGCATTGGCTTCTGCAAGACCACGTGTGGGTTTTCTGAGCCCCAAATACGGCAATTTTGCTTGTTAACGTACCCACCAAGATGAAAATGAGCTTCATCCGAAAATATGATTTTTTTGGCAAAATCGACATCATCGTGCAGTTTCTCGTTGGCCCATCTAGCGAAGCGAAAACGAAACGGATAGTTATGCGGCTTCAACTATTGAACCAATTGAACTTTGTAAGGCGTCATACCGAGATCTTTTCGCAAAATTCGACGTAAACTGGTGCGTGAAATGTTCAATTCTTGAGAACGATAACGAGTTGATGTTGATGGATTCTCACGCACACTCCCAGCCACAGCTACGATATTTTCGGGTGAACGCACTGAACGAGCACGCTCACGTCTTGGCGCATCAGCAATGAAACCAGTTTCACGAACTTTAGCAATAAACTTGCGTATACCGGGCACTGTTGGTCCTTCTCTGCGACCAAATTTTGTACGACATTTTCGTGCAATTTTCGACCAATTGTCTTTGCTTTGGAAATAAATTTCCAATAAATCCCGACGTTGCTCAAGCGTAAATCGATTCATTTCGTTCAGTGGAGATAATATACTGAATTTTGTAACATAATAGAATGACATAAGTATTGCCAGATTCGAAATAACCGGTGGTTCAAATTTAAACCGATAGATAGCCCACCCGTTATTTTAGAAAAAATCGTATTTTCTCAATCTCGCCCTAAAAATGAACAACCCCTTAGAGTTTTTGGGCAAAAAACAAATAACGACATATCATAACAATACCAATGGTTTATTTATTTATAAAGTTTTAACAAATTCGACTTGTTTTTTTTTAGAGTTTTTTTGGAAAAAATCGTATTTTTAGTTCTACAGTACATGTAAACTACCCTTACACGACTTTTATCAGAAAAATAATTAGCAACATATCATAACAGTAGATAGACAAGGGTGGTGGGGGGTCTGGGACAAAATTCCATAAAAAATAAGATAAAGGTCTAAGAACGCCGTTCAAAGTCATTCGTAATATGCACAGCTTCTAATTAATATTGTTGTAATATTATCGTCTGTCTGGAGCCTATTTATCAACAATTTCGCCTTCGAATTCGAAATGTATTATTATCCCTTATCGGCATTTCCGCTTTTTGTGTCAAATCAGTATTTATTAGGTAATAAACAGCGCTGAACTAAAAATTGATATTTTACAGATAAAGAACAGTTCTGAACTGAAACTCAACTACTCTGAACTGACCATTCAACAGATAAAGAACAGCATATAATTATGCGCGTTTACGATGTGAAATTGAAAAATTCTAATTTTTACCACTTCTTACATTATATATGTATTTTGTGGAAAACATTTTTATGATTATGAAATCTATTAACACTCATCGAACATAACAAAGAACGCGGTCGCTGCACCATCATCAATCTAATGGCGCATTCGTATACATACCATACGCATATGTATCTCGACTTCGGGTATATCCGACCGCTTTCGAAATATATCATCGCCACCAATGAGTGGGTACTCGTTTCTGCAGGCTTAGTTATAAGTAATGGAAAGCTGCAATATCCAATAAAACGTTAAAATGTATTGCGCAATTATAGAGCTACATCTAAACTCGTTGAATTTAAATAAAGTCAGTGTTAGTAGTATTTTCCGCACGAGTTAATTGAATCCTATGTCAACACGTTAATGTGTACATTTTCAGTTTAATACACACTCGATTCGATTTGAAAAAAGTTCCCCTGATTTGTTTTTATTTTCTGAATGAGAATTTCGTTCAATATAAATTACTTTGGCGTAATCCATGCTTCCGGCAAACGGGATACTTTTCGTATTTTTATTAAAACAGATTCCCAAATTGTTTATATTATATTGACAAGTATAAAAGTGATTTTTTACACATAAAATACGTTGGTTTACCTTTCGAATAAGAAATTTTTCAAAATATTAATAACAGTATAGAATGTATTAAAATTATATTGATAAAATAAATTTAAATGTAATAATGCAATAATTTAAATTTTTTTTACATTTTTTTGCTAAATTAGAAGAATTAATTACATAAATATTCGCATATGCATTATACAAATATGAAATATTTTCATGTTTGCATCAGAGGATAACAGCACAGTTTTAATATGAAATTTGAAAATTATTTATTTTAATAACAAAATAATAATAATAGCAAGTGTTAGATTAATCTAGTTTAATTAACCCATGCGCTGATTGAGGTCAGAATATTAATTTTATTAACGGCACATTACAATTCTATACAAAATCCTTGTAAACTTTTAATACATTTATTAAAATAAAGTAAAACTACCTACATAAACCATACTTAAAATTCTTCTCTAAAAATAAAACACAATTCAATAGACATTTGCATGGGCTCTACACATATTTACTTTATAAACAGCACCACTTCAATCTGCGTCACGGTTTATAACTTCGCATAAATATATATCAATTCTTAATAGTCTGCTAATGTTGCCGCCAAATGTATATCCTTGTTGCAATAAATATTTTCGCCATTAAAGGACGATCTTACCGTGTTCGTATGCACTTTATTTGTATATCTAACTACGATTATGGAAGAAAGGGACGATTGAGAACCCAGTCTTACAAGACTACAACAATATAACTAGTATGTACAATAGGTGCCAGAAAAAGGTTTACGTTTTACACGAAAATATACATGGGATGTCTTTCAGGTTTTTCATAATGAAATATAGAGGGCGCCACTAATCAAATGCCAATACTAAAAATTAACTCTCATCTTTAGTTAACCTAAATCCAAAGTTTCACTGCGATACGTATAGTGTTGTAGCTACAACGAACTGTCAAAGCTGACAAGTTAATTGAAAGTTGGAATTAAACCGAGAACATTTTCGCGGAATAAGTTTTTATAATTTTCGAAGACAATTATCTCAACAAGAATGCTTTGCCGAGTTGGTCTCTATTTTCGGCAATGAAGCACCACATCAGTCAGCAATTTCTCCTTAGTATGCAGAATTCAGACGTGGACAGATTAGTTTTAGCGACGATCCAAGAGCAGGTTCACCAAAAACCGCAGTCACTCAGGAAAACGTCGATGCTGTGGGGAAGATCATCAATGACGATCCACATGTGACATGTCGCTAAATTGAAGCATTATTGGGGACATCAAAGACCTCAATTCATAAAATTTTCGATACCGCATCTGTTGACTGAAGAACAGAAAGCAGCTAGGGTGAATTGGTGTCAAAAAACTCTAGATCGCTTCAACGCCAGAAATGTATTATACTCTTTTTTATGAGTACCGTAATACTACAAATGATAACTGCTGAAGATGACAACTTAGTTATTTTACTACTGAAGAGACGACATAGTTGTCAAAATATGTACCTAGGATAATAGTGTGGTAAAGAATTTTTATTACTTTTTTGAGTATTTATTCAAACAAATTCTTTGACGTAATTGTAGTCTTTCAAGAAGTTTATATTTTGCTTTTATAATTGAATTTGCAGTAGTAATTTGATATCCCTACTATACGTTACAACTTTTCATTAATCGGATGCAAAGCAAATTTCTCAAGTTTGACATACAAATCAACTGGAACATATCCGGCCTGGAACATTTCCTATGTTAATTTGCTTCACGTGCATCAGCTTAAGTTCTTAGCTCATCGTCAAACTATACATTGTTTATGCACAAATTCTCCACAAATGCTTTCTGTTATCTCACTCGATGCGTTATGCCCGCTATCTACATTTAACCCGTGCAATATATGACACGTATATACAGTGCACTAACTGAATAATATTTTGTATTTTCCTTTTTCTCTTTGTCGGTTATAGAAATACATACAACTGAAAAAGAGAAAAATTTATTTCGTTAAATGTTTATATTATTTCTGTTTCGTTTCTCATATTGCTCAATTAATTGTTAGTTTTTGATTGACCCCCTTGACTTGAATTTACTGTACAATATGTTATTTTCATTCTGATTTCTTTTGTTATATTTTTTTAACTATACAAAGGGTACTAGGAAAGTTTTGCAATACAGCTTTGTTTATTTAATTTTTTCAAAGTAATTTCCTCTACTCTCAATACACTTATCCATCCTCCGAAACCAATCTTTAAACCAGTTCTGCCAAATTTCACTAGGGACTAAAGCACACTCGTTGTCCCAAGCCCGCAGAAGGTCCTCATCACTGGAAAACCGCCTCCCTTTTAGCCTCATTTTCACATTCGGGAACAGTGCAAAGTCGCAGGGAGCAAGATCTGGACTGTAAGGAGGGTGCTCGAGAAGTATCAATCCTGTCGTGGTCAAATATTCGGTGGAGGCCTTGGCACCGTTAGCTAGAGCATTATCGTGATGGAGGAACCAGGTGTCCATTCTCTACTTTGGCCGCAGGTTCTTCATAGATCCAATGCCTTTAGGCTGGCACTGTTTAGTATACCACTTAGCTGTGACTGTCTTCTGTGTGTCCAAAAAGGCAGCTATCACTTTCTTCTTTACAGATCGGGATTTTCTGACAACTACGGGTGTATCCTCATCATCGAAGACCCAAACTTTGCTTTCAGCTTTGGTCGGCACATCGTAATAGTACAGCCAAGTCTCGTCGTCTGTCACGATGTTGTTCACATACCGAGATTGTCCTTTATTAAACTTTTTAGCATCTCCCGGCACCAAGACACACGTCGTATCATCTGCCCTTCAGTCAGTCGATGCGGCATCCAGAGAGAACAAAGTTTCTTCACGTGCAAATGATCATGCAGAATCGAACGAATTGCTGGTGGATTTAGGCCTGAAGTACCCTCTCTCTGTTGGTAGGTCACTCGCCTGTCCTCGCCAAGCATTTTCCTCACAGTAGTAACGTTTTCCTCCGTAACTGACGTTCATGGCCTTCCCGGTCTCTCAGCATCCTCCACATTTAAATTTCCCCTTTGGAATTCTCTATACCACCTTAATATCGTTGTGCGATATGGACAAACATCACCTAGTGCAACAGACATTCCTTCGAAGCACTGGTCTTTGTTTAAACCACGCATGAAATTATAACGCAAAACTGCCCTTATCTCATTTCTTGACCACGGTGCCATCGCAAGCACTTTACACTCTCATTGCTAATGAATAACTGAGCCCATCGACATAGCGCGACGGCTACACGTATGAACTTGTCTCAACATGCAGCAACAAGCAGCTTCCTATGATTCATTGCTGCGTCATATTGCAAAACTTTTCTAGTACCCTTTGTATTTGCCTTTCTTAGTGATGTTCTTTATATTCATGTTTCAGTTGTTCTAAAATGTGTTTTCAATTCGTTTATTGTTTGTAATACCACGTTTTTGATCCATTAATCTCTCCAATGATAAAGGGAAAGTGCTAAATATTTCAATAAATTTTTTATCTAGTTTCTGTCTGTAACCTATTTTTATTGTTTCTCCTTGTGTAGTAATATCATAACAACATATGAGATTCGTAATTCATTTCATTAGTTTATTACATGCGTTGTCGTTGTTAACTGCTTTTGTGGTTAACAGTTGATTTACCATCGAACACTTTCGGCAGGTAAAAATGTAATGACTCTTCCTTATGTAAACATATTTACATTTTATAAAATACAACTTTCTTATTATATTCTTTAAAATATATTTCGTTTTTTATTACTATTATGTGATACTCTGATACTATGCATTCCCACAATCACTCCTGCATCTAAATCTCGCTCAATTGCCAACGATTATTTATTATTATTTAAACTTTATGTTGTACTTGATTCGAAACAATCGATGTAACACCTCCTATCTAAAAGATAATCTAAACTTTTATTATATAAATTTCTATTTGCTTTCAAATTTAGGTCGCCCAATCTTTTGACGCTCCTTAGATAAGGACCCTATACTAAACTTATAATCAGTAATATAATTTTTATTTAAAGGAATTTTCAAATTTAGAGCAATTTCTGTTTCAAACATTAGAATCGGATTAATTAATTTAAAAATTCTAGTTGAAACTCCATAAGAATTGGGCTGCATTTGTTAAAATTCAATCTTGCAACATTCAATGTAAAAATGTGTTTATATATGGCTACTGTACAAAGGGTACTAGGAAAGTTTTGCAATATGGCGCAACAATGAATCGTAAGAAGCTGCTTGTTGCTGCATGGTGAGACATGTTCAGTTATTCATTAGCAGTGAGAGTACTTGCGAAGGCATCGTGGTCAAGAAATGAGATAAGGGCAGTTTTGCGTTATAATTTCCTGCGTTGTTTAAACATAGACCAGTGCTTCGAAGAAATGACTCTTGCACTAGGTCATGTTTGTCCACATCGCACAACGATATTCAAGTGGTATAGAGAATTCCAAAGGGAGAAATTTAACTGTGGAGGACGCTGAGAGGTCGGGCAGGTCACGAACGTCAGTTACGGAGGAAAACGTTACTACTGTGAGGAAAATGCTTGGCGAGGACAGGCGAGTGACCTACCAACAGATAGAAAGTACTTCAGGCCTAAATGCACCGGCAAGCACCACTTCGATTCTGCATGATCATTTGCACGTGAAGAAACTTAGGTCTCTCTGGGTGCCGCATCGACTGACTGAAGAGCAGATGACACGACGTATGACTTGGTGCCGGGAGACCCTAAAAAAGTTTAATAAGGAACAATCTCGGTATGTGAACAACATTGTGACAGGTGACGAGACTTGGCTGTACTATTACGATGTGCAGACCAAAGCTCACAACATAGTTTGGGTCTTTGATTATGAGGACACACCAGTAGTTATCAAAAAATCCCGATCTGTAAAGAAAAAATGAATGCTGTATTTTTCAAATCGAGTGGAATTGTGGAACGCGTCGTTTTGGACACACAGAAGACAGTCACAGCTAAGTGGTATACTGAACAGGGCCTACCTAAAGTCATTGGATCTGTGAAGAACCTGCGGCAAAGTCATGAATGGACACCTGGTTCCTCCATCGCGATAATGCTCCAGCTTACCGCGCCAAAGTCTGCACCGAATATTTGACCACGACAGGATAGAAACTTCTCGAGCACCCTCCCTACAGTCCAGATCTTGCTCCCGGCGACTTTGCACTGTTCCCGCATGTGAAAATGAAGCTAAAAGGAAGGCGGTTTCCCAGTGATGAGGACCTCCTGCGGGCTTAGGACAACGAGTGTGCTTTACTCTCTAGTGAAACTTGGCAGAATTGTTTTAAAGATTGCTTTCGGAGGATGGAGAGGTGTATTGAGTGTAGAGGAAATTACTTTGACAAAATGAAATAAACAAAGCTGTATTGCCAAACTTTCCTAGTACCCTTTGTATTTACTTTAACAATAGAACGGGAACAAAACAAGCATGCAAGTATCTATAATCATATGTCTAAAATTCAAATATATTATTCTCTGTAGATTCTTACGTTCGTTTAATATCTACTCTTGAATGCTATTATTTAAAAAGGAAGCTGTCCTGGGAGATCAGTACAAGCATGAAACATTGATGTAGGATTTTGCATTCTTACGAATATATTTATCTATGTCTATATTTAAATACTCAGATGTCGATATTTCCCGCATATACCGCCGTTCCGAAGAGAATTCTTTTTCCGAGAAAATATTTACCGAAGATATTCTCTAGTGAGTGCACGACACCTAAATATTACTGCCGGAAATTTCTTAATAGTTTTCCATTTCCTTGTTAAATGTAATAGAAGGTTTCGTGTAAATTCAAGAAATGTTTTTCTACCCATTGCATTGTTTGTATTGTAGGTGTGACATAAATTCCCATTTATAACTAGACAAGTAAATTTGTGAAAATACCAAATAAATTAGAAATAAATTAAAAAATAATATGTATACATGAATAGAGGGTTGGGCAAATGTTTGGATACATTCGAATATCTTTAATAAAGATACTTAAATTTTAATAAAATTTTCCACATTTAAGTAAATGCAAATTTACAAGATTTCTAGTTTAAAAGAAACAATGTTAACTTTCTTATTTTAAATGAAACGTCTTGAGTATTTTTAAGAATTAATGATTATAAGGTTTAATACCCTATTGTTCAATAGCGAATATAACAAAAAAACTAATTTGTTACGTTGTTTTGTTTTGAATAATTTGTGCGCTGATTTTGGTCAGAAGATTAATTTCATAAACACAATCCTTCTATTTATAAAGAATAAAATATTATTCGTTTTATAAATGATATGCTTGCATTTCTAACTAAAATCTTTGTAAACCTTTAACACATTTATTAAAATAAAGATATTTATATAAAAAAACAAACTCAAAAATCCTTCGATAACTTAATGTAATATACATATATGTACATCAATATTTCTTGATTTTAATAACCACGGCATGGACTATACATATATATATATATATATATATATATATATATATATATATACAGATACCAACACCATTGCGTAACGGTTTGCAACTCAACTCAACGCTTGTATTATATATACACATATATACTTATATTATTATATTGTTATATTTCAATCTGGTACGTAGACTTCCGCGGTCGTGGTCCATACTATCTTCTTCTGGGATTCCGGGCTGGAACCGCGTCAGTTTCAGTGCAACAAACAGTAGCAGTAGTTGAGCCCTGAAGATGTCCATACGAGTGGGTACGAAACGTCGGCAGTTATACCAGTGACAAGGTTCCAACCCGGAAGCCCAGAAGAAGATTATATTTCAAAAATTTGAGATGAATTAATTACTTTACTCACTCATAAAGAATATCAAATGCAACAAACCTCGTATATAATTTGTATATATCGTCGGATATTGTCTTTATCAATAGTATTTTGTAGTACATAGCTTACACAACTAATTACAATGTACTTACTTTAAAACTTAATTACAATCCTACATATAATATAACAAATTTACTAATACAAGGATAGCCGTTTATATTTCGGGAATAGCAAACAAAAAAATTTTTTATTATCGAAAATAGTTTTATTGCTTTTCAAAATATTTCCCTTGAAAATCAATGCACTTTTGCATTCGTTTAAACCAATCCGAAATACATTACTGCCATTGTGAAGGCGGTATCTCCAAAATATGAGTTTTGAATGCCTCAACTGCCTCTTCCGGCGTAGAAAACCGTTGACCACGAAGTTTATTCTTCACGTGTGGGAACAAAAAAAATCACAGGGTGATTGATCAGGGCTGTACGGTAGATGGCTCATCAATTCAATGTTTTGCCCTGTCAAATATTCAATTGTTTGAACCGACCTGTGAGAGCTCGCATTGTCATGGTGTCGTTTTCGGTTTGTTTTACTTATTTCTTCAAAAACTTTTGGCAAACAAATAGTTATGTGCCATTCGGAATTGACCGTTCTAAAACTCTCTAAAGGCACGGTTGCAACGTGACCGGTTCTTCCGAAAAAACAGGCCACCATTTGTTTTGATGTACTTCGAGCGCGAACAACTTTAGTTGGGTTTGGCTCATCTATCGGGCCCATACGTATAGATCCAAGATTCACCACCTGTGACGGCTATAATATTCTTTGCCATTGTATTTTTTGTGCATTTCTTGGCACCAAGCGGCGCGAGTCCTTTTTTGAGCGGTTGTCAAATTATGTGGTACCCAACGTTCTTCGTTGCTTCTTAACGGCTAAATGTTCATGCAGGATCTTAAGCACGCTGCTGTTACTAATACCTAGAGATGCCTCAATCTCACGATATGTCCCATGACGGTCTTGCATTATCATTTCAGACACTGAATTAATGTTTTCCAACACAACACTTGTGGGACGACCTTCACGAAATTCATCGTCCAAAGAACGCCGTCCAAGTTTGAATTCACTATACCAATGATATACTGTAGTTTTCAATGGTGCTTCGTCACCATATAAAGAATTCAGCTCGTCGATGCATTCTTGTTGAGATAATCCACACCTAAATTTATGAAAAATAATTGCACGAAAATGTTCGCGAGTTAATTCCATTTTTTCTCTGACATAAAATTTTCAAATTACTGTCAGCAGTAGAAATAGCGACCGGATAATAAAACTGTCAAGGTAAATATATTGTCAAAAATGACAAACTTCACGATGCAATCATCAGATCGGAGTCAACACTAACAGTGTTTAGTGAATGTTGTACAAGCTGTAATACTTCATTTTAATTCGATTCGTAACATTATTACAATAGCTTTAATTACTGCAATTTTATCACTCTTTTTATATTTACATTCTTTTCCGATTTTTCTTCATTACCTTACACTCTTATTAACTATATTATAATAAATTCTCAGAGAAATGCCCACCTGTCATATAAATAAATCAGCCGAATTTTCCGGAGAAGTAGCGCCCTATTTCTGTCGTCGTCGGCGATATTATGTAATTCCCAACTTCTTTTTTTTCTTACGATTCTCAAAAACTTGATTAAGTTAAAACTGATTTATGAACCCGGAGGTTACTTAATTGTTTAAATTTGACCCGAAAATTTCAGCAGCGCATGATCTTTGTCTCTTTTATTTGACTACTTTTTCTCTCCAGAAAATAAAATTTCCTGTTTACATTTGCTCGCTTCCCTTAAAGTGTGACGTTTTTATTAACGAAATAAATTTCTGGCACCCACAGGTTCATTCTAGAGTTTTTGCTCTTGTAAAATGGAAAGAAAATTACTTTAAATTTATTATATGATTCTTGTTGTTTAATTCGTTCTTTCCTCATTTATTTAAAATTAAAATTAAGTACATAAAATTAAACTAATTAAGAGCACTTCCAGCATACGAAAGTTAAAAGTGAAAATGTGAAAAAATATAAAGACGAATTAAAGGGTTCAGGGAAAGTTTAGGTGGTGGATTTTTATTATACCATCTAAATTTTCTATATAAACACATTTTTATCAAATAAAACTGTAAAAATTTAATTTAGCTTTTGTAGGATAAACACTGAAAAAGATAGGACACGAACCAAATGAATTAGGACATTAAAGTTCTTATTATTTCTAAATATACATATTTCCTCTATAATTTGAACGCGCTAGAAGTAATGGTACTGTAATTTTCGGTGGCTAAATTCAAGACGTCATATTTTGACGAAAATATCAATTTTTCACAAAATTGGTATTTTAAGAAATCCAATGTATTTTGATTAATTATTACAAAGATTCTCAGCGCAAATAAAGATTTATTTCATTTGTTAGAAGGACAATGAAGTTTCAAGAAGTGGTTTATTAAATTAAATTGGAAAAAGCAAAATTTTCCATGATTGTAACGATAAAGAAAGCTTTTGTTTCTCGAGAATCGATTCATCGGTAAACACATTGTTACTTATTATGTTAGTGCTGGGCACTTTCTCTCATTTGCAAATGCCGTTCACTATTCGTAAAATTAAGTCTATTATTTCTATACGTTTGCAATATCGTCAAATTTTTGTTTTAGTATTAAATATTACATGCACCTGCAGATGAAAGAAATTGCCAATGCTACTTATCTATATATGTCCTTTACAGAATCGTAAACTATGCATTTGATCATGTGATGATCTTTAGTATAGGCCACGAAGGTTTCTAAGTTGGTACGACCAATTGTCGACAGATGACGCCACTGCCATTCCAATGAATTTCATATATTGCCGTGACAGTTCATGCTGAGTTGAATTGAAACGAAAATAGCGAACGAATGATTACGTTTCGAGTTGTGGGTGACAGAAGAATTTATGTAAATGGGAGCGTTTTTCGAATAGTTTTGTGCATTCCAACAAACCTATTCGAAAAACGCTCCTGATCTTTGTAGTTCTGATTGCACAGAACTACAACAATCATCAGTGGCTCAGTGGCTCAGTACGCTTGCTATATTAGCGGCCAAAAACATCGATGTCAATACCATCAACTTCACCATTCAGAATAGAATACCCGGCGAAACGACAACATATAAGTCCATCGATACTGTGGTGAATCAAGACGAAGTTGTCAACTATCCAACTGAATTCTTGAATTCGCTTGATTTGCCAGGCATGCCACTGTACGTTCTTACATTGAAAATTGGCGTACCCATCATTCTTCGAAACATAAATCCACCACGACTTTGCAACGGAACCAGACTCTCACTCAAGAAAATGATTAACAATATTATCGAGGCAACAATTTTGACTGAAAAATTCAAAGGTGAAGACGTACTGTTCCACGTATCCCAATGATCACGCCAGATATGCCATTCGAATTCAAACGTTTGCAGTTCCCGGTACGACTCGCTTTCGCAATGACTGTCAACAAAACACAAGGACAATCGTTGCAAGTGTGTGGATTAAATTTGGAGAATCCATACTTCTCACATGGGCAACTTTATGTGGCCTGCTCACGCGTCGGATAACCTTCTGATTTATTCGTTTGCGCACCAGATGGAAAAACAAGAAATATTGTGTATCCCACAGCACTTCAATAAATATCAAATTGAAACGAAACGCTGCAATGTCACAATTTTTTCAAAATGAACAAAATCAATAAAATGACTCGAAATGAATTGAATATTTGTGTAATATCTTTCCTTCAAATTTATTTTAGCTGGTGGCGCAGCAACTCGCGCAGGGTACAGCAAGTTATATATAAATTTAGCATGTACATACTATTTATAAAAAATATTATTTAATATAAAACTGTATTAAATAGTATAAAGATTACAAAAATTACTGTAGGGTCGTAAAATCTTGTCGGTCACAGTCTGTATAATATTTGACCAAAGTTTAAAGAAAAAAAATTAGCTTCATTGATATCTATGCAAAAAGTTGTAAAATTCCTTTATCCTATTATCATACTCTTTAAAAACAAACTCATTAAAGCATCTCACTGTATATGCAGTTTATCGATATTTAATGTCTGGAAGGTTTTTATATGTCTGAGATAGCCTCCGTAATTTAATAATACTGAATCAAGCCATGTAAATAAAATCTCTGGAGTCTGTGAATTGAATTTTCCAATAAAGTATGTTAACTTTGTATATATCTCGTACCACAAATATAAAATATATTCGAATAACGTATCTACTCTTCGACCTTTAGCACTTGCCTGAATTTACTTTGCAAAAAATATTTGTCAGCATCAATTTCTTTGTTTTAGAAAATAATGAAAATCCTTTAGTACGTTTAATTTTTTTTTGAAGCAATGATGGGATCCCGAGAGGGGCTTGATTTAAATCGATTTAAACTCAATATCTACTAGTTTAAATGAATGTTAAAGAGAATCATTCAAATATTAATAACATCCCGTTCAATATAAACAAATGTTTGAGGGATTTGTTCATCATTAGGTAAACTTGTGCTATTAAAAATGATGAAAAAACATTACCTCACTCAGGGTGTTATTAACACTTGAATGATTCCTTTTAACATTCATCCGAGCCGAGAGCAAGTGTCTATCTACACACGCTCTGGGAACTTTGTTGCCGACATGCGCGATAGACATCTTCTCGTTCTGTCGATCAAATAATTCGTGTGTTGAACAAAAGAGGGAGGTAATGTTTTTTCATCATTTTTCTGTGTCGAAAAGTTACGATAAACCCTACAAAGGAATCGTTCGTTAATAACACAAGTTTACCTGATGATGAGTAAATCTCTAAAACATATGTAGTAAACAGGGGGTTATTAATATTTGAATGACTTCTTTTAACATTCATCTATTTGGCAAATCGCCGAGATAGCTAGTATCTGTTCACACACGCTTTGTGGACGACATGCAAGATAGACATGTGTTGTACGAGAGAGGGAGGCAATGTTTTTTCATATACTATTTTATTTATTAGAATTTAGTATACGTCTACGTTCTTATTCTCATCAATTTTATTATAAAAAGCTCCTTCGAATGTATATTTGTAGATTTAGGTAAAAGAATATTAAAATCGTTGTAATCCACTTTACACAACTATTGCTATTGTATTCGTTAACTCACGTTTGTAATGTACACTAAATGACAGTATCAACTACATTATTACTTCTTGTAAAATTAGAAATGAAAGCTGCAATAATTTATCACTCGTTTGTAAAACAACCTTACTAATCAACAAGAAATATTCGCCACCCTTATCCATAAGTCTCTCGGAAAAGTCATGACTAGAACGGTCACTTTTTAACAGCTCTGCAGGATAGAATCCGTTACAGTAAGCACGTAGGTACGTATATACCAACAAATATAAACTGAGCAGAGCGACTGGCCTGGCATGAATCACCGCAAATATTCGATATGTACTTATTACGAACCTGGTGTGCAGATAAATGTGACCGCTCTAGTAATGATAGATTTTTTTCTAGGTTTTTCCAGGTCATTTACTAATATAATAAAAAATAAATCAATTATATTCTAGTCGTCTTTTGATAACCTTTCGCCAGCTTTCTATGATCTTCATAATTCCTAATTAATAAAAGGATATATCTTTATGAAAATCCTAACAAAGTGCTGACTCACACCCTCATCTGAAAGTTACATCACATAATAACTGTCGCATGGAACAAATCAAATGGAAGTCTAAAGCTGCAAAGTTTGGCGAATATGGTAGATGTGCCTTTAGTGATGATCTTAAAATCTCTAAAGCTATCAATCAATAGGACGGCTTCAAAATCAAATTAGTATAATTGAAGTGTAATGTAAATCTATCAAACTCAAGATGAACGTAAATAAGTATAACGTTATCAGATTCACCAGAAAATTATTTCCCCTCTCATACACTTACATACATATATGAAAACACGAAGTTAAATCCTTATTACTTAGCTAAGGATTTAAGCGTACGTTTTGATAGAGAATTGGATTTTACTGAGTATATGAAAGTAGTTACGACGTTAGCTAATAAAATGTTTGGTTTTATTACCCGTAATTCAAAACTTTTGACCAACATCACTACATACATTAAAGACATTATAGTACTCATATATCAAATCGTGATTAGTTTGGCCTATTCTAATTTTATATCCATATTATGAAGACTATAATTTTATAGACTTATTTAAGTCTGGAGAAAATTCGATTTCGATTTCTGAAATATTTGTATTTTAAACTGGGAGCACATATCCTCCAGAGGCTTCAACTTCAACAACGATACATTACTGGGTATAGCATGACATCCACGGAGACAAGATATAAACTGAACAGTATTAAATTTGTTTATACCCTAAAGCAGAAGAACGTCGCTTGTATTGACTTTTTTCTTAGTTGTTTAATTTCTCAATTGTCTTTTCTTATGCCTCGCGCTTCTTCGCGACAGCGAACTATTTTTTTTACTTCCTAGGGCTAAAACGAACATAGCTTAACATCTCCTATTTTCGCCATGTATAGTGTTTTTGAATTTTGAAAACTTTCTCTTTTCTTATCTCAGTTTTTATCGTTTTTTCTTTTTTATAAAAAGTAACATATGTTCATTTTATTTTCGTTATGAATTTCAGTTATTTTATCAAGTTATATTTAATTTATTTCTGTTTGTCTGCTTGTAATATATATTTTTCCTGTTAGTGGAATATGATTCTATTGGAAAATAAATTGACAGGCGATCAAATTACGTGTAGTTTCACGTTGTTGTGATGAAATACCACTCCTTTATAATTAACGAGACCGGAACGTTTCTGAATAATGTATGTATTAAAACTGTCTACATAATTTCCACTTCACACACTTGAATTAATTGTTTTGTTCTTTAAGAGCATAGGATTTCTCTCATAAATGTCAACTTTCATTGCCATTTGAGGCGAATCTTTAGGTCGGGTCCAAGACACGTTTTCCCCCTATGTTATTTGTCAACAATCCATTTCTGATTACCAATTATCAGTTGCTTCAAACGGATCGCTTTCCTCACTTTTAAGAAGCACATCGCAAATGTTTATATACCTACGATTTCAACGTTCAAATGTCCTTGCTGATATATCCTAGATTTTTCACGTAGTCGTAAACTCTTGGATTATTGGCGTCCTTATTATGGGTGTTATTATTATATTAAACTTCATTGTTTTTTGAAGTATTCTCTACGAAGATTAATACACTTTTGCATGCGCTCGAACCAACTCTGGAAGCAGTTGTTCCACTCGTTTGTTGGTACAGTAAAAATTGTGCTTTTAAAGGCATCAACAGGTCCTTCTGACGATTGAAACCTTTGACCACGCTGTCCGTTCCTGATTTTCAGAAACGTAAACGTTCAATAATTTGAAGTTTCGATCCGTTAAAAATTCAAATGATTGCGTGCTGTGTGCGAACTCGCATGCTCTTGGTGGAGAGTAATTCGTCGTTCGGGGCTAGTTTTTCAAATCTCAGCGATCACTTGCGGCAAAAAAATAATTATATGCCAATCGGAAGTAATAGTTCTTTGGTCTCGTAGAGGAATTGTTGCTACATGACCCGCTTTCGAGATAAATGTCGCGACCATCTTTTTGAAGACACTTCGAGAACGGATGACTTTTGTCGACTTTTCTTCACCTTGGAACATCCAAACAGACGACTAGCGTTTATTTTCTGGCTCGTATGAGTAAATCCAAAATTCATTGCCAATGACAATATTGCATACGTTTTTAGAATTTCCGGCGTTGAAACGATCTAGAGTTTTTTGATACCAATTCACCAAAGCTGGTATCTGTTCTGCGATCAACAGATACCGTATCCAACGGGAAACAAATTTTTTTACAAACAATTCTTCATGCATAATTTTTTGAATCGAGGTCTTCGAAATCCCCAATAATGCTTCAATCTGGCGACGTGTCACATATTAATCGCACAGCATCGGCGTTTTCCTGAGTGACTGCCGTTTCTGGCGAACCTGATCTTGGATCGTCTACTAATCCGTCCACGTTTGAATTCTCCTTACTAACGAGAACTTGTTAACTGATGTGATGCTTTATCAGAAATCAACAAAAACCAACTCAGTAAGACATTCTTGTTAAGATAATTGTATCTCTTTGTAAAGAATGTTCCTTTCAGTTTCGCCCCCGATCATGATACGAACCGAAACACTTCTAATTCTAATGCATCTTTTCATTCTAATGAGTGATTATTTGGGGTTACTGTAAAGAAATAATTTCTTTTACTTCGTTTATTTCAAACACCATTTTTAACCAAGTTTAAATGAAAGATTTATCTGCAGTTAGTGCAAGACAGCGTTTTGATCACGACGAGGAAAAATAATATTCGTGCGCCATCAGCATATGTAACTGTAATGGTATTATGTTTTGTGAGTAAAATATATGTATATTAAAGGTATAACATGGATTAGAGAAAACTACCTTATGGAACGCCCATCTGAACTGAATGTAGTATACTACACACACCTAGATATACTAGAGAATGGTAATTTTTTGGATATTTTTGGAATAAGAAGTCAATATTCATGGGATATATAAAAACTTTCATGACCGACCCTGTAATGAAGAAATGAAAGGAAAAAGAATACAGGTGGCGATACTTTGCTAAAAGAATATTGTTAAAATGCAACAAATAAATGTTTAAAACGTTGAGATATCGCAGTGGTAACAGAACTTCGCTAGGAATCAGTTATCTAGAGAATTCGACGTTTCAAACTATTTTCGGAACGCTGCGGTTTTTAAAAGTCATCGGTACTTTTCTCGATAGCATTCAGTATTAGGACATAATAATCAGTACTATTATTTTCCTTGCGGCGAAAAAGGATTTGTAACAAAGCTATTGAGCACTTTACCCACACTAATTTCACACGGTCGCTCCTGTAACCGTGACAATTCGAACAGACTTACGACTAGTTGGATATTCACCACAAAAAAAGCCCATTCTTATAAAAAATGATTGTAATTCTAACATTCATATCACCTCTCTAATTGATTTTGTTAATAGTATGCTAAGAGGACCATTAAAAGTTTTCGAAGACGTTTTTTAACCATTTAAAAGCTTTTACTATTTACTGGTAATGCGATATTAAAATTAAAGATTCTTATTAATATAGACTTAAATAACATAGGTATTCATTTATATTTTAATTGTCCCATTTTTCTGTCATTTGTTTTTATTTAATTAAATCTGCATCGCTTTATAAACTTGACTAGTTTTTCAGTCCTTGTTTAAACTAAATTATATTATTTGTTTCAGGATAATCAGTGTATGAGAATAAAAATTTTGGGCGACTGCTATTACTGTGTATCTGGTCTACCTGTTTCACGACCTAACCATGCCTACAATTGTGTGAATATGGGATTACAGATGATTGAAGCTATACGGTAAGTTATTCAAGATTTAAGATTTACGTGCATACATATATATTCAAAGTTAGTATCTTATACAGACAATGTAATAATCATAGCAACAGGTAGAAGAAGTCGCTTTGGTCAACTGATTAAAATCATAAGGATAATCCAAATCAGCTCGAGTGACAGAAAAATAAGAAATAGTCGGTAAAATGTTTTACGATTACTAGCAAACAACGTGCGAATTACATTTGTTTTAGAAATCACAGAATAGATAGTTGTTTTCATACGTCATGCAAGCATAATATATTCCAACAAAGGCATTCATGTGTATTGCATAGTAATACACGAGTCATATACGAACAATTTCTATGACCACTCTACACTACACTATTCCGAGTCTAGCTAACTAACGAAGAAAATGCTGCGGCCTAAAACTAGATTTAATATGTGTTTGCATAATAAAATTATACTACATATATTGGGTCTGGGAAAAAGTTCGTGGCGTTTTTCCCGATAGATGGCATTGGTTGCCGATAACTAAAGAACAACAAGTCACAGCGACACCACCGACGGCTCGTTTTTTAGATGACCTTCCGAACGTTAGTTTGAGCGTAGAAACATTGTAATCGGTGCAGTGGTTGGAAAGTTATTCGCACTTGAAAATGGAGAAGAATAATGAGAAATTTCGCTATATTCTGCAATATTATTATGATAAGGGGAAGAGCGCTGCGCAGGCTTGTGATAAAATTTGTGCTGTGTACGGTGAAGGTACTTTATCGAAATCTGTTGCGCGGAAATGGTTCGCTCGCTTTCGTTCTGGAAATTTCAATGTGAAAGATGAGTCACGCTGCGGTCGTCCAATCACTGAAAAATCTGATGAAATTCTTGAAAAAGTCCAACAAGATAAGCATATCAGCAGTGTCGATATTGGCATGGAGCTAGGCATTGACCACAAAACTGTTTTGAACCATTTACACAAAGCTGGTTACAAAAAAAAGCTTGACGTATGGGTTCCTCATGAGTTGAGCGTGAAAAACATGATGGACCGAATTAACATCTGCGATGCGCTGCTGAAACGGAATGAAATCGAGCCGTTTCTGAAACGTTTAATAACCGGAGATGAAAAATGGATTACGTACGATAATCGGAAGCGTAAAAGATCGTGGATAAAGGATGGTGAGCCGTCACAAGCGTTCGCTAAGCCAACATTGACGCCAAAAAAAGTGATGCTGTGTGTATGGTGGGACTGGAGGGAAATCGTCCACTACGAGCTAGTTCCAACTGGTCAGACGATTGATTCTCAACTCTACTGTGCACAACTAGAGAGATTACGCCAGGCGATTGAAAGAAAACGGCCCGAATTGATTAATAGGAAAGGTGTTGTCTTCCATCATGACAACGCCCGACCACACACTTCTTTGATGACCCGTCAAAAATTGAGAGAGTTTGGTTGGGAAGTTTTGATGCGCCCACCTTACAGTCCGGATATAGCACCCTCTGACTATCATCTGTTTCGATCTCTGCAGAACTCTCTCAATTGAATTAAGTTGGTTTCAAAAGAAGCCTGTGAAAACTACTTGATTCAGTTTTTCGACCAGAAACCACAGAAGTTTTTCACCGATGGGATCATGGATCTACCAAAAAAATGGCGAAACATTGTCGATAATAATGGAGCATATTCGGTTTAAATGAATTCGTCCACGCGCCATGCGGGGACCAGTTGAATTTTACTGAAAAAACGCCACGAACTTTATCCCAGACCCAATATATTAAAGTGTAATAATTGTCAGTTGTCATATAATGAACAAAAACAAAACTTGTTAACTGTAACAATCCAAAACATATTTTTTATTAAAACTATAGGTTATAAAGTCATATCTATAAGAATAACAATTTTTAATTTAAACCATTTACTTATTGTGACTAAGTAAAATAATTTTTTAATTTAGTGAGATTATTTTGCATAAAATTATATACGTCACTAAAAGTAAAATTACCTGTTATGCAGAGATTAATGCACTTAATCCTTCAATGTATGTAGTTCCGTTTAAAGGTTTGAATACATAAAACGCTTAGTGTCGAGATTTTTTATCGAAATAGTATCAGGTATTCTGTAGTTTCATTAGTGATAATTTAGATTAAATTAAACTCCGATATGTATACGCGTAACGATAAGGTATTTATTTTTAATGACTTTGAAACGAAAACTATTTTGATTTACAATCGTATAGTCGTATGAATATTATATTATACAAGTACTGACAATATTCCCATTCAGATTGAATGCTGAAACCGATATTTATTGAAATTATTGTGGTCGATTAAAATGCTTTGACAACTTTTAAATATATAATATCAATGACAGTATTATATCTGTATGTCATAGCACAAATCTATTTCTGAGCTTGGATGTATTTCCCGATCAATAGAAAATTGCTTTTATGCTGCCTCTCTAAATCAAGAAATCGTTCGGATATTTCTAATTATCGACCCATTAGCGCGTTATCTGTTATAGGGTAAAGTACTGGGTTCCATTGTCGCTGATAGAATTTGGATTACATATTCAAATATAATTATTCCAGAACAGGGTTCTTTGAAAACCGCCACTTATCAACATTTAATTTCAAAGTCTATTGAGAGTGATCTTCAGGGTGATTCGGTTTACATGGATTTTAGCAAGGCCTTATTGATAAACTCTAGTCTTGATATAAATCTTGTTACATGTTCATTTTACCTTTTCGGTTCATTTTGGCTTCTATAATATATTTGTCCCGTTAAGTAGTATATTGTTCATATTTTATGTACATCGCTGTATGTCGTAATGTCATAACCTTCTGTGAATATAATAGTCAATTAAATTTTCATATTATTAATAGATTCACACGAATTTTATAAATTCGTAATTTGCATCTTATTTAATTTGTTTCATTACAGCCCTGCGTTGTCAAGTATGTGAACTCTACCAGGTGTACCGAAAACTCATTACCAATTTTTCTAACAGATGTCCCTAGGCTTAAGTATGCAGTGTTATGATTTGATATATATGTCATTTTATTCTATTGACATTAAGCTTCGAAGCCATACATGCTATATTTTGCGAAAGTAGCACTGTCATAGATTTATACCTCTTTGAAAATTCGAGTTTCGTGCCTGAAAAAGTGCATTTACGGCTTGCCTATTTAATCAAAAAAAAAAAAGCTGCTGAAAGTCATCGATTGCTGGTAGAAACTTACGGTGAGCATGCTCCAATCATAAAAACATGTGAAGCGCGGTTTTGGCAATACAAAAGTGGTTATTTCGATGTGCAAGGCAAAGAACGTTCTGGTAGACCGAAAAAGTTTGAAGATACGAAACTGCAGGAGTTATAGGATGAAGACCCAAGATAAACTCAAAATCAATTAGCAAAATCGTTAAATGTGGCACAAGAAACGATTAGCGACCTATTACGAATAATGAGAAAATTCCAAAAGATGTGAAAATGGGTGCCACACCAATTGAATGATAGGCAAATGGAAAATCGAAAAATCCTGTGTGAAATGCTGCTTCAAAGGTATAATCGCAAATAATTTCTGCATCGAATAGTGACGGATGATGAAAAGGTATTTATTTCGAAAACCTTAAATGCAAAAAATCATGATTATCACCTGCGGAAACCGGCCTATCGACTCCAAGGCCAAATCGTTTTGGTCACAAGACAATGCTCTGGGGACCAGAGTGGCGTAGTGTATTACAAACTGTTGAAACCTGGTGAAAGAGTTAATATTGATCGCTACCGACATCAAAATAAGGATTTAAACCATGCATTGATATAAAACCGCCCAGAATGGGCTCGAAGACCCGGTGATAACACGCAGTCTCATACAGCACTTGGATGGGACATAATGTCGCACCCGCCGTACTCTCCAGATTTTGCCTCGTCGTCGTCGAAAAATTTGTCTTGTGTGTTAAATTACGAATACAACATATCAGTTTCGTCCAAGGTAGTTAGTAGTCGGCTCAGCTAGCCTTTCGGCAAAAAGTCCAAAAGGAAAGCATTGCCTGAGGCTACCAAAAAAGAAGCGATCAGAGTGAACTAAAAAATACCAAACATGGATAGAAGTGGTTTGAGTTAACGTGATATGGCCGGATAAAAGTAATATTGAGGTAAACTTTACTTTCACATAGTATTAAAAATTATGCAATTAAGATGTCAAAATGGTTACAAAATTGATTAAATCATGATCGTAATTATCAATACTAATTTCAATATAATTCTTTGCATTTTTGGTACACCTGAGCTGTATATGTACATTAGAGACATAGTAAAGAATATAGAACAGATTGTGTAATGTCTACCATAAAATATGATTTAGAGAGTGTTACGATTCAATAGTGCATAACATCAGCACTGTTGAGGAATTTGCATCGACAGAATGAACTCCAACACTTATAGCACTATGGTCAAACAAGTTCTATATATCTCAATAGAAAAATTATTTGGTATGAATAAAAGGGCATCTTATTCCAGAAAGACAACGCACCATACCATACTGCAACTATAAGTATAGCATGTTTTGAAAAAATGTAGTTGAACTTTTGAAATAGCCGCCACAAAATCCAGACCTGAACTCCGTCGAAAATTTAGGTTATTACAAGGCAAAAAGTAAATGTACACAAGTGCAAATCAAAAGTAGAAATAAAAGCAGCAATTTTAAATATATGGCAAAATATCTTAGAAGAAACATGTCGAACATTAGCCTCGAATTTGCCTAAACTCGCCGAAGTCCCTATAAAGGCACACGAGGATCAAATCGAATACTGATATTTATTTTATAATCAATTGTTTGTGCGAATTTCATAAAATTAAAAATTTATAAGGTGCCTAACTATTATATCACCATCTGTATACATTTTGAATGATACAATTTTGGAGTTATTCCGTTGTATCTATTTAATGAGATATCTTGATAATGCGTACTTCGAAAGGCAATTCTTTAGTCGTCGTATAATACAATATATTATGGCTGTTGTGATTTGTTCGTATGACTATCAAAACAAAATAATACTTTTCAAAAAAGATAAATACAAAAGCAATTCAGGTCGATACATACGTATTTAGCACGTTAAAGAAAAAGGAATATGTAATTATAAAAAGTAAACTCAGAAATATAAATACACGCAACGACAAAATAAAATTGTGAACACGAACGGATAAACATCAAATCTATAGGTCAGGGACGAAATGCAGCAAACACTACGCGAAATTAGATCGCATGTTTTCCCTCAGTCAAATCAATTTCGCCGAGAAACAAGACGTAGATAAATTAAATGTCTTTAGTGCACTATGGATTTTGGATATTAAAATTTTTACAAGCGATTTACATTATTTCTATGAAAAAAATGGGACGCGCACATCCCTATGCCATTACACTGAAATTACTTCTTGGACTAACGCTTTTAAAAGCAATTACTTTTATATTTCTTTTCTAGAAATTACGTTCTTAAATTAGTTTTTATTCCTGAAACTAAAACATTTGCACAATCTTATTCCGCACCCATATTAAATTTGCTCAGAGGAGATGAAGTACTGTTAAAAATAAAAAGGCAAGCTAGACATTCATTAAAATTCATAGATTAAGTTGACGCTATGCTTCCATATTACTTAAGATGGTTAAGGGATTATATACCGAGTGTTTAAATAATAAATATGTTTTGGATATCCGACCGTATTTTATCCTGCCAGATTCTTCTTATAGTTGGTTTGGTACGTAGACTTCCGCGGTCGTGGTCCATGCTATCTGCTTCTGGGTTTCCGGGCTGGAACCGCGTCACTAGTATATCTGCCGACGTTTAGTTAGGTTTTTGCCATTGAAATTGTCTTTCAAAATCATCAATAATTTTCTTCTAATTTCAGTTGTTAGTTGTCTACACCAGTTACAGGAAAGTCTTCTCTTATCGATATCACCTTTGTCTTACTTATAAAGGGTTTTCCAATAGGGACTTGACAACTTTTAATTCAATTTGTGAACGCACCCTTTCACTAATCATCGAACTGTCACTGTCAATTTATTCAGTAAACTTAACATTTTCATCGTAGTAAAGTACACGAACGAACAACGTCTGCAAATTATAAAAATTTACTACAGAAATTCGGAGTCGGTGACCGCTACTTTAAGAGCGTTAACTCCGATTTTCGGTCGTAATTCTCGCCCTAGTAGACAGGGAGTAACAAGTTTAGTGCAAAAATTTGAGTCTACATATTCGTTGTGTGATGTTGCCATGCCAGTGAGACAACGGGTTGGCCGAAGTGTCGAAAATATCGCTGCCGTTGAAACGTCCGTAGCAAATGATCCAAATCAGTCAATTCCACGGCGTTCTCAAGAGTTGGGCATCGCCCAGACCACTTTATGGCGAATTTTGCGTAAGGATCTTCGTTTACACCCATACAAGATCAAACTGACTCAAGAATTGAAGCCGATGGACCATTTGAAGCGACGTACGTTCTCCGATTGGCCTCTGGAAAAGATGCGCCAAGATGATCAATTTCATCGCAAAATCATTTTCCGTGACGAAGCTCATTTTTGGCTCAATGGGTTCGTCAATAAGCAAACTATGCGTTATTGGTCGGGTGAAAATCCACATGTGCTTCATGAAACACCACTTCATCCACAAAAAATAACTGTTTGGTGCGGTTTGCATGCCGGCGGCGTCATAGGGCCATATTTTTTCGTCGACGATAATGATCGTCACGTTACTGTGAATGGTAATAGTTATCGCGCAATGATTACCAATTATTTTTGGCCCGAATTTGAAGATATGGACAACATGTGGTTTCAGCAGGACGGTGCCACAATCCACACAGCACACGTTACAATCGATTTATTGAAGAGTAAGTTTGATGAGCGTGTTATCTCAAGAAATGGACCAGTCGATTGGCCGCCTCGTTCGTGCGATTTAACGC
Source organism: Dermolepida albohirtum (assembly GCA_031893035.1). Taxonomy (NCBI): domain Eukaryota; kingdom Metazoa; phylum Arthropoda; class Insecta; order Coleoptera; family Scarabaeidae; genus Dermolepida; species Dermolepida albohirtum. The sequence goes on from JAVIWB010006067.1 coordinate 44,580, forward strand.
CTCTAGACTTTTCTCTTTTGGGCTACGTCAAGTCATTGGTATACGCCAACAAGCCGACAAGGTTGGAAGAGCTCAGAGCCAACATTGAACGCGAAATAGCAGCCGTTTCGGCCGAATTGTGTGGCCGAGTCATTGAAAATTGGGTCCAACAAATCGACAGCTGCAAACGCGCCCGCGGTGGCCATATGAACGAAGTCGAATTCCATTCATAAATGTTTTGATTGTACTTCAATCCGATAATAAAGTTTTTGAAATATCTCAAATGGTCTGCATTTTATTTTGAAAAAAGTTGTCAAGTCCTTATTGGAAAACCCTTTATGTATTGTACGGTATTTATATAGGCCAAGCAACATTTCAGTATTGTCGAGAATATTTGCATTATTTCTATAAGTTAATCTAAAAATTCTTCTTTTGATGTATATAATTTAAGATCAACGTACGAGAGTTGGTTGATTTTATGTGTGTATGTACATACGTTGTTTCTTTCTTAAGAGAGAGAGAAACCATATCCAGTTTTCTTTATATACAATATACATATACATATCTAACGTTCTTTCCGATAATCTTTAACTGCATAGCATTTTCACAAGATACCTTTGCAATTATAATTTGAATGCACTACACTCAGACGCACTTTTAATTTCCCCAGGAAGCTTATTGTTTAAGAACCCCCCAGTATACGTTGCTTACTTTTCAAAGCAAATAGTTCTGTGCTACTCGATCTCCAACAAATGCGCATAGCGTGTTCTATTGTAATTATGTACATGGCAACCCTGCTCAATGCATATGAATGACAAAGTTAAAATGTTTTCTCTCTCAAACACCGGTCTGAAAGATTCCGTCATGTTTCAAGTTAAATATTACACTTAATATTCGCTTTTGTAACACTTTTAGGTTTTACCGAATTACCCCAAAGAGCGGTATTATACGTGGGTTGTATTATAAGTTTTGCATATCAAATTGAAATAAAACAGTAAATAGCCTTTAAAAACTTTATCGTTTTTCGAAGTATTCTCCATCAAGATTAATGCACTTTTGCATGCGCTCGAACCAATTCGGGAAGCAGTTTTTCCACTCGTTCCACGCAATCCGTTCTTGATTTTCGGAGAAGTAAAGAAATCGTTGGGACATAGGTAAGGACTGTACGGAAGATGGTCCAAGAATTCGAAATTTTGTTGGGTTAAAAATTCAATTGTCTTCTGTGCTATGTGCGAACTTGCATTGTTTTGGTGGAGGATGGTTCGTCGCTCGGGTTTGGGTTTTCGAAGGAAAACAAATGGTTGTATACCAATCGGCAGTAACAGTTCTTTGATCTTGCAGAGGAATTGTTGCTACATGACCTACTTTCAAGACAAATTTCGCAAGTATCTTTTTGGAGACACTTCGCGAACGGATGACTTTTGTCGGCTTTTCTTCACCTTGGAAAACCCCAAACGAATGGCGTTTATTTTCTGGCTCGTATGAGTAAATCCAAGATTCATCACCACTGACAATGTTGTACACGTTTTTAAGATTTCCGGCGTTGAAGTGATCTGGAGTTCTTTGATATCAATTCACCCTAGGCTACTTTCTATTCTTCGGTTAACAGATGCGATATCCAACGGGAAACTAATTTTTTTACACGCAATTCTTCATGCAACTTTTTTTGAATTGATGTCTTTGAAATCCCCAATAATGCTTCAATCTGGCAATATGTCACACGTCGATCTTCATTGATAATCTTGCGTAGAGCATCGACGTTTTCCTGAGTGACCGCTGCTTTTGGTCAACCTATTCTTGAATCGTCGCTAAGATTAATCCGTCCACGTTTAATTCTCCATACCAACGAGAAATTGTTAACTAATGTGGTGTTTCACTGCCGAAAACAGAAACTATCTCGACGAGGCATTCTTGTTGAGATTTGTCTTCGAAAATTATAAAAGATGATAGCGCGAAAATGTTCTCGGTTTAATTCCATTTTACAATTAACTTGTCAACTTCGACATTTCGTTGTAGCTATAACACTACACGTACCGCACTATTAATGCGGAAACCATACTGATTAGCACTCAATACACTATACGTTTCAAAGAATTCGGCCGTTTTCTTAAATAAAGCCTTTTCCATTATTTTGAAATAGGAAATCAATACAATTATACTAAAGGTTTTATTTATATTTCGTTCATTCTTTGTCACTAAACTATTATGTTTATAACCTATGTATCACAAACTACCAAAGAGTTTAGTTAAAATAAAGTTGCTGTATTTGCAGGTGTAGTAATATATATTATTCATAAAATTGTAGTAAATATTTCAACGCCAATTTTAAAACGTAATATTGGGTTGGCAACTAAGTACTTTCGGTTTTGTAGTATAAAATAAAACACTTTTTTTAAACAAAGAATAGTTTTTAATCAATTATATATTTTCCATTTTGCTCAATGACCTTTTGCCATCTTTCTTTCAGCTGCATGATTCCGCGCTCATAAAATTTCTGGTCCTTATCAGCAAAAAACTGAACCAGGTGCTAGTGAAAGTCATCGTCATTTGTGAAAGTTTTACCATTCAAAGAATTCTGCAAACTTCGAAATAAATGGTAATCAGATGGTGCTAGATCAGGGCCGTATGGGGGATGTGGCATCACTTCCCAGCCAAGCTCCAATAGTTTCCCACGAGTTGGCAATGTGTGAGGCCTTGCACTATCTTGGTGGAAAACTACACCTTTGCGATTTGACAATTCTGGCCGTTTTTCTTTGATTGCTTCATCCAGTTTTATTAATTGTTGACAGTAAACATCAGAATTGATCGCTTGGTTCCTTGGAAGCAGCTTAAAAAACACAACACCTTTGTAATACCACCAAACTGACAGCATGATCTTTTTTGGATGCAGTTCAGCTTTCGATGTGGTTTGAGCTAGTTTATCATATTTGCTCCAGGATCGTTTTCGAACTATGTTACTGTACAGGACCCATTTGTCATCACCAGTGATGATTCTTTTTAAGAAAGGGTCGGTTTCATTTCGTCTAAGGTGCATATCGCAAAAGTTGATTCTTTGTGTTAAATGAATTTCTTTCAATTCGTGAGGTACCCAAATATCAAGCTTCTTAACTAGCCCAAGACATTTTAAATGTTTTTCAATTATTGTGTGCGATACATGTAGCCTCTCCGCAACCTCTCGAACAGTTATATGACGATCCTCTTCAATTATAACATTGATTTGGTCATCATCAACTTCAGTAGGCCAACCAGAACGTTGCTCATCTTTCAGGGAAAAATCTCCAGAACGGAATTTTTTATACCAATTCCGACACGTGCGCTCTGTTAAGCAATTAGCACCATAAACTTCACATATCTTTTTGTGAGCCGCAGCAGCTTTCTTTCCTTTACGGAAATAAAATAGTAAAATATGTCGAAAATGTTCGTTTCTGCACTCCGTTTAAAATTAACCCACAAATAATAGCTTTAATAAAAATCACGCACTACTTGCTTCTGAAGTTACGTCAATGTGACTAGTATCACGCGACAAACGATAAAGTACAGCACTAACATACGTTATACAAAAAATAAAGCAACGCTCTCTATCAGTAAAAACCGAAAGTACTTAGTTGCCAACCCAATATATTCGCGTAATTAATTCTTCTCTAACATGTGTATTAGTGAAAATAGTAAGCATTTGTATTATTGTTAATACATATGATTTTTTTGTTAGTGTAACCAGTGTGCATACACGAATCTGAAATATCTCCCAATGATTTTAACCACTATATATATATACGTATATAAATATTTATTATTTTAACTTTATTTGTATGTTCATTAGAATTTAATACGCTCTAGAAATTTACTATATTTCGGAGATTTAGTAAGCTGTGGCCGTACATATAAACAAGTTTTAATCCTCCCTGTAGGATTACCTCTAATCGTAAATTATTTTATGAGTAGTAAATCTGGATAAGCAATAACTCCCGAATAAGCAAAACAAATTTCGTTGTCGGGGTAAATACTATGAAATTTAACTCGGTATTTTTACTATGCAAATTGTACTGCTAATATTTTAATTTCCTATTTAAACACAAGATCTTGTTAGTGTACTAATAACACAAAATTAAATAGAAATTTGAGCAAACAGAAATTATATATTACAATTCCAAGTGATGACAGGATACATAAGCTTTAAGCGGTTATAAGTATGGGTAATATTATATTCTCGGGATCTCCGCGATCTTGGACAAAAATTCTCGAAAGAATCGACGTCTCGACGTTTCGATGACATCTCAATCATCTTCTTCAGGAGTTGTTTCGTAGTGAAGCGTCAACCTGAAACTGGTTTTGACTGCTCCCCCTCCCACCTCCCCGCTGCTTTATATACTGGCTCCTCGTAACCCTTTGGGTTACATCGGCTTTGGCTTCGGTGTAATGGGATTTTAATGAATTTTACCGAGTTTAAAACAGAACTTGATATTTGCTCTTTGTTCAAAATTCATTTTTCGACCAATGCCAAATACACACTGTTACTTTATTCGCAATTTCTCTGCTTCTAATGATACGAATGTCATGATATTTTGACATAACATGAGTGAAAGATCTACCTTACCGACGCATATTGTTTTAATAGATGGCACCACTAAGAATTGCTATTTTAAAAAAGTTCGGTTTCTCTGAGATAGACTGTGTAAATAGGAAAACCAAAGTTTCAACAATCATTGTCCGTAAACTAAACATTTATTTACTAACTAGTAAAATCGGTTGAGAACAAATCAGTGAATAAAGTGAGAGTGTGATATATATAATACCGAAACTTAACAAATAAACTTACAATATGTTTTAAGTAATTTACTTTTAGTTTTTAAATTTATATTAAAATTTATTGTCCCTACAGTATATGAACTGTAGTTCTCCCTTACAGAGAAGTACATTTCATATACTCGCAAACACGTTTATAAACCTGACTCAAGTAAAAAGCAAAAAACACCGTTAAATCGTGACGTCTTTACTATTGTCAATTTATTTCGAATAACGCTTCAAGTTCTCGACAAATAACGAAGTTACCATTATCTCTGATTCATGTTGAAATACACTCGGATCCGCTTTAGTCAGATTATATCTAACAACATCGGATACTAAATAAATACCAAATAGTATAGCGAAGTAATGCTGCTATATTGTATCTGAAAGACATTCCATGAAATTTATGTAATCCCTTCAATACAGAATCTAAGGAATGAATGTCTACGCTTTCATAGATTATTTTTGTTTTGAAAAAAAGGAAATAAGGCGAACAAATGCGACATAGCTATGTTTCCGCCTTCAGTTTTATATCCAAACGAAAGAAAGAGCGAATACCTTAAACATTACCGAATCGTTTCGAAAAATATTTTTGAGTGAAATTTATTGTTATTAACTCATCTTATATATGTGTTGAGACTGTTATTTGAAAAGCATGCCTTGCAAAATATGTGTATGTGTGTGTGTATTTTCTCATTTGCTATCGACAGTACAGCGTGAGTAGTAGACAATTTGCTGATGACGACGAACAAAGCGAAACTGTTTATGGCAATAGCTATGTATTTGCATGTATAGACATGCACTATGTGACAAAAAAAGAATCACCGAGTAAAAGTATACAATTTTAAACCAAATTTTGTACAAATATTTACTATGTTGTGAATAATAAATTCAAAAAAATAGCAAAAAGGCAATAAATATCTGTGCTACGGGGGTAGCCGTTTATATTTCGGGAACTGGCAACACTGTAGTGCCTCCGATCTGATGATTGCATCGTGAAGTTTGTCATTTTTGATAATATGTTTAGCTTGACGGTTTTATTATCCGGTCGCTATTTATATTGTTGACAGTAACTTGAAAATTTTATTTCAGCGAAAAAATTGAAATAACTCGCGAACATTTTTGTGCAATTATTTTTCATAACTTTCGGCGCGGATTATCTCAACAAGAATGCATCGACGAGCTGAATTCTTTATATGGTAATGAAGCACCATCGAAAACTACAGTATATCGTTGGTATAGTGAATTCAAACTTGGACGGCGTTCTTTGAACGGTGAATTTCGTGAAGGTCGTCCCACAAATATTGTTGTGTCGGAAAACATTAAGGCAGTGTCTGAATTGATAATGCAAGGCCGTCATGTGACATATCGTGAGATCGAGGCATCTCTAAATATTAGTAACAGCAGCGTGCATAAGATCCTGCATGAACATTTAGCCGTTAAGAAGCTATGTGCACGTTGGGTACCACATAATTTGACAACCGCTCAAAAAAGGACTCGCGTCGATTGGTGCCAGGAAATGCACAAAAAATACAATGGCGGTGCTTCAAAGAACATTTATAAAGTCGTCACAGGTGATGAATTTTGGATTTATACGTATGACCCGATAGTAAACAGAAGTCGACTGTGTGGGTATTCCAAGATGAGCCAAAACCAACAAAAGTTGTTCGCGCTCGAAGCACGTCAAAACAAATGGTCGCCTGTTTTTTCGGAAAAACCGGTCACGTTGCAACCGTACCTTTAGAAGGTTGTAGAACGGTCAATTCCGAATGGTACACAACTATTTGCCAAAAGTTTTTGAAGTAATAAGGAAAACAAACCGAAAACGATAGATCATTCTCCACCACGACAATGCGAGCTCTCAGGTTGGTACAGACAATTGAAAATTTGCCCGGGCAAAATATTGAGTTCATGAGCCATCCGCCGTACAGCCCTGCTCTAGCACCCTGTGATTTCTTTTTGTTTCCACAGGTGCAGAATAAACTTTGTAGTCAACGGTTTTCTATGCCGGAGGAGGAAGTTAAGGCATTCAAAACCCATATTTTGGAGATACTGCCTTCACAATGGCAGCAATGCTTTTCGGATTGGTTTAAACGAATGCAAAAGTTTTCAAGGAAAATATTTTGATCAGTAGACAATTTGCAAAAAATTTTCTTTTGTTTGCTATTCCCGAAATATAAACGGCTACCTTCGTATATATTAAATTTTCAATGAACAAAAAGGATGTATCGAAAGGAAATGTCATAATCGGGAAAAAGAGGAAATCATAGTTAGAATAAGTGTGAATTAGTCTGATAGCAAAGAATATTAGGAACCGAATATATTTAATTTATCAGAGCAATTTAGAAAAGCTAGACATTTACAAGTAGTTTAAATAGTCAATTTAAATAGGGTATTAAAAGGGATGAGACAGCTATAGGTAGATATAATTGTATAGATTTTAAAGGAATATTATAGTTATAAGGATATATGATGCAAAGTTTAAATTATAGGATACAAATATTAGGTTCTGTTTATACCTACAAATTAAAATATTGAATATAGAAAGTATGCATTTATTGGGACAAAAAGAAATAACTAAACAGAAAATGATTCGAATTTGATGATTTACAATAAAAAATAGTATTAACCATTAAGAATACATATATTCAAAGAAAAAGTGTTCGCAATTTTTTCACTTAATTCTTGCTGGACATGTAATTCATCGCACGTAAATCTATAAATACCACTCCAACTTGAAATGAAAGGTTTCTTAATTAATTAGTTCTATAGTAAAGACGTATAATTTCGCTAAAAGAAAACCAAAAAATGTATTAAGATTTTTATAAAATTTTATATAAATACAATTGAAATTATGTGTGTGTATAAACAGTGAATAACTTTTAAATAAGTTTTATAAGTTTGCGTAGATGTGCAACAAACTAAAAAAACATTTATAGCGTTTTAATGGGGTGATAAACAAATAGTGAATGTGTGTCATTGGCATTATGAATGAACAAGGGTGAATAACCTAAGGCGTGTATACCTCTTATGAAAAGGAATCGGAACCATAACAATACAGAATTGGATAAAAAAGATAGAAAAATTAACTCTTTGAATAAAGTTTACAATTTGTCCAAAAAGGGGCATAAGAAATCAATTTGTTAAAATGTTAATAGCTTTAAGATTTAGTGTATTAATTAATGATAATAGCATAACAGTTTAGAGTTCGAATAAAAGGTTAATTTTAATAAAAAGTTTTAATTTAATATTGTTAAAAGATGTAAGGTTTTAATTTTCGTACATTATACTCGTAATATACAAATAGTTAAAAGTTTTACATCTTTCATTTAATCAAATCTTAATTAAGATATATGCATTACAAGCATTAAAACATAAAGGAATTTCAAAGTATAATATCAATATTCTTGTGATTATATCAAATCAGTTTATCATTACAATGAATTTCATTATTTACATGATTGTACAATATTTTGAAAGAGTCAGAGTTCCCTAAGAGATATGATGCATTAAAATGATGCAATTAAAATGTAAATAAAATTTCTTTGAATTTATCAATATTTGTTTCATAAAATGCAATAGCCGGATTACAGTTTGATTTTTGTATGTATATCTTGGGCTATATCATATCAGAGCTATGCATAATTCCATGATTTTGGAATAGAGTGACATATGACATATAATATACAAAGGGTACTAGGAAAGTTTTGCAATACAGCTTTGTTTATTTAATTTTTTCAAAGTAATTTCCTCTACACTCAATACACCTCTCCATCCTACGAAACCAATATCTAAACCATTTCTGCCAAGTTTCACTAGGGAGTAAAGCACACTCGTTGGCCCAAGCCCACAGAAGGAACCGCCTCCCTTTTTGCTTCATTTTCACATGCGGAACCAGTGCGAAGTCGCAGGGAGCAAGATCTGGACTGTAGGGAGGGTGCTCGAGAAGTTTTAATTCTGTCGTGGTCAAATATTCGGTGCAGGCTTTAGCCCGGTGAGCTTGAGCATTATCGTGATGGAGGAACCAGGTGTCCATTCTTGACTTTGGCCGCAGGTTCTTCATAGATCCATTGACTTTAGGCAGGCACTGTTCAGTATGCCACTTAGGTATGACTGTCTTTTGTGTGTCCAAAACAACACGTTTCACAATTCCACTCGATTTGAAAAATACATTTTCTTCTTTACAGATGGGGATTTTCTGACAACTACGGATGTGTCCTCATCATCAAAGACCCAAACTTTGTTTTGATCTTTGGTCGGCACATCGTAATACTACATCCAAGTCTCGTCATCTGTCACGATGTTGTTCACATACCGAGATTGTCCCTTATTAAATTTTTTAACGTCGCCCGGCACCAAGTCACACGTCGTGTCATCTGCTCTTCAGTCAGCCGATGCGTCGCCCAGAGAGAATAAAGTTTCTTTATGTGCAAATGATCATGCAGAATCGAAAAACTTGCTGGTGCATTTAGGCTTGATGAACCCTCTATCTGTTGGTAAGGCACTCGCCTGTCCTCGCCAAGCATTTTCCTCACAGTAGTAACTCCATAACTGTCCGTCGACTTCCCGGCCTCTCAGCATCCTCCACAGTTAAATTTTTCCTTTGGAATTGTCCATACCACCTGAATATCGTCGTGCGATGTGGACAAACGCCACCTAGTGCAAGAGTCACTTCTTCGAAGCACTGGTCTATGTTTAAACCACGCACGAAATTGTAACGCAAAACTGCCTTTACCTCATTTCTTGACCACGATGCCATCGCAAGCACTTTACACTTTCACTGCTAATGAATAGCTGAGCCCATCGACATGCCGCGGCGGCTACTATGCACGTATGAACATGTCTCAACATGCAGCAACAAGCAGCTTCCTACGATTGTTGCGTCATATTGCAAAACTTTCCTAGTACCCTTTGTAAACAGATAAACAAATACATATGAACAAAGTATCATAAGTTATTTGAACATTAAATATCAGTGGAAAATTTTAAAAGTACATTTTACGAGTACATTCACATATATGTTGACTATAATATTTGACAAGCCAGCATGAGGCTCAAGCATCAATATTAAAATTTCTCTGTCGTAATTTTGACTTATAATATATACTAATGCATACGATTAACGAGGATCTGTTTCCGATTAGAAGAAAAGATTGGTCTTAGGTATGCAAGATGTTCTACTAACGATCCCCCAAATCGTTCTTTTAAAAACGTCAATTCAATTATTTGCGTTCTGTTAGTTCTAGCGACTGACCTTTTTTTTATAAGAGGCTGCACACCATCTCGCATTTTACTTGTTACGATTAAACACATAAGCGATAGCGTTTAATTCTTGAAAATTAGCAAATATAATAGACCCCTTCGTAATACAAAATACGAAGCGTTATTTAATCCATATAACAGCAAACTGTTTCAGATATACGACAAAGTAGCCGTGGGGTCCCATTAAACTCCAATTTCGAGTTTCGAATACACACATGTACATATACGATTTTGTCTTTTTTTTTTAGATGCTTCGTTATTTCCAAATATTTCACACGCGCCCTCTTGTTTTTATTTGTTACAGTTTCGTTCGGGAAGCGACCGGATTTAACGTCGACATGCGAATAGGCATCCACACGGGGAATGTTCTCTGCGGGGTTTTAGGTCTCCGTAAATGGCAATTCGACGTTTGGAGTGACGACGTCACGCTGGCCAATCACATGGAATCAGGCGGCATAGCTGGGTAAGTATTTTATGGGAGACAAGGATTCGAACGACTGTCGGCTTTAATAGTATTCATGGATGGTTTGGGATAATTGATTTTAATAATAGGATTAGTGGTACACGGCTCCCTTCTGTTTATAATCACAATATCGAGACGCCGTCTGTAATGGCACCATTCGGGCATGTTTATTGTACGACGTTATAGTGTGATAAGTGGAAATGGACTTGTTAATTAATAAATTAAATTACAAGCAGGTTCTAAGAGATGAATACTCATATAAAATACTATGTTTTATACAAAATAATAAAAAATATATATTTTTCCATCGCTTGTAATATACAACGCTGCAATGACAATAGAACAAGATATTCTCATATTTGAAATAAATAAATAAAAAGGAAAAGTCCATTTCAAAATTCCATTTTATAGTATTTTATAAAATAAAGTTCTCAAACAGATAGAAAGAACCTCTTACTACGCTAGTATTTGTATTTTAAATGCCTTTCTTGCCAATAAGTTATAATCATCAGTAGAAAGTAAACACAGTGAACATGACCTCACAGATTGAACCGTGAAACACTACTAGACCTCCACACGAATACTAGCGTATGGGTATAACAATAAATAACAAGACCGCGCCCTTTCTCTCGCGTAGCAGCATCTGGCGAGGTTGTAATTGGAATGTCATTGACCTTGATACTTCCCAAGCAACCACCCGTAGTTTCGTCTCTCTGTTTGTTTTAGTGTACTTTCGAGCTTTAATTGTAGAGGGCACTGTTGTAGTGCTGTGATAATAGTTGACATGAAAAACAAACAGCGATTTAACCTGAAATTCCCTGTCAAATTAAAAAAATCGCCAACAGAATGTTTGTAAATGTTAACGAGGTGTTTGGTAATAAGGTTATGTCGTGTGTGTGAGAAAAAAGCACGAACGAGCAAGTCAAAATTGAAGGCTGATCTTTTATTTCGATATCAAGGATGTTATCATGACTGACTGGGTGCCTGAGAGTCAAATCGTTAATCAAAAATACTAGAAAAAAGTCCTAATCAAGCTGACGGAAACAGTAAGGAAGAAAAGACCGGATTGTGGAAGAACGGCTCATGGATTCTTCACCAGGATAACGCACTAGCTTACACTGTCCTATCTGTGAAGCAGTTTCTAGCTGACAAGCGCTTCGCTGTGCTTGATCGTCCTCCGTATTCGCCAGATCTCGGACCATGTGACTTCTACCTGTTCTCAAAAATGAAAATTGCTTGAAAGGGAACACAGTTTCAGTCAATTGAACATGTAAAAGCAAAAACGGCAGAGTTGTTGAAGAGACTGACAACTGATGAACTATAGCATTGTTTTGAACAAACAAGACACGTATACAGCGGTGGTAATAGGGGGAGAGTATATTGAAAGGGCTAAAAGTTGATTTATATCATCTGCATATCTTAGATTGTTCAATCGTTCTCCATTTATGTTAATTCTGATTTGATCCCAAATTTAAATTTCTGAAAAGATGGTGATTTTGATGGAGCCTATGGTTGGTTAACTTAATCACTAAAGGTTGTTATATAACCCCTTTCCACATTAATTTTCGTAATTCTGTATACGTATTTCGACAACTAAGTTGTCATCATCAGCAGAAAATTAAGCAGTGTCGCACCTGGAGAACTACGGCAAGTGAAGCTGGAACTGTCAATGGTGGTCGATATCGTCGGATGATAACCGAATTTTTGTGGCCTGACTTAATGAATATTGATCTAGAGGATATGTGGTTTCAACAGGAAAGCGCTATACCTTTGCACACGAATCAATTGATTTATTGAGAGAAAAAATTCCTGGACGTGTAATCTGAAGAAACGGTGATGCTAATTGGTCACCAAGATCATGTGATTGGATACCGTTAGACTATTTTGTTTGGGGTTATGTGAAAAGTCAGGTTTATAAAAACAATCCATAATCAATTCCTGTTTTGAAAGATGAAATTATTCGTGTCATTGGTGAGATAGAGCCTCAATTATGTCAAAATGTCATTGAAAATTTTAACAAAAGAGGAGGCCATTTGACAGATATTATTTTTCGCATATAAATGTCATAACTGATACTTCAATTACCAATAAAAGGTTTTTGAAAGTGAATGCAAATTGTGTGTTTTATTTATTCTTTAAAAAAACCGAGAAATTTGAAACACCCTTTATTTGTAATTACGTCGCTCATGTAAGTTAATTTTACTCCAACACTGACATATTCAGAAAGCACTATAATACTCGATATCCCAAATAAAATATACAAAATAGACATCATTTATCCTAGATGTGCGTTCTACCTATCAACTTGTCATCATAAATTTGCGACTCGCAATGTAATGACCGTAACACATCCAAACATTACTTACTCACTCGAGAGTACACAAAAAAAAATAAATTTTCTCCGTTCCTCGTTACAAAGTGGATGTGTGGACCAAATGTACGTGCATTAAGCAGAATTACCTTTGATGTTCTGCTTGCTTTGTATTTGACGACGTTTATATACATACGTACTTCAATGTAAATGAGCATGTGTTCTCTTGGTACGCATCCTGCATAGATTTATTATGTTGTCAGTTGCAATCCATCATTTTGATAGGCGATATATTCGTGTCTATAGATAATATTACAAGAAAAACATGCGTATCTGTGTATAATGACATAAATACACATCACCGTTTTTATAAAACGTACATTTAAATTTTTTTCCTCCTTTCCTGTTTGAGTATAAATTTGAAACACTGATTGATAGATACCCTTTCTATAGAAACGTTGTCTAGTTAATAAATTTAGCTTTTGCTTATTATACGAGGATGATTTGTCGAGAAGTGAATCTTAACATGAAACAAATGAGTTAGGGAACCACTTCTTTTTCAACATACGAGGTGTGAATTCATAAAAAAGAATTAGGGCTACAAAATCTTTTATTTGGTTTTTTTCATAATGTTAACATCATCCTCTGCAGGAATCTTACACCACTCCATGCGAATATTCTTTGAAAGTATGTGAACTGCGTCACTTTTTCTTTCACAGTTCCTAGTATCTCAAATAATTTACTTCAGTGCTGATTTGACCCTGGAAAATAGAAAAAAAGTCACCTGGAACGAAATCTGGTGAATAACCCTATTCACTATGAATGTTTTAATACAGTGATCTCATACTTAGCCAAAAGTTTCTTGACAAACAGCCCAGCGTGGGTCGAAACGTCATGAAAAATCCATAACCTGTTTTTCCACAATTCAGGCCGTTTCCGTACTCGTTAACGAAGAGTAATCAGGACTTCGGTGTAGTAATATTGATTCACAGTTTGATCTTCTGGTTCCCAATCAACATACACAATCCCATGGGTGTCAAACAAAAGCAATGATCATTACACTGAATTTCGATTTGCTCATTCGAGCTTTCTTTTATGTTGGTGAAGATGCGTCTCCAATGCATTGATTAGCTCATAATTTCGAGATCGTATGTAAAAAGACAGGATCCATCACACTTTATCGAGCTCTCTAAGAATCTAATATCCTTTTTAATCATATGTAAAGTGTTAATAAAAATGTTCATTCGCGATTCCTCGATTGTGAGTATAATCGCTACCATTTTCAAACACATGTTAAAACTTGTATATCTGTCGAACACCTCCTTTATCGATTCTTATAAATTCAGCAAAAGCGTGAGTACTTACCGACGATTTTTCGAATAAATTCACCGACTTTTTCAATGTTTATATCCGTTTTTGACGTGCAAGATCGTCCTGGGCATGGGCCGTCTGCGATCACTTCCCATTCCTATTTGAACCCTTTGAGTCACTCAAAAACCTGAGTGCATGATAAGGACTTATCTTCCTATTCTTCTGTTAATAAAGCATAAGTTTTTGTAGTGGATTTTCTGAATTTCACAAGGAATATTACCTCGACACGTTGCTCTACTTGAACATTTTTTCAACAGGGCAAAGATGCAAGGAAACGAAGACCGATTAGCGCACAACCTTAACGATGATAGCCATATAGAGGAGAGATGTTACACAACAAGATTATGCACCGGTCGACTTAGACACGCTCACTGTTTATCTGCAGAACTTGAACTAACAATGCCGAAATGTCATTATAGTCCCGTAATGATCTCTCTGGATTCTCAATTTACTGTTTCGTTTCCGCAAAAAAATAATAAAGTCTGTTTTGAACATCAATTGCTATTGAATGTTTTGGTTGGAAATGTGAATGATTGGCTAATCGAAATAGTGCTTCTACCAAGAAGACTTACAGTATATCGAAAGCTCTCGGGGTCTTTAAAACTCAAAAACTTCTAGATTGCTAGAAATGCAGTTCATACATTACGGTAAATGTTAGTGTGGTTGCTCTTAAATACCTATGTAAATGCAACATATCAGAACTACTGGATTGGTTGAAGCGAACTTCATCCATAGCTTGCTCGATCTTCTAAACTGAATCTCATATATTTTTTTCTTATGGGACTATTTGAAATCATTATTTTATAACGCCTCAGTTGACATTGAAGATTATTTGATAAGATAGCAGATGGATGTAGTAATGGGTGTTTTCTTAAGAGCTTGAGAAATGTAAATGATAATAAAAGACAGAAATATTGTTGAAATGAAATTTTTTTATAATAATCTGGTAAATAATTTCATGGCATTTATTTTTTAAATATGATTTCCGGCATACGTCCACCGCGACTACGAGTTACGTGGTCCACTCGATCAGTTCAATTTTTGACTAATTTTTCCAATAAATCTGGCTGTATGGCGTCAATGGTGGCTTGAATATTGACTTCCTATGTTTCAAGAGTTGTTGGTTTGTCGGCATAAACCAATGACTACACATAGCCCCATAAAAAGTAATCCAGAGGCGTTAAATCGCACGAACGAGACGGCCAGTGGAAATAAAGTTGTCACCAAATTGATTTTGTAATAAATCTATTGTTAAGCGTGCTGTCTGGCAAGTTGCGCCATCTTGTTGGAACCAAATGTTGTCGATGTTTAGCTGATTTTTTTGGAGCCAAAAATTCAGTCAGCATGGCTCGGTAGTGCTCGCCATTCACCGTAACGGCAGCTCCTTCCTTATTTCGAAAGAAATAAGGACCGATAATGCCGCCAGCGTGTAAACCGCACCAGATCGTTAATTTTAATGGACTAATGGTCTCTTGTAAAATGGACGAAGTGCTCTATGAAGTTCGCGAACAGGTTTATTTTTTTCAAAGTAAATTTCCACAATTTGGAAGCGTTGTTCTGGCGTTAAACGATTCATGGTGACTTGCCAAACCTTATTGAATAGAAATGCCAACACTGTTTGACATTATCAGCTGTCAAACCATAGTTATCGATATCGATAACACCCATTACAATAAAAATACAAATGCTTTCGTAACTTAATAAAGAGAAGGTTTGATTCATACATACTAACTTATAGTAATCATTTTCATGAACTTTCTAACCCCGTGTCTTCGAAAGGACGTGACATCAAAAATTATTCATAAAATAATCTAAGAAATCTATGCTTAATTTTTTGTGACATTTTTAACAATCATCCTGTATACTATAAAGAAAAACAAAAGTAAACTTTAAATAATAAACACCAACTTAACTTGTAAGTATGAATATGAGTAAATAACAAAATATATTTGCACAAATAAAAACATGTAAAAATTATGAATTGCTCCGAAAGTGCAATGTAAATTGTATTTAAGACAGACACAAAAATATAACTTTTCTCGTTGTAAATTGTAGAATTTTAGAGAGAGAGGTAAGTCAATTTGGTTATGGAGAAATTAATATAGAAAAAATGCAGCAAATACAATACGAAATACATAATTACAAAATGTTTGAATATTTGAGACAAAGTATTTGTAGGTCTTTCTTTAAAATCAAATATTTTGGTTTAAATGTTACTGATCGTTACTATTACTTTTTCAGTACTTATAAATTAGAAGCACCGACTAATATAGACAAACCTTCCTTAAAATCGATAATCCATTACTAGTAATTTCAGGTCACACGGAAATACGAAACGAATTTTAAATCGGACTTTGTGTGTAAAAGCAACAGCTTTCATGTTTTCCTCTTTTTTTTGTTGCGATACCACAAACAAGAACCCGTAATTGTTTCTGTGTGTGCTAGCGAACTGAGAAGTTGTCTTTCTTCTTTCAGGCGAGTTCACATAACGAGAGCGACGCTTTTGCAACTGGGAGATAGATTTGAAGTAGAACAAGGCGACGGAGGCAACAGAGAAGGATATTTGGCCGACCATAAAATAGAAACGTTTCTCATTGTTCCACCCAAAGTGAGTTAAAAATTCTCCTTTACTTACTCTCACCATGTAATATTTCTTTGAGTTTCTTTAAGGCTTTTGTAAAAACGCACTTCATATTTTATTCTGTATTTAAAAAACAACGTAACAAACTTTTAAAATGGAATAATTGAATATCTTTTTGCTTCACTCACGTGTTCATGCCTAAAGGGTTATTTTTTTACAAGTATATGATTGCTACATTTAATTTTCATAAAATTGCGATCCGAAACTTCTTCTCTGTTTTACGCTAGTCCAGTTATTTAAACAAAAGCATAATTTTTTTTTAAATTCTCTTTTGTAATGTACTGCTTTTCTCTTTTTACTAGGAAATGAAATCGTTACAAATTTCGTATTTCCAGTTAAATTAACGATTTTTTGCAACAGACTGAAATCATTTTCACATTGTAACGGTTCAATAATATGTAGTAAATTATAAATTGCAATCACGATTTGGACTTTAAATGGTAGGTTAGTAAAGCATTTAAACAAATTACGAAACCAAAAAATGTACCTAATTCAAATACATATATTTCATACTCTAATTTTTATTGGCTTGTCGGGAAGTCGTGACACATTTATGTAACAAATAACGCTGGTTCATTTTTTCAAAAACTTGAGTTATTCGCATCTTACTTGCTAAGTATGATATATGTCAGAGGACAGTGCTAACATTATTTTGGGAAAAAATTGAGCGATTTGGTAAAATTTTGAAAATGGAAGACCAAAATTTGTATTTTTGCTAGCTGAATCGATGCTACATACATATACTGACTTTAGGAGTACTTTTGACTCGATTAGTGACGCAATTTTATTTTTTAAATTCTCAGTGTTTGGGTTAACTTCCTCTTTGGTACAATTCTTAAGACCCTACCTAATCTCAGGATCCTCTCTAGAAATTTCGCCGGAGTTTCCGGCTCTATTTTTGACCATGCATACTGTAATTATGTCCATAGTGTTTTCGTGTATGTTGGAACTGATTTTCGAACTTGTCTATCTAGCTCAGTCCATAACAGCTCTATAGTATTCAAATCGGGACTCTGAAAAGACCATTTCATAATAACAATTATTTTTTCCCGTTCTAATTTCTCTAAATACCCCCGACACAATTTGGACGTGTGTTTTGAATCGTTGTTTTATCGATCGTCTACTAATGTTCCAGCAAAGCAATCTCAAATCATTACTGATCCCTCTCCGTGCTGAGTGGTGCAATGTACAATGTACGATTTGAAAACTCGTTCTTCCATTGATCTTTGAACAAATATTCTTCTTTTTGAACCGAATGTCTCGATTTTTTTCCTATTCCTCCAGCCTTCTTTGTCTCCTGAACAATTTTTCGTTAAAAACAGGAGCCCTTATGTTTATATATTTATTATATTATTTATGTTTATGTAGCAATTTAAATAATATCCTATCCCCCAAACTATATCTACAATAATGGTTACACATCAAGTGCATACATTTAACATCACTTGAGGATCAAACCTTGAAACATTGTTTAATATTTTCATCAATGATTTGATTCTTTCCATCGGCTGCAGTGTACTGGCCTATGCTGATGATGTAAAAATTTACCATACAATTGATAATAGGCAAGATATGAGGGTCTTTCAAACGAATCTGGATGCGATTAGCAACTGGTGTTTAATAAACGAACTAACTTTAAATATAGCGAAATGTTGTTTTGTATCTTTCATTAGAAAAATAATAAGAAAGAATAATTTCAGTTACCAATTAAATAATTTCGAAATCACGCGTAAAACACAAACAAAACATCTTGATGTCGTTTTTGATGAAAGACTTAGTTTTGCCGACCACATCTCTTGTGCATTCTGCATTTCGAATGATGGGGTGTATTATTCGAACTTGAAAAACTTTCAACAACATAGCCTCGCTTAAATTTTCTTTTTCTATCCGTTAGTGGTTTGTAAATTGGAGTACGGTGTTATAATATAGTATCTCGTATACACAGTCTGTCTTAGACAAAGTGTAACTTTCTCAAAATAAAAACAAAAGCTTACTATTTTGGTAAAATTCAATTATTTTATTCAAAGCAGTCGCCTTCGGCCTCGATAGAATGTTTTGCATGGTCAATTAATATGTCTAATTAATTTTTCAAGATCGCTGTCGACGTCTTTTTAATTGCTTCGACGTCGGCATAACGCTGTCCTTTCATCGGCAATGTAGTTTGGAGAATAGATAGAAATCACAGGGGGCCAAATCCGGTGAATACGGTGAATGGTTGATAGTTAAAAAGCCGTTTGTAGTTATAAAATCAGTGATAAGCGCCGAGCGATATGAAGTGCATTATCATGCAACGAACGCCAGCTAACATTTTCACAATATCGAGGGGGCACACGACGAATACGCACCAAAAGACGCTTCATAACACCAATATAATTGACTGTTTGACTAGACGGTATAAACTCTTTGTGCACTATGCTTTTCCAATCATGAAAACAAATTAACATTGTCTGTCAGTGAGTGGTTGATAGTTAAAAAGCCATTTGTAGTTATATAATCAGTGATAAGCGCCGAGCGATAAGAAGTGCATTATCATACAACGAACGCCAGCTACCATTTTCACGATATCGAGGGCGCACACGACGAATACGCTCCAAACGAATCTTCATAACACCAAGATAATTGACTGTTTGACTAGATGGTACAACCTTTATGTGCACTATGCCTTTCCAATCATGAAAACAAATTAACGTTGTCTTCACTTTTGACTTCTCTAAACGGCTTCTTCCCGGCCTCTCTTCACTTGGATGTTTCCATTCAGAGCTTTGACGCTTGGTCTCAGGATCATATTGAAAACACAACGTCTCGTCGTCAGTTACAATAGAATACCTGAAGTTTACGTCCTTTTTTGAGTCCTTAATCAAGTCTGTAAGTCCCAAATGCTGTGTCAAAATGAGATGAATTGAATTTTTGGAAATATTTAATTCCAATTCCCGCGTATTGCAATGAGGATTTCGGCTCATTTCTGACAAACTCACGCACCACGATGTTCGTCATCATTTATGTCCGTATGACCGTCTTTAAATTGTTTATACCACTCATACGTGATAAACACACATCACCATACACTTGTTTCATCAAACTAACTAAACGTTTCAGTATATGATTTACCAAGTTTAAAACAGAACTTGATATTTGCTCTTTGTTCAAAATTCATTTTTCGGGCGATGCCAAATACACACTGTAACTTTATGCGAAATTTCTCTGCTTCTGATGATGCGAATATCATGATACTTTGACACAACATTGGTAAAAGCTCTACCTTACCGACGCATATTTTTGTTAATAGATGGTGCCACTAAGAATTACCATTTTAAAAAAGTTCCATTGCCTTTGCAACACACTGTGTATAATATGTAAGTTAATGAAATGGAGCGAATTCAACAGAAATTTCTGAAGTTCTTGTCGTTTAAGATTGATGTAACTTATACTGCTCGTGACTTGGATTATGCTCTAGTATTTGAACGACATGGATTTGATTCATTGACTAGTAGAAGACAGACTACCAGTGGCAACTTTTTAAAAAAACTTGATAAAGAACAAGATTGATTCGCCGGCTTTGTTGTCTCGCGTTAACTTTCAAGTCCCAAAGAGTATCTGGAACAATTACAACAGCAACACCTAGAACCAATTTATATTTAAGAGCACCTTTAGTACATTCAACTAAATATTTAAATTTGTTTACAGATGTATTTTTTTAATTTTTTTATTATTTATGGTGTATTCATTAATACACATGGTTATTATATTATATACTGTTTTTGTAGGTTTATATGTTCTATATTCTCGTATTTCTTGTCACAGTGCTTCGGCACTGCAGGTTCTTAATTGGTTGATAGTGGCAAAAAACCTACTAGACTGTAGGAAATGGTGTAGTGTTTATTACAAATACTAAGTATAAACAGTACATATAAATTTGTTGTTGATCTAACTACTAAAACAAATTCCACAAAAAAAGGAAAGAATATTTTAATATCTGAGCTAGCACGTACTTGGTAACCTGAAATAATACATATACGAGGATAGTTTGACAAGTAGTGAGAATGACACATAGGTGGCGCTCTAATTGGTAAAACAAATGCACTGTAATTTAGGTTGCCTATTTATATGTTTACATTCCGATATTTAGATAAATCGGTTGATTAGTTTATTTTTGACAGCTGATTGAAAAAGAAGCAACACGTCGTTTTGTTAAAATGAAAAAAGCAGAGTATCGTGCGGTGATTAAATACTTCGTAATCAAGGGTATGAAAGCTACCGAAACAAAAGATGAGTTACGGGAAACATTAGGTGCTCCATCATCCGCCACAATAAGTAGATGGGTAAATGAATTTAAACGTGGTAGAACAAGATCAAGAAGAACAAAATCGTGACTTCTAAGGAAATGATTATAAAAATCCATAATATTATTACGCAAGATCAACGACTCAAAGTGAGACAGATAGCAGACATGCTAAACATTTCAACAGAACGCGTACACCACATTTTAACGAAAGAATTAGGCCTTTCCAAGCTTTCGGCAAGATGGATGCCGCGATTGCTTACGACTGATCAAAAGCTCACTCGTTCGCGCATTTCCAATAAGTGTTTGGACCTTTATAAGCGGAATCCGGTTGATTTTTGTAGGCGATTTGTTACTGCGATGAAACTTGGATACACTACAGTGTGGCAAAGAAACAGACTCTGTTTCACCAAGACAACGCTCCCTCCCATAAAAGCACAGTTGCGATGTCCAAAATTCACGAGTTGCATTTCCAATTAGTACCGCATGCACCTTATTCGCCGGATCTAGCCCATTCCGACTTCCACCTTTTTCCAAAATTGGAAACGGCACTAGGTGGAAAGAAATTTTCGTCTACCGACGAGCTGATCATCTTCGTAAATGAGTATTTTGCAAGCCTTCCGGTATTTTATAGATGGCATAAAGGCATTAAAGCATCGTTGGAATAAATGTATTGCTCTTTTAGGAGAATATATTGAAAAATAAAAATTATTTTGTATTTAAAAAATTCGTTTTTCTTTTCCATTCTCACTACTTGTCACTCACTACCCTCGTATACCTAAAAGATTACTCTAGTATACATATATATGGTTTACAATCTATATCGGTAATACTAAAACAAAAATTTACGTATCATAACTTGACTACTTGCGTTTCTTAATTGGTTCTACGACGAAATGTATGTTACCAAATAAATCGGTTTGACCTGTTCATGTGTCTTTCGATAATTCCACGCGTCGGTGAATGGGACGATGCTTGACCGTAAAGAGGCGAAACTCCCAGGGAGAAAGAACCAAGAAGGAAAAAAAAGACGCTATAGAGCACAATTGTATAAGCACAAGCACTTTAAAGAAACCAGAGTGAGTCAAACATAAGGATGACATCATTGCTCAGGCTTATGGTATCAATGAAAGGACAATTGAAATAACTGCGTTTTACAATGTGCAATATTGGCCCTTAACATAATTGAATAAATACCGAATATACGAGTTACATTATACGAACTGAATAGAAATGAAATACTAAGAACGCATTTGAACATACATGATTTTAACGAAAATACGAACATTATACAGAGTTTTCGCAAATGAAACAAATAATTTAGAAGATGTAAATTAAACCGTAACATTCTATTATTTAACTCTTGTATAGTATTTGTATATTGCCCGCTTTGAAATTTCTGTTAGACAGTTTATATAATACTAATAGATATTATTTTTATTATTATCTTAAAATTTTCAGAAAAATAGAAAAAGTAGTTTTCTCAATACGTTTAACGAACAGTCTCAATCATACATTCCAATACGAACAGTTATTCAACTAATACAACCATGCTCAGATGTATTAGACACCCCAGGTAAAAACCCTTATTCTGGATATTATCCAAGTCTGACGGAAATTAATCGTAAAAATAGTTAATGATATTTACAGAAATGCGTTTTTGAATACCCTAGTTAATCCCCTATTGAAAAGAATAGGTGGAAAGGGGAAATTGTGGATTTTAGAAATTTAGTGTCATACTAGCAGTGTGTGAGCAACGTGCGTTTGTGAGTTTGTGTACATCTTCATGACTAATATTCTTATCGTTGTATGCAATTCAGTCTACATGTAACATTAAACAAAATTATTCCTGTCTAAGTGCTAACTTCCTTCTTTTGCCTGACACCTTTGGGGACTACCTGGGACGCTATACGTTCGGCGCAGGCAAGGAGAAGCTTATGAACCACAATGTATCATTCCCACAGTAAAATTTGGAAGTGGTAGTATCATGGTTTGGGGTTGTATGTCTGCATACGGTGTTGGAGAAGTGTACCTGTGCGATGGACGGATGAATAGCCAACGCTATTTAGCCATGTTGGAGGAAGTATTAGAACCGTCTGTGCTAAAACTATTCGACCAGGATATTCCACAATACATTTTTCAGCAAGATAATGCGCCCTGCCACAAATCGGGAGCTGTAATGCGTTGGTTCGAGGAAAACACAGTGGAGGTATTGGATTGGCCGCCACAAAGTCCCGATTTGTCGCCCATTGAAAATTTGTGGCGTATCTTAAAAACTAAGATCACGGAACATAAATGCCTGTCAAAAGCAGAATTATCAACAAAAATTCGCGAAATATGGGCTGGAATACCACCGGCAGAGTGTTACAATTTAGTAGCAAGTATGCCTCGACGAGTGCGAGCTGTCATTAAGGCCAAGGGCAGAGCAACAAAATATTGATAAATTATACTATATTACTAAATAACACTTTGTACATAATTTTCACAACAGTTTTATTTTCCTCACCTCTCTTTTGACTAAACTATATAAACTATATACATATGTATGTATGTACATAAATTCGTAAGGTGTCTAATACATTTGAGCATGGTTGTATGTATATTTAATATCTTTTGTACAGAAAGGTTTTCAGTAAAATATAATAATGAAAGTAGTTTAAAGAGCAACATTATTTCAGCTTTCTAAAATGCTCTCATTTGATTAAACTACAAATTGAATGAAATATTGTTTAAATGGGCAAACTTCCTATTTACGCCCTACCGTTCAAAGTCCAAGTCGTTAGCCAAAGTAAACAGTGTGAAGTACTTATATTATTAAACTGCATTTGTACATAAGTACATATATGTAAAACATATATTATTTTACGAATATAATTGTTTATAAACTTGTTTCAAAAGGGATATTTCTATGCAAGACACGTTCTCTTTTACGTATCAAATTTACAATATGAAATGCATGTTTGTCTCTTTTATGATTATTGCATTAACGTGTGGTCTGTAATTAATAGCAACGATAACATCAATATGCGTAAATTTGTTCCTGTAAGCATAGAATTTGAATAACCCCCATACATAGATACTGTACAGTATACTGCAATAAATTTTGAAACTCGAATGATACCGAAAGAGCAAAACCTATACTGTCAATTATTATAGAACAGATTTAGAGTATACATAACAAACGCTTGCGTTTTAAAATTGAGCTTTATATCATATCGCTAAAGCCATTATTGTTTTTACAAAAAAATGTTTTTTAAAAAATTCAAAATACGCGAAAATATTGGCCTAAGTAGTAGATTTTATTCGTCTGCCTACATGAACTTCAATCTGACCATTCGAATGAATCTGCAATATATGTATACTCATTTAGACGAAGTAATCTTCTTTTATTTGACACGGACTTTCAATGGTGCAATTAATTTCCTTATTACTTTTCCTATTTAATCACTAAGGTTGATATATAACCCCTTTCCACATTAACTTTAGTAATTCTGTATACGCATTTCGACAACCAAGTTGTCATCATCCGCAAATAATAAATAACAAATAATAGGAAAAGTTGAATTTGATGGAGCCTGTGGTTGATTAACTTAATCACTGAAGGTTGATATATAACCCCTTTCCACATTAACTTTAGTAATTCTGTATACGCATTTCGACAACCAAGTTGTCATCATCCGCAGATAATTGCAAAGTGTCGCACCTGGTAAACCACGGCGAAAAATACCTGTACGAAAACAAACTCCGTACGCGATCCGCGAGAACCAAAATATACACTGTGTACATTTTGGTTCTCAACGGTGCACTGTACACTGTGTACATTTTGGTTCTCAACGGTGCGGATCGCGTACGGAATTTGTTTTCGTTTTTTTAATGAGGTCGGTTATGTTCAATCACCAAAATGGTGGTTTAAGTCACGTACATGTGCAAAATAAACTATTCCAAAAAAGTAAGTACTTCATTCAGTCGGAATTTAAATATAGCTAGCAATTCTAATCCGAATCCGGTGTCAAAAGAATACCATTTCTTTACGAAATGCTAATTAATAATATATGTATATTAATGGTCCAAATTGGAACGATATTAATACCCCAAGGAGTAAATTACAAGAACGAACATTCTAGAATAGTCCAATATACGTAAAACGCACTTAAGTGGATGACAGAAAAAGGGTACAAAAAGAACAGAAAGCAACGCAACAAACTCAGCCTCCTTATTAAAGGGTAAGCAGTTATAGATCTACTTACAAATACGTGAAAAAAGATCAATTGGAAGCTGTAAATTCAACAGAGTAAGTAAAAGATGGTAATAAGGAAGAAATCGACATTTGCCTTAACAATTTTCATAACAAACTTCTGACGGAACAACTTAGAAGGCATTGCTATGTCCTCGTATGAGAATAATTATTTATTATAAACAAAAATAATAGCTACAAGTTTAACTAGTGAATTAAATAAAAAATAATCTACTAAATTAAGAAAATATAACGACACAAGGCCATAATAAAATAAGTTCAATAAAATACAAATTATAAAACACACAGTGAAAGTGAAGGCTATTAAGAATATGAAAACTGACTAATTTTATTATTCATCAAAAACGTTATCCCCGAAATATACATCAACGATATACACCACATATGGATGAGAGATTGAACTTCACAGAAAGTCGTACTATTAAGCACCGAATTGAACAAAAATTTAAAAAGAACACGTAACAAAGTGATGCGATGAGTAATGAACTTCTGTTTCAGAGGAAAAATAAGTTGCGAAGAAAGGAGAAAATATATTGTGTAGTAGCACTATAAAATGCACTAAGATGCTTTATATGATATATAACCCCTTTCCATATTAAGTTTCGTAATTCTGTATACGCATTTCGACAACCAAGTTGTCATCATCAGCAGATAATTGCAAAGTGTCGCACCTGGTAAACCACGGCGAAAAATACCTGTACGAAAACAAGTATTCGTACAGTCGTACAGGTATTTTTTTCCGTGGTTTACCAGGTACGACACTTTGCAATTATCTGCTGATGATGACAACTTGGTTGTCGAAATGCGTATACAGAATTACGAAAGTTAATGTGGAAAGGGGTTATATAGCAACCTTAGTGATTATCATCAGTTTATTACTAAAAAAAATTA
Organism: Dermolepida albohirtum; assembly: GCA_031893035.1. Classification (NCBI taxonomy): domain Eukaryota; kingdom Metazoa; phylum Arthropoda; class Insecta; order Coleoptera; family Scarabaeidae; genus Dermolepida; species Dermolepida albohirtum. The sequence continues at coordinate 70,817 of JAVIWB010006067.1, forward strand.
TGTCGGTATTGAATTTATTGCTTACGGCCAGATGATAGACCATTTTTAGAGCATTTTATCTAAATAAACACATATGAGTTTAACGTCATTAAGATTGTAAAACTAAGATTAAATACGTCGTTAATATTTTCTAACCCACTCAGAACATCTAATTAAACTAATGGGAGCTAACTTTATCAAATTAATTTGTGTTCAAGTGTTAAACCGAAAACTTCCAGCTTAAACTTCAAAAGCACCGTCATTGTCAGGTAACGAATTAAGGAGTGTGTTTGTTCACACCCGCCGAACCGTCTCTGAGGTGAATACATGCAAGCTACCGTTGCCGCTAGTAATTTAACAGCGCCTGTTCACACAAAAACAAATTTCTATAGCCTTAAACCGAATCTTTACATTATCATCGTCAACAACTTTAAAGCGTCTTTACAGGGAGGCGTCATAATTGGTAATAAAATATTAAATGTACTGCTTCCGCGTGGGTGAGAGACTTTTCACAAATTTAGCCTTGCTTAAACATGTTTTAAATAATTCATTTTAAGAGAAGAAAGTAATGTGAAAGTTTGATAAAAATAAGAATTATAAATTGTATTTTAATGAATTCATTTCCGCAAATGAAATACAGTAGTATCATGATTCAGGTAATTATTGTAGATAATTATATGCGAATAAGTACACCTATGTATATTACCCATATCTAGTAGGTATTAGAGTTATTAAACGACTATTAAAATCATAACGTAACCTTTTCCCGAAATCTGAAAACAAAAAGTTTAATCAAGAATATAGTAAATATTAATACATGTTAAAAAAGAATCTATACAAAATTCCCAAAATAAAATTAAAGCAATATGAGAAGTAATAGGCAACGAAATAAGAAAAAAGAAAACATCTAATAATGAGTATTATGTCATTACACTTCAAAGTTTTAATAGTTTCTTCAGCAACAGGGAAACTACAGTGACGTCATTTATAGGTCACTCAAATCTGCTTCAGGAAACATATAAGGTGTAGAATGGGTATGATTCCATATTCAATTTTTCTTCAATCGACAAGAAATTTTAGTTAGCAATAAAAGACCTCCGATTTCTCGTTTATGAAATGGTACATTGAAGAAAAGTATTTGTGTGAAAAGTCCATTAGAGGCCGAAGTATTGTCAATCCATGAAAGAAAAGCATAAAATAGTGTTGAGAACTATAGACTTATATATATATATATATATATATATATATATATATATATATCAGCTTCTTTAAATGGCATGAATTATTCCAAAGTTAACCAAAAAACAAGTCCACAACATCGGGAATGATAGAAATGCTTGAATGTATTGTCATAGCATTTGATAACAATGAAGATGTGGTGCTGTTCAGCTGTGATCTCAGTGAGGCTTTTGATAGCGTGGATCATACGACTAATTAACAAACTTACTTAAACTTACTTAAGTATGTAGAATTAGAGTAATGAATTGAAAATCGATTTCAGATTATACAATGGTACAATCGCTGTTCAGTTCCACTGTATTCCATCAAATGTGGTATTCCTCAAGGATGGGTACTAGATCTCATTCTCCTTATTTATGTCAATGATCTGCCTTGTAGCATTTAAATAAATAAAATAATTCAATTTGCCGATGATACGTCAAACCTCGTTAAAATCAGTCGAGGAAGTGAAAGTGTAAGGAATCAAAGAATGTGTTAGTAAAGGCCAAGTAATGATTTAACGGCAATTCCCTGAAACTAAATGAAAATAAAACCCAAACTACTTTAACGAAAAGTGTTGAGCAACCCAAAACTTAAGTTTTTAGGAATACATATTGCCGTAGATCTCAGTTGTGATTGCCATAGTGACAACCTATGTAGGCAACTAGCAGTCACAGTATATACTATTAGGCGATTTAAGTAGACTGTAACTTCCAAAGCTGTAAAAACTGCTTATTTTTACAACTTTCAGAGTCGAGTGATACGGTACCTTGTTGCGCGGAATTTTATGCAAGACCGGAACAATGTTTAAAAGCCAAAAAGATATGAAAGCTTTAAATGAAGTCTCCTGCAGAACAGGTTGAAAATACCTACACCACAATACTCCTACAATATCATACATACCTACCTTGAATATATCCATGAAATCCAAATAAAATTAACCAAAAATAAAGAAATCTGAACAATGAAAGGTGCCTCAAAAAGGTTACACTGTTTGACATCGTTTCTTAACGCATTTTTTAAACTATTAAAACATTTTATAAATTTGATATTCTTCTCAAACAATAAAATCTGGTGTCTAATCATATTTTTTTAATATCCTTTTAGTTAATTTCTATTTACTTTTTTGTCCGTTTAATTACTATTTTTTGGTTTACGTTTTTGAGCGGTTCGGTACTCTTGTTATCGTTAAAAAATAAATAAAAACACATCATTTCGTAGTGTGATTTACTGCGACAGAGTAGTCAATTTTATCGGCGTGACCGAATAGGATCCGATGTTTTGCATAAATTACTGTAAATATCCGGTATGTACTTATTACGTACCTGGCGTGCAGACAAATGTAGCCGCTCTAGTAATAACTATATAATAAGTAAAATCCGGATCGTGGTGTTACATGGTAATTATACGACATGCAAATGCGACGAGTACGATGACGATGCACGCGCCATAAAATTAATGCACTATATGTGAATAATAATTTTATTTACACATAAACAAAAATAACACTTATATATGAAAACTCAAATATTATGTAAACCCGAACTCTTATACCCCACACTCCTGAAAAAAAAATGCAATATTTCTTATCTTTTCAACACGTGCTCATATTTACGTTTCCTCGTCTGAATAGTCCTATAGAAAATTATGTAAATAGTAATATTATTTGAAGGTTAATATTCAACTACATTTAGTATGGTGCAATTGTATAGTCCAATGTTATATTTTTATCTTTTTCTAACAGTAAGTTCACGTGCTGCTTCGCTAACTAAATGTATGCAGAAGTTTGAAGCATTTCGCTATTTAACTCCACGGTCTCCGCCTCTGTTAATAATATAAGTTACTTGACGTTAAAATTATGCAACATTTCCTTTTTTATTTAACTTATATCAAGGTAGAGAAGCAATATGTTTATGTATTTGTCCCTCTACATATGTATACTTGCTTTGTTACTCTTTAATAGTTGACAATGGTCATTTGCATTTTGCTCTTTAAAAAAATATTTTACCCCCATTGCCGAAACTGCGAATAAGATGTAGGCAATGTTTATTATTTCTTCTTCTTTTTCATTAATTTTTTTAAAGTATTTTGATTTGATTTGTACTTATTTAATTAAGTTATTTTATATTGCATTTATTTACTTAAAGTTTTCTCTGTAGTTTACTGCATTTTAGTGCTTTTCAATACTGAATATTTCGTTGATTAATCTTTTGTTATACCTGTCATTGTAATTGATTTCGTTTTCAATTACTTCAGTTGTCTCATAGCTGAAGATGTAGCCTTTTTCAAAGCTTTGGTGTGTTAAAGCTAATAGATTCGTATTGTGGGTTCTAATATTGTATTTATTCTTCCACGTGGAATTTTAAATATCACGTATTTTTAAACATATTCGTTACTTCTACTTATTTAATAAGTCAAATTTCAAACTAAAAAAGTACATCCAAATAAAAAGTGTTTTTACTGTTACTCACTCATCTTTCGTTCTTTCTACATTACTTACTTGTGCGAAAATGCCTCAACATTCAAAAAACCAGGGTCAATTCACAATTACTCACTACGACACATTTATGACTATAACTTTTGTGTAATATACGTTTCATTTGCTCTATGTATACTTCATCACAGTTATTGCACGGCATTTTATAAATTAGTATTTAGTACATATAAATATATATATATATATATATATATATATATATATATATATATATATATATAAGAACTATCATTCACTTAAATCCATTTTATTGGCGCAATAAATTGTTAATTTATTACATTACTATTAAGTAACGGGTTTTTCAATCAGGATATAACAATTTTGTATTTAAATAAAACACAGAATAATTGAGATATTGTGCTGAAATTTATTCCAGGTGCAGTACATACATATGTTACATTTAACTATTGAATTCGATCTCGTTCATATCACCACCGCAAGCACGCTTGCAGCGACCGTTTCCAATTTTGCACCACTGTTTCACACATAATAATAATAATAATAATAATAATAATAATAATAATAATAATAATAATAATAATAATAATAATAGCTTTATTGTAATTCGTCGAAAAAAAGAAATACAAACGTCATGACATAGATATGTTACATATGTAATTAAAAAAAAAAGAAGTAAATAAAATGTATTATATCTTAAATAAATCTATGATTTATATATTCAGATATGCTATATGGTTCCAGCTCAATTAAGAGATCACGAACTCTCGATTTAAATACTGAAAATACCCCAACCTCTCTGAACGATTCGGGCAAGTGATTAAAAAATTTAATGGCAGAGTAGTGGAGTCCACTCTCCACCAAGGCAAGGCGGTGTTTAGGATAGTAGTAATCATTTTTGTGTCTTGTGGAGTAATCATATTAGCATATTAGCCGGTACGTTGGCAATTTCGACTTCCACATTGTCCCTGAGCTCCTCTAACGTTGATATTGTCAAAAACCAATGACTTAACGTAACACCATAAAAAGAAATCTAACGGCGTTAAATCGCATGAACGCGGTGGCTACTCAACCGGACCATTTCTCGAGATTACACGGTTACCGAACTTCCCCTTCAATAGACCAATTGTGTGACCAGCTGTGTGGCATGTGGCACCATGTTGTTGGAACCACATATCACTGGTGTCATGTCCATCCAATTCTGGCCAAAAATAATTTTCCAACATGGCATGATAGCAAACTCCATTGACGGTAACGTAACAACCATTTTCATCGACAAAAAAATATGGCCCAATGACAACTCCATCATGAAATCCACACCACACGGTCGCCTTTTATGATTGTAATGGAGCCTTTCAAAGCACATGTGGGTTTGTTTCCGGCCAATAACGCATATTTTGCTTATTGGCAAAGCCATTAATCCAAAAATGAGCTTCATCGCTGAAGATGATTTTTCGATGAAATTCAGGATTTTCGTTAAACTATGGCAGAGCCCAATCGGAGAAGTTTCGGCGCTTCAAATGATCAAAAGGCTTCAATTCTTGAGTTAATTTGATCTTGTAAGGATATAAGCCAATATCTTTACGCAGCATTCGCCACAATGTGGTTTGGGAGATTCCCAATTCCTGTGAACAGCATGGAATCGACTGATTTGGCTCAATATCCTTCAAAATGAGCCAAATCAGTCGGCTCATTTTGAATTAAAGCACTTACAGCTGCGATATTTGCGGTACTTCGACCGGTGCGTTGTCTCACTGGCACAAGAACATCTAATAATGAATTTAACCACTATAGCAGACACAGCTTGTCTGGTCAGACGATTATTACGACCAAAAATTGGAGTAAACGCTCTTAAAGTTGCGACCACCGACTCAGAATTGCAGTAGTAATTTTTAATAATTTCCAAACGTTGCTCGTTCGTGAACTTCACCATGATAAAAATGTTAGCCTTGACTGATATTTTGACGTTGACAGGTCATGAAAAATGTTTAAGGGTGCGTTTATAGTAAAAGACAAAATTGTTATGTCACTATTGGAAAACCCTTTACATCCAAATAAAAATGCTTTTTTACTGTTAGTCATCTTTCTTTCTTTTTACATTACTTACTTATACGAAGTTGTCAACATTCAAGAAACCAGAATCAATTCTCTATTACCCAATAAGGAACATTTGTAACTATGACTTTTGTGTAATTTTCGTTTTATTTGGGCTATATATACTCCTTCACAGTTATTTCACAGAATTTTATAAATTATGTTTCGTTTTCCGTTAAAATATTTGCTATTCGTAGATTCTTATGTAGTATTTAGTATATATAAAGACTGTCATTCACTTAAATCCAATTTATTGGCACAATAAATCGATGATTTCTTACATCATTTTTAAGTACATTACATTTGGAGCATACTGTATAAATGTTACACAGTTTATTTTTAGATTTATTTCGCGATATTAATCAAACATTTCCCAATTTCGTAATCAGATTAATACCACATACAATTTTAGAAAATAAATTGTAAAACTACTCACTGTTAACTTTACAAATATCAAATTCATTTTTAAACACTTTTTAGTCCTCAATTTTCATATTAATAAAATACTTATTACTTGTTTCAGAAAATGGAATCACAGAATGGAAATGCTAAACCTCGTTTCTCCATAACTTCCGAAAGAAATAACAGTTTAGTTGATCAAGGAGCAGGATTGGGAAACGCGACGCCGGGCGGAGCTCCAACTCGTTCTCGACCCTCGAGTAAAATGACCAAATATGTGGAATGCTGGGGTGCTGATAAACCGTTCGCCAATATTGCAGAGTCAACATTAGCGAAGAATATTGAACTCACAGTAAGATTATGACATTTACACATAATACTTGTCTACATATGTACATAACTCAAATACTTAAACGATTTTATTACAGAATATAAACAATGTATACACAGTTTTCAATACACTTTATGAGATCTGCTTTGACAAGATCTTTTCAAGACTCTCGTTCTATAGCAAAGCAAATTCAATTATTGTCATAAAAGGAAGTCTTTGTGTTGAGTATTATTCATAACAAAGATGAAAAATAAAATATGTACATATAACTCATTCGCAAAACCCACTCAAGTATATGGCAACATTTATTATACGTAAGATATAAGTGATGGCTGAGAAATTTCAAGTATTTGAACCGAGAATTCCGTCCTTTATTTTTCTATCTAAATCCTTGTTAGCAAATATATTTTGGATTATGCGAGGAATCCTTTTTATTAAAAATTTCATATAGAAAATCTAATTTTCTTTCTATGCTACGGTGTATTTATATACGAGTTTTCATACACAACATAAATATAGAAAATCATCAAATATGAACATCTGATTAGGATAGAATATTTATTTTAATTTAACGACGTTAAAAAGCGAATATACCAATGTAAATTCTGATATTTAGAAGAAGAAAATTTGGTAAATATTCTAACATCGAATATAGCGAAAGTTTTCGTGCACTATTCTGTGAGGTATTTCTCCATGGTAAGACATAAATTCGCAACGAATTTGGAAAATGCATTTGGCAAAGGGAAGTCACATAAGTAAACACATGTCTAGTGATATGGATAAGTTAATAAAACTACACAAATAGAAAAATGCTTATGCGAAATAGTCAAATCTATCGGCAAAACACCTTCTACAGTGCAGTGAAATAAAAAAATTCAAGATATCCGGGTCTGTTGAAGCTACTGCGAGAAGTGGGCGTCCAAAGATTCTAAATGGATGTGATGAAAGAAGTCTGAGTTTAAATCCACGGATAAATGCACTAAAGGCAGCTGTATATTGGATGCAGGAAAGAAGGTACATTTAAAAAAATATAAGTAAAATTCTAAGAAAAGGGAATATAACGGAAATGTATCACGTAAAAAATAAAATATTAGCGATATTAATATGCTCAATAATATGGAATGTGTAACACCAAGAAAGGGTGCGGGTTTTGGACCAAACATGGCAGAAGCGTGTAACTATTCAGGAGTAATAATTTTAAAGAAAAAGAGCGAAAGATTAATATAATTTAATTTTGTTCTTATTAATAATGTGTTGGACCACCCTTATTAGATTTAGAAGACTTTCACTGCGTGGCAACGAACAATATCTTGCTAAAAAACTGGGTTTTCACGCTGCTGCAGAGATGGAAGAATATGGGGTTCCACCACCTCATCAACATAACGCTAGACGTTCATGGTGCCTCCGATGAACACCAACTGACAGCTACTCCCACATGCTATAACACCCCTTACCATAACTCCTATGGCTTGTTGCACACGCCTTTCAACAGAAAATTGAATGTCGCGAGGTTCCCCACATCTTTGTTTGACTTTCATGCGCAAAATCTAGATTCATCACTGAACACTCTACATTCCAGTATATCGACTAAATGGCGTTAAATTACAATTTATCATTAACTTCAGCGCCCTCGCCTAAACGTTATGTAATTAACAGAGTTTTTAAATTTTCCCGCCTCACTGACTAATTCTGTACAAATAAAAAGAATTAAAAAAGTATCCAAATAATACAAATACAAACAAGTACCAATAATAAAAACGAATAAAACTAAGTATAATATACATAGCAGTTCAAATTATTGATATGAAGCGTGAAAGATATCATTATAGGTTCCATTAGCGTTCCGCGTCATATGTGTAATACTTACACAGAGTGTAGAACAAATAATTAATGAGGTCTTGAAAGAATTGCTTTATAAAATGTAAGTGATGCTTTCAAAACCAGTACAAAACAAACATGAAAAATCGCTTGATACATCCGAAAAAATAGCTAGTAATACGAAGCAAATAAATGAAACAAAAATTCCTCTAAATGTAGCTACGTCACAGTCAATAATTTTCGTACATCTATTGGATTTTATAGATTTAAATTTATGGTAAACCAAGTACAATTTTATTTTAAAAAATAAAGTAAACATCTACTTTCTATGGATGTATTTTAATGTGAAAGAACACTTTAATTCGAGAAGGCAAACGAAGCAAAATGTAATGAAGATCGTATAACAAGTCCATTTTTTCTTCCAGAAGATCCCAAAATTTTTTTTACAATGATATTAAACAAAGAGTACCAGGAAAGTTTTACAATATGACGCAACAATGAATCGTAGGAAGCTGCTTGTTGCTGCATGTTGAGACATGTTCATACGTGCACAGTAGCCGCCGCGCCATGTCGATGGGCTCAGTTATTCATTAGCAGTGAGAGTGTAAAGTGCTTGCTATGGCATCGTGGTCACGAAATGAGATAAGGGCAGTTTTGCGTTACAATTTCGTGTGTGGTTTAAACATAGACCAGTGCTTCGAAGAAATCACTCTTGCACTAGGTGATGCTTGTCCACATCGCACAACGATATTCAGGTGGTATAGAAAATTCCAAAGGAGAAATTTAACTGTGGAGGATGCTGAGAGGCCGGGAAGGCCACGAACGTCGGTTACGGAGGAAAACGTTACTACTGTGTGTAAATGCTTGGCGAGGACAGGCGAGTGACCTACCAACAGATAGAGGGTACTTCAGGCCTAAATGCAACAGCAATTCGTTCAAATCTGCATGATCATTTGCACGTGAAGAAACTTTGTTCTCTCTAGGTGCCACATCGATTGACTGAAGAGCAGATGACACGACGTGTGACTTGGTGCGAGAGATGCTAAAACAGTTTAATAAAGGACAATCTCGGTATGTGAACAACATCGTGACAGGTGACGAGACTTGGCTGTACTATTACGATGTGCCGACCAAAGCTCAAAACAAAGTTTGGATCTTTGATGGTGAGGACACACCCGTAGTTGTCAGAAAATACCGATCTGTAAAGAAGAAAGTAATAGCTGTATTATTCAAATCAAGTGTAATTGTGAAACACGTCGTTTTGGACACGCAGAAGACAGTCACAGCTAAGTGGTGTACTGAACAGTGCCTGCCTAAAGTCATTGGATCTATGAAGAACCTGCGGCCAAAGTCAATAATGGACACCTAATTCCTCCATCACGATAATGCTCCGACTCACCGCGCCAAAGCCTGTACCGAATGTTTGACCACGACAGGATTGAAACTTCTCGAGCACCCTCCATACAGTCCAGATCTTGCTTCCTGCGACTTTGCACTGTTCCCGCATGTGAAAATCAAGCTAAAAGAGAGGCGGTTTTCCAGTAATGAGGACCTTCTGCGGGCTTGGGAAAACGAGTGTGCTTTACTCCCTAGTGAAACTTTAACTGATTTAAAGATTGGTTTCGGAAGATGGAGAGGTGTATTGAGTGTAGAGGAAATTACTTTGAAAAAATTAAATAAACAAAGCTGTATTGCAAAACTTTCCTATTACCCTTTGTAACTACGTCACGGTCAATAATTTTCGTACACCCATTGGATTTTATAGATTTTAATTTAAAACAAGTACAATTTTATTTTAAAAAATTAAGTAAACATCTACTTTCCCTGGATGTATTTTAATGTGAAAGAACACTTTAATTCGGGAAGGCAAACGAAGCAAAATGTAAAGAAGATCGTATAACAAGTTCGTTTCTTCTTCCAGAAGACCCCAAAATTTTCTTTACAATAATATGATACAAGTTATAATTTATTTACTTTTTCGCTAATTCAAAAAGTATTTTCCTCATTAAACTTCTTTATATCACTCATTATAAAAGGGAAGCATGCGTGGAACGCAAAATCAATTAGGCCTATTTATAATATGGGGTTGAATATTAATTTCTTCTCAACTATGAACAAACTTTAGACTCTTTCCTATTTATTTTTCGCAGCTCCATCTCGACCTAAATGTCTCTTTCATGAAGTCCAAGATTTATTCCGTGTTCGGGTAGATTTTCTCTTACTTCCTAATTTCTGTCGTTTCTGCCGTTCGTACAACTCCCTTAACTCTTCTCAAATGTATTATTTCCCTTGCGTATATCCTGCTTTTTTGTGTCTCATTCAGCACGCAACCTATCAAAGAAAAAAAATGGTGATTTAGTGTCAGTTAACACTTACGCTTTATTTTAGAACTGCATATTGAGTCGCGTTTGTGAATGTTAAAGAAAATAAATAAAATCGAAATATAAGAAATTTTAGTGCTTAAAATATCCGCATGCTAGAAGCTATGAATACCACTTGCACAGTTTTTTGACTTTATTATCATATACAAGTTGTCAAGTCATTGATTATCTTAAAAAGAACTTTTTTTTGAATTATTCTTATTAATCAATTGCAAAGTTTAAAATATTATTACTATTATAAATCCTGTATTACATATTTCAGATGGCACCATACCTTCAGGTTAGTCAAAAACGTTATTAATGCTAAATATGAAAATTACCTGGTTTGGTTTCGTTTTTGTTTGCCGTGTATTTTAACTTTATTTAATATCTAAACATAACACAAGTATACACGGTTTTGGATCTAAGCAACCAAAAGCTGTTTCTAAGGTTATTTGGGGCGCTGAATCCGAATCTGCACTCCGTTTTTTGATATTGGTTCTAGTTTTCGAGATATTAAATAAACACATTTTTTACAATTTTTGACAATTAATCTCCATTTTATTCATTAAAAAGTGTTAAATTAGAAATGAAGCGCAGTCGAACTGAGTCGCTTGTACTGCTTGGGATCTGTTTCACGCATTAAAGTCCAACAGTAGTCGCTCATCATGCCATCGTCCCAAAATCCTTGGTATCGCTTTTCGATTTTCGCCAAATCTTGGTGTAGTCGCTCTCCTTGCTCGCCGCTTGTATCACCCAAGTTTTCAGGAAAAAATTCGAGATGGGAATGCAGAAAATATATTTTGAGAGACATTCGAGCTCCAATCTTGCAATAATTTTGCAACAAACTATCGATATTCTTCTTGAAATCCGGGGATTTGCGGTTACCGAGAAAGTTGTGAACAACATCTTGAAATGTTACCCATACTGCTGCTTCATTGGGCGTTAAACATTTTGTAAAGTTTCTGTAGGCCATTAATTTTCGAATATCAAGTCCGACAAATATTCCCTTTTTAATTTTGGCGTACGACAATTTGGGAAATAACTTGCTCAAGTACTCAACTACAAGTTTCCATGGAATTTGCATTCATACCTGGACAAATTGGCAAAGGATCATTGCTCGCACGGAGAACTGGCTTAGACACTGATGACACTTCAGGATATTTATATTTTGCTAGTTTTTTTGCATTAAGACCGAAGACATTCATCAAGCAAAAGTAACAATCATCTACATGACCTTTCGGCTCTTTCCATAACATTGACAATGAAAATGAAAAACATACTTTTTTACCGCGTGACCACTTTTATAATATTGTGCTACACGCGTTACAAAACAATTTCGGTACCTACGGCTTGTGAGTGTTTGATACAGAGAAACCAAAATAGTAAAAATATGCATTTCTGGTCACATTAGTAATAACTTTGCCACTTTTTCTGATCATATAACATCCGCAAACATAACAAAAACACTGAATCAACTTTACAATTCTGTTTTTGCATTTTCACACGTTTTGGATTCAAAAAAAAAACTTTAAAAATACAAATTAAATAATATTTCTAGCGACGCCAACAGCTGACTGTCATTATGATGCGCAGTGCTGTCAACATGCGCGAACTCACAAACTAGTATCAATTTTGAGAAACGAAACCCGGATTTGAATTCAGCACCTCAAATAACGTCAAGATTTGTTCTCATCTGCTCTGATCCAAAAGTTGACCGGAATTTGTAAACTTGTGTAATTAGTGATTAAAAGGCCACTTAGTCTGCCTATAAAGCACTGAATTTTTTATTCATACTAAAATTGTAAAAAAGCAATTTACTAATATTTCTATAACCAGATTACTAAGTACACTTTTTTTTCAATTTGTATTAGTATGAAAATACTTCTTAATTAAGGGCAGCACCAATAATTAAATTAGTTTTAATGACGATTTTCTTAAAATACGTACATACAGTAGCGTTCATAAATAACAGACCAAGCTCGTGCACCTACAGTATTTTTATTAAACATTTTCTAGTAATGAGAAAAAAAACTTCTCTTAATATATTAAGAATCCCCGGAGAAGAATTGCCTAATATTAAGAAATTATTCTAGTTACAGCAACATCTCTACCAAATAAATAGGACCTTAAACGATCGGTTGTTTACTCAGGTAATTTGGAAGTACCAACTAGTGCAACATGACAATTTTGTCGTATTATTATCAACTAATATTTAAAATCATGTCTTAAGAATTGCCTAGGAGATTATTATAATTACTTTTATATGTTCAAATTCCAGTGAACTGTTATTTGTCTCTTAAATCGTAGTGTTTTAACTTGTCCATTAGAATATCTTTCATTTATGTATATTTATTTACTTTTTTACTATAGCCATGCGTTCACATTTTGCATTTGTATATACCGGCTGTACCGGAAAGTCGTTACCGGTTTTTCTAACAGATGTCGCTAGGCTTAAGTATGCAATGTTATGATTTGATACATATGGCATTTTATTCTACTGATATCAAGCTTTAAAGCCATGCATGTTATATTTTGCGAAAGTAACATTGTCATAGATTTATACCTCTTTTAAAATGTCTAGTTTCGTGCTTGAAAAAATCAATTTGCGGCGGCAGGCATTACTTTTCTTATTTAATCAAAAGAAAAAAGCCGCTGAAAGTCACGCTTGCTAGTAGAAACTTACGGTGAGCATGCTCCAACCATAAAAACATGTGAGTCGTCGTTTCGACATTTCAAAAGTGGTGATTTCGATATGCGAGACAAAGAACGTTATGGTAGATCGAAAAAGTGTGAAAATGCGAAACTGCAGGAATTATTGAATGAAGACACAACCCAAACTCAAAAACAATTGGTAAAACCGTAAAATGTGGCCCAAGAAACGATTAGCCACTGATTACGAGCAATGGGAAGAATCCAAAGGATGGGAAAATGGGTGCCACATCAATTGAATGACAGGCAAGTGGAAAATCGAAAAATCGTCTGTGAAATGCTGCTTCAAAGATATGATCGGAAGTCATATCTGCATCGAATAGTGAGGGGTGATGAAAAATAGATTTATTTCGAAAACACTAAGCGCAAAAAATCATGGTTATCACCTGGCGAAGCCGGCCCAAGTGATGCTTTGGAAGACGAGCCAAAGCCAAGCTTCCAATATATATATATATATATATATATTATATAAAAACATATTTCTTAATTACCACTTTTACACAATCGTGGTTAATTAAATATTATGGAACAAAAGTGAAAGAAAAACGTCCACTTTTCACATTAGTTTATAATTATGTATGTTAATAACAACCACAAGAAATATGATTATGGAGATTATATGTTATATTTCTTCGCTTCTTTCCGCTAAAAACAAATATTTCACCTTTTAGCGCCATAGGTGGTAGACATACAAACTAATTTCTTTAAGTTGTAGAGTACCGTGCATCCGAATTACAGCCACCTGTAGTTTTTAGATATATTTAATAAAAATTGTATATTAAAAAAAGAACATATCTACTTACTAAGGTTGAATAATCCTCCGAGTAATCAACAAAAGAAGCCGATTGAGAGGAGGAGAGGAAGGATGGACACATGCACGCATTGTTGGTATCAGTGACGCTAAGATACCTTGCAAAGGTGAATTGTTATCTGAGACGGTTGTAAATAAATTTCTAAATCATAAAATTTGTAACACTAGCATTTTGCCACAACTATCCAATCTTCCTGATGAGAGTATACACTACAGCGAATCCGGAGGTTTGTTCAACATTAGTAGTTACTTGTTCTGATATCTTCTATTTTGTTGGATAATAATAATTCTCGGCATCAGCTATAAAGTTCCAACCACCACTACGTATTCCTTACTAACTATAGAGAGATTTGCAGGTAATATGAATGGGTACTTTTACCTGGTTTTCGTTTCTTTGTGTCTATCGTTGCAAGTGTTAAGTGAATGTTTTGTAACAGTTCCAGATATTCCTTAAATATTTAATTATTTTATGTTTTATGACATTTTAAGGATTTAAAACGACATTTCGAATGAAAAACAGATAGCAATAGAGACTTCTTTAAAAAATGAAAACACCTCATTGGGAAATAGCAAGGTGAGAATACATATATGTATTTCCCGTTATACCGTAGATAGGGTAGCGAAATTTGTTCAAAAAAACTTACTTTCCACTTCGACTGGGCGTACTCGTTGCCGAGGAATTAGAGAAACAACGAAACGCATCAATTTTTCCAACTCATTTTAAAATAATACGAACTATTTTAAAATGAGTTTGAAAACCAGGCAGCGATTTCTTGAAGAAATGCTGTGCATTTTAAACAAAAACAACGTAAATATATCGAAACTAAGATTATAGTCGCAGTTATACAAAGAAAAAATTTATAGTCGGCACCCTGAAAAAAAATTGACAGAAAAAATGAAGAAAGCGAGGTTACGGTAGGAGAGACACCTTGACGACCTCACGGTTGATAACTGGCAAATGTATGTATCAGTAATTTCATTTAAGTATTTAAAATTTTACACATTATTGTAAATTTGGTATTTAACCAAAAATATCGTTTTCTTCGCGGTAAAAGGTAATAAAATAAACAACTCGTTTCGTTAGCAGGAGGACGTTTGAACGTCTATATGAAAATGCAGTCGTCAAAATCGTTAAACATGCCTCAGCTGTAATAATATAATTCTTGTAAATTAGTAAAGCGGCTTGGAACTGTTTATTTCGTTACTGTAACGAATCAGCTTTGATTTCATATCCATTTTTTCTGGAGATGTTGCCTACACATTTATACAAGATGGGACACCATACCATAGGGTAAAAATCTATCAAAACTTTATTTTCCGAATTCTTGCCACGGCCAGGTAATTCTTGGGATCTAAACCCAATTGAAAATTGTAAAACAAATCGTCTATTTGTCCCAAAGTCCAATATTAGATGTACTAGGACAAATTATGAGCAATACCTGGAGAAATAATCCAGATATACAAGAAGTGGCATTCAACATCACTTAATTGAAGTATGCAAATAAGAATTGTTACCATAACGAAGGCGAAAAATGGATTACTGAAACTAACTAAAACTAGAATTCTCAACAATTATCGAATAAAATAAATAAATATTTTAGTAAAATTTAAAAATTAAAAGTTCCAACATTAGTAGAGAGCAAGATAGTATGCTTATTAAGATATTAACGTAATATTATTTTGAAGTATTTGGCGTAATAGTTTACGCATACATAGTCTTAGCCATGCGTACGAAATTGCAAATAATAATTTCCTTTAACGAAATTTCGGAGAATATTCATAACACAGAATCAATGGGAATATCAAATTCAATATCGAAAAGTCATATGAGATTATAGGATGGATAATGCGAAAGAAACTCGATCGGTTTTTGGATAATCCGACCGTAAAATTGAAGTTCACCCCTCAGCGGGGAAAAAGCTTACATATTTATGAGTTATGCCGTTGAACGGTTTTTACATTTTTTTAAATAATTGACAGATCATTTTCGAATACGCATAAATATTTATTAAAAAATATAATAGATTAAAATGAATTGGAGAGAATATTTACGAAGAAAATTTTCGGTATTATTCAGAGCGAAGCTAATAACTATATATCATCATTTTACGCCCTGCGTTTAAAAAAAATTCCACAAAATACACCTTAAGGTCCCAGTTTTCCAAAATTATCTCTGGATTAGAGTTTTAAATTCCTATATCGTGATGTACAATCCCTGGCAAAAATATTAGCGCCACCTACAAATATAAAGCTTTTCGTTGTATCACAAAACAAAATAAAAAGTTTAACAAAAAATATTTATTGCAAGTAATACAAAAGTAATGCTTTTGAAAATATTACTAATACTTCGTAATTCCACCGTTTCCTCTTAACATTGCTCTTTATAACTTTCAATTTTTTTTTTTACACAAAAGTTGGTCATCTTCAGAGTACTCTCCATTTATCAATATATACTTGCCCAAACGTTTTTTCTATTGTTCGAAACAGTTCTGGAACTCACTTAATGACTTGTCCTTTAACTCCTTTAACAAATTTTTTTCCAAAACCCATTTGAGTCTAGGGAACAAAAGGAAGTCACATGGGCCAAATCAGATGAGTAGGGTGACTGAACAATCGATGTCATTCCGTTTTAGTCCAAAAACTGCCTCAAAGACAACGAGGTGTGAACTGGTGCATTGCCATGATGGAAGAACCACGAATGAGGGAGTTGAATTTTTCAACATCGTCCAACACGCATTTGTATTGACTTCCCTCCATTGTGCTTTCTTAGTAATAAAGGATCCCGAACCTTCCGACGTGAGATCAGATTATGACAGACGGTGGATATTTTAGTTTTCACCGCACATGTTTCTCTATATCATTCAGAACTTCATCGCCTCACAAATTGAGCCTTTTTTGTTACCGCATCTAAAGGGTGTTTCAAATTTCGCGGTTTTTTTAAAGAATAAATAAAACACATAATTTGCATTCACTTTTAAAAACTTTTTATTAGTAATTGCAATATCAATTATGACGTTCATATGCGAAAAATAATATCTGCAAAATGTCCTCCTCTTGCAACTTCACAGGCGTCCACTCTTTCGTTAAAATTTTCAATGACATTTTGACATAATTGAGGCTCTATCTCACCAATGACACGAATAATTTCATCTTTCAAAGCAGAAATTGATTGTGGATTGTTTTTATAAACCTGACTTTTCATCAATCAATTGATTCGTGTGCAAAGTGAGGTGTTGAAACCGCATATCCTCTAGATCAATATTCATTAATTCAGGCCACAAAAATTCGATTATCATCCGACGATATCGATCACCATTGAAAGTTACAGCTTCGCCAGCAGTATTTTCAAAGAAGTAAGGTCCAATTACACCACCTGACCATAATGCACACCAAACAGTACCTCGTTTAGGATGCACAGGTTTCTCATGAATAATTCGTGGATTTTCTTCACCCCAGATATGACAAACCGCACAACACCCTTTATATAGTAATTTGTGTATACATATAAAATAAAATCACCAAAAGCTAGGAATTCGTGACCCATTATTAGAATAACGGATATTTACTTATTAGTTTCCTTACATGATATCCAACCAATATGATTTCAGACTATAAAACTTTACAAAAATAGAAGTCAATCATCTACTCTCTGATTCAATTGATCTAAAAATAAAATTATCCATATAAGTCAAACGAGTTTTTTCTCTACAAGCCTCATGCATTTCTTATGAAATAAGAAAATCTAAATTTGTATTTAATCTGTGTTCCGTACTGTGGTTTACTCCTCTTCATCTCGTTTCATCCGTATACACAAAATTAGATCGTCCGAATTATCTTAGTTGTTCTTAATTGCTGATAATCGTTACCCTTACCCCACGGCAATTACAGAGTTATTAACAAAGTTGGATGTAACTTCGACCGACTACTCTATTGATTAAATGTGTTGTCTTCGGGCTAGGTTCATTATAACATTTACGAAAATTGCATATTTAACAACGGTCTAATAGTTCTGGGATATTTTACTTTAAAATGAAATGTCAAGTATGTGCAATAAATGAATCCAGAACTTCCGAACTGACACGCTTAGGACTTAAATCGTTTCCAAAGTAATGAGTTCTGTTTGATAAGGAGTATAATCTAAGGGATGTAATTGGTTCCTACCAAGGCCAATATGCAAAAGATAAGATAAACGAAAAGTATAATAATAACAAATTTAATGACTAAACGAATTTCAAGTTCAAATATTATTATAGAAAGCAAGTCACAAAAGCCAACCAAATTCAGTGAGTTTAAATTAGGTTTAATTCTTGTTAAAATATATATGATAATTAAGTAAATAAGGAATATTTAATGGGTCTCGAACACCGCTTATAAGTGTTAATGATATTTACATTAATTATTGCTCTTCGCTGAAATGTGTATCTTAAACTATAACATTATTTGCATATATTACAATGTGAGCACGCAGATGATAAACAAGCTCTACAATAATTATGGAACTGAACGTCAAGCAAATTCTTTTTTAATATTAAATATTATTTTTACGTTCGTAATATAGAAATACAGTAGTGAAAAGAAACTATTCTTCTATTTTTTGAACAAAAATGAAACTTTACGAAGGTCTACCGGAAAGTTCTGTCCGTTTTTAGAACAAAACAAAATAATAAATTTTTCATACCTTGAATGAACTTTATTGAATAATGTAATTTCATCATTATTTATGAATTCTTGTCAACTTGATAGCAATTTGTATATCCTATTTTTAAAAAATGCCTTATCCCTAGAGGCGAAAAACCATTGCTTGTCTAATATCTTCTTAATTTTTAATTTTTTTTCCCTGCAAAAAATTTTGTAAGAGCAGAAGCAAGTGATAATCGTAGGAAACTAGGTCTGGGAAGTGTGGTGTATGCGACAAAATTTCCCGGCTTAGTTCTGCGAGTTTCTGATTAGTAACCAAAGCAGTATGTGGCCTGGCATTATCATGAAGCTGTATGATATCCTTCCGATTGAACATCGCCGGCCTCTTTTCTTGGAGTGCTGTTTTTAAATTATTTAATTGCTGACAGTACCTCTCCGAATTTGGCTTTTCGTTTTGTTTCAACAGCTCAAATGGTATTGGTCCTCAAATGTCCCACCATATAACAGTCACTTACTCAGACTCAAATTCGGTTTAGAGATGAAGGGGGTAGGTGCTCCGGATTCACAATATGCCCTTTTCCTTACGATGATAATGGATAGGTAATCCACTTTTCATCCCCAGTTATCATCCGGTCCAAGAAGGGTACGAATTTGTTCCATGCAAGCAGAGAAATGGGTATGATGACTCGATCTTGTAATTTCTTCTCACTTAACTCATGTGGCACCCGTCTCAAATATTTCCACACCAATCCTCGTTTTCGAATATGGTCTGAAATGGTTTGTTGAGCTGAATCAAGCCTTTCCGCAATCTTTAATGTTGTCAAAAAAGGATTTCGCTCTAACATGCTCTTGATAGTGTCGTCGTCGATCAAAGATGGTCACCGAGAGCATGGCCTATCAGAAAGGTCGAAATCACCTATTTGAAATTTTTCGAACCATCTTCTGCATGATCTTTCCGAAATTATACTTTCGCCAAACGCTTTCAATAAATTGCTACAGGCTTCTGTAGCATTCCTTGTTGGAATTCGTACAAAATACAGTGGCGTAAATGAACTTGATCAATAACCATGGGTACACGATCGCATCTCACTTAATACTAACATGAATCATCTTCATTTTAGTTCACTTGCTAAGTCAGTATGTATACATTCGTTGATAAAAAGAGAGTGCCAAATGTGAGTCAAATGAATATGCTCTTGTTGAAACTTGCTGTAACCGGAATGGACAGAACTTTCCGGTATACCTAATATAATGGACGTACTTATCTCGTAAAGCGAATAACTAAGTTATTTACAATACAACAGGATAACACATGCAGTAAGAGCGCTGAACTTCAGAAACGAGATGCAATCCAGATGTTGGACCGATGCTATAAAAATTCAAAACTTAACTTTTATTTATGGCGGTTATTGTCATCTTCGAAGTAATAAAATTTTAAAAACTATTTTCTCCGATATCTGAATTTCCCTTGCAATAACCCATACTTTAATTCTACACCAAACCTTCGATCGTCCTTATTATTTTCTGCGTTCTTGTCCTGAGAGACCTACCAAATTTTGGTTGATCACCAATGTATTCCAAAAACTATTCAGTGTTCGAATTTTAGATCCCTAACTTTTCACTATTCAAGCAACTACTTAAACTTCAGAAATTTTTAGATTTCAACACAACCTTATTCGAATATTTATTGGAGTTGACACTACTTTAAGTATCAAAATTATTATCATTTTCCACTTATTTAATAGCCAGGGAGATTGCATATAAATCTTCCCACGTGCATAATAGATTCAAAACTTAGTGCGGTGTAAGTCGCAAGTAATTTAAGTTCACCTGAGGATACCAAGAAAACCTCTTCGTATTTAGCATTACCCAGCCTAGCGAGGTTCTGATCGGGTGGTCTGTTTTTCCCTTGTTGTTCATGGGAACAATATGTAAAAGAGACAGAGCAAAACCCCCCAAAAAAATTGAAAAAATGTGTGTATAGTTCTATAATTACAAGGCAAAAACCCTCAAAAACAAGCTAGAAAGTCTAGGATGAACCGAGGTCATTTACACAGATAAAGCTACATATAAATGTGAGGGGCCAACACGGTAGAGGATGTAGATCGGATGCCCGACAGGACGAGATAATCAGTTGCCCACCTTAGGAATTTTAGTAATCTGGAATTCTTAAGTTTAAAATACAAAAACATTATAATCAAAGTAATTTCAACAGGCATATGCAGTGATCCCCGAAACGAGACACGAGAACCAGTAATAATATGAAGAGGTACACTGGAATAGGCTTTATGGACATCTCGAATAGTTTTAAATAATGAGTCCTCTTTTATCATTACTGTGTAAAGGTAAAGATTCTTCATTCTAATCGGTTCCTCGCAGGTGCTTCGCCTTGTCTTAGCTAATTTCCTATTTCGAGTTTTTCTAACTGAAATGAATGAAATTCATTGTTCGGTGTTCTATTTTCATTCATTCTTATCAAATTACCTGTGCTTTTATTTCAAACCATTTCCGTGTTAAGCTATTACTGGTCTATCAGCAATGCCATGGGATGACTTATCAGTCTGCTGTGTTATTGATACCACAACTTTGAAAGTATACTCGTAGTTGTGTACTGAACTAATAAGTCTGTTACACTAATACATATTATAAAAGATTTTCCAATAAGAGTGATATGATTTCTTAAAAAAAACACATTTATTGTTAAGAAAATTTAAAAGTTTTTATTTAGTATGAGGTACAATCGATACAATTAGGTTCTAAATAAAACGTCATTCAAATGGCCTCCACGACTTCTTCTGCAGGAACGAATTCGATTAACCCAATTTTCGAGCAATTTTTCCACTAAATCTAGTCGTATATCATGAATGCCGAAATGAAAGGCACGTTCAATATTGACTTGTAAAGTTTGAAGAGAGTCTGGTTTATTTCGATAGACCAATGATTTCAAATAACCCCACAAGAAATAGTCTAATGGTATTAAATCACAACTTCTTGGAGGCCATTCAATATCACAATTTCTTGTAATAATCGAATCTCCAAACTTTTCTCGCAATAATTCTATTGTTGCATTTGCTGTGTGGCACGTCTTGTTGGAACCAAATGTTGTCAAGATCAACTTCTTCCAATGTCGGCCATAAAAAGTTGGTTATCATCAATTTATACCGCTCTCCATTGACAGTAACGGTGTTACCAGCTTCATTTTGAAGGAAGTACGGACCGATGATTCCACCATACCAAAAACTACAACAAACAGTCAATTTAGGTGAATGTAATGGTTTTTCATAAATAATTTGTGGATTTTCTTCGCACCAGAATCGACAGTTTTGTTTATTTACCCCACCATCCAGTTGAAAATGAGCCTCATCAGAGAAGATGATTTTCTTAAAAAAAATCGTTATCGTTTTCAAGTTGTTCCAAGGCAAAATCAGCAAATTCACGACGTTTACGGTGGTCCAATGGCTTCAGTTCTTGAGTGAGAACAATTTTATAGGGATGCAAACCCAAATCCTTTCTCAAAATCCGCCAGGTTGTGGTTTGAGTTTCAGTCGCAATTGTTGAGAACGTCTTGGAATCGACAAATTACGGTCTTCAGTAACACTTTCCTGAACGGCAGCAATATTTGCATTACTTCGAGCGGTTCTTTGTCTTATTGGCACTTGAAAATTATGTAAAGAAAATGTATCCTCAAAATTTTTAACAATTCGACGAATAGCGAGCACACTTGGACGATTATTACGACCATAAAATGGCAAAAGCGCACAAAAAGTTGCAATTGGAGAACGATTATTTTGATAATAAAACTGAATAATTTGTAAACGTTGTTCTTGCGTATATCTCTCCATGATGAAATTGTAAACACTACTGAATACAATGAAAAACAAATGACTGATCATGACATATTTCAAATGGCCGAAATGTCACTGTTGCAACATGCAACTCTTCTTTGTCTCTACCGCCACGATCTAATTAGTTTTTTGCACATTTTAACATAACTATAAATCCAAGAGAATTACAAATCATGAGAGTAATATGCTAACGAATGTACTAAATGTGAAGGCTTACTTTTTTTGGACTATATATCCGTTAAATACCTATCATAGTTTCGAAGGAATAGAAAGTAGAAATATCTATGATTGGTAAATATAAATTTAAAAGTAACCATGGGGTATTTAGTAAGTGACGAAGGAAAGGTAAGAATTTGTTAAAAAAATTGAGTGAAATTTTTTCAAACAATCTAAGAAAAGGTGCTCGAAGATTTTAAATACGTACGGAAAGTGTTTAGCGTAGAGAAAAGATTATTCAGCTTACAGTGAGCAGAATACAAAATTACAATCAACCAAAAATTCCGTCTGTGTGGACTTAATAATTTGATTATTCTAAATCTAAAGGAATTGTCTTATCTCCACAGCTTTTCAAAAGTCTATTAATATTTCTATCGTCCCAATGTAGAAAATTTTCATTACATCGACATTTGTTTGCTGTTAGTAGTTTTAGTGCGCAAATTCGAAGACTAATACAACTGTCTATTAATAAACTGCGCAAGCAATCCCATCATAAATACATACATTTTAATTCACAAAGATGAACACAATCAATTGGTTACACTTTCCGCACTATATGTTATATTCAAATTCAATTACACTTGAACGTATGTAGGTGATGTAAAATTACATATTCCACTGCTAGAACACGCCAGTGCCACACAGCAGTATCAGTTGTAAGCAAATTGGCTACTATGAAACACAACGGCAAAGTGCATTTCGTCATAAGTTTAAAATTGAACCTCCAACAAAGAAGACCATTTCGCTTAAATGGGAAATTCAATAAATACGGTGTTTGTGTAAGGAGGTTGTAACGTCGTCGTGTAATATTGAAACAAGAGAGAAACAGCTCGAAAGTTAATGTGTTCTATGCCGTATCGTTAACGAAGGTTTACGTACATTACTGGAGTAACGTATCTTCGAATGCTGCAGAACGTGTTTGTTCCTCAAATGAATGAAATGAATAAATGAAGATTCAAGACATTACATATTCCAGCAGGATGTGGCTCAACTTATTGGTACCTGAATGTTCACCGTTTTTTGAATGAATCTGTACTTCAATGATGGACAGGTGGTATGAGGAATAAAGACCTGGTACGTCAATTCTGCTCACCGAGGTCTCCTGATGTCACAGTTTGCGATTTTCCTGTAGAGATTCTTGAGAGATTCAATGTACATACCACCTATTCACACAAATTTGAATGGCCTGAGAAATCGTATTATAGCTGCGGTGAACTCAGTGACGCAAACATTCTTTATCGAGTGTGGGGTGAATTAAGCTTCCGTCTAACTGTTATCCGTGCGGCCGAATATATGTATAATCGTGTAATTGACAGAATTCAAATACAACACATAGGTCAGAAAATATAGCCAATTAAAATTGTATTCACCTATATGAATCACTCTGTACAATAAAACCTTAACGCTCTTCTAATAATTTCTTCCGAATTTTATAAATACTAATTCTACACTTTTGTGAGTGCAAAATGAAAAATCGATAAACGATGTTTTCTAACAAATAAAATACATCAATCTAATATGCATGTATCCTATTACAGCTCACTAACCATATCCCTCAATCTCTTATGTCACGTCAACAGTCGAGATAACCGATACTAATGACGTGTTTAAATTACAGAGCATGGCGATGATAGAAACTAATCTGCTTCCCGACAGAAGTTCATGCTTGGAGTGCAGGTAAGAGCCTGAAAAAAATACATAGTAATAATCTGATAATCAAATTGCAAATGATTATTAACGATTTGTTTGAATGCGTTGTAAAGTACATAAATCATGTTTGATCGGATTGCATGAAATATATGTATGTATGTACATATGTATGTCATTTTTATCTAATTTAATATCAATATTTGCGTGAGCTCTTATATACTAAAAAAGCAAATATATTGCTCACAGAAAATATATATTCGTACGAAGTAAATAAATAAATGCAATATTTTTAGTAATTAATTTACTAATATAACAAATATTTATCCATTCAGTAATTAAAATTTCTTATCACTTCGAATACAGTGCCTGGAATTTTAGCAGCTATTATTAAGCCTGCAGAAACGAGTGCACACTCATTGGCGGCGATGATATATTTCGAAAGCGGTCGGATATATCCGAAGTTGAGATTCATATGCGTATGGTATGTGTATGAATGCCGGATCAGATTGATGGTGACGAATCGACGGCGTTCTTTGTTATGTTCGACGAGTGTTAATCGATTTCTTAACCGATTTTCTACATTAGAATACGCTGGCACTATTATTAAATGTATCGTCTGCAATATCAATATTTAACCGTACATTATTTTTGTGTGTAAAAGGCATGTTAATAGGACACAACACCGGTTAAATACGCAACGTAATGTACCATATCATAAATTTCTGTACGATTTTATTTTTATGTTAAGTGTGTGCAACATTACACAAAATATTGTAGACAATGAAGAATTTCGAAACATTTGGGGGCAATACGTTTCGGAATGGAGATTGCCAACAAGAGATCAATTACAGTATAATTTTCCTCGGCTGAAAAACACGATTGCGGATCAAATAAAAGCAGAGTTAAAAGATAATATAATATAGCTGACGGTATTTGAAACAACGGATGCAAGAAAAAATAGTATTTTAAATGTATTAGTGCGCACTTTAAAAAGCGACGAGATTTCCTCGGCTCTTCTTTTACGTAATAGAATATTACAGAAGACGAACGCGGAAAGGATAGTAAAAACTGTAAGACATACCTTTGGGAACTTCACTATATCCGCAACCAAACTTGTAATGTTAGTTACAAATGGGGGTTCGAATATGGTTAAAGCTGGAACGTTACTAAAAACAATCTTATCCTCAATTGTTTCACGTAACCTGTTTGCTTAATGCATGTCATCTTGTAGCTGAATTTATTAGAAACGGTTATCCAAAAGTAGACCCATTTACAGTATTTAACAAAAAAGTTTTTATTAAATCTTCAAAACGCATTCGTGAGTTCCAACATTCTTGTCCGGACATTCCTTAGCCACCACAGCCTGTATTGACGAGATGGGGAACGTGGCTTAAAGCTATTTTATATTATGAGAAATTATTATTAAACCTTGTATCTACTAGGCCATTTGATATTAATGTCCAAGTTTTGTTTCCCATGATGATTTTTGCAATACGCCTCTGAAATAGATGGTTTTATTTCAGAGGTGTATTGCGAACATTCAAGAACTTAAGCAAACCATTGTTGACGAAGTAACAACTACTGACGGAGACCTATAAAGTTCCGTGTACGGCAACTACTCGAAGCGCTTGGGGGCAATCTTTTTGATACAATTTTCAAAAAATAAGCTGAAAAGCTTTGGACATTAAGTAGCATGTTTCAGTGTATTTATTGACTGCTTCACTTTACTTTGCCATTACGTTTCCATTCGATAATCTATGATCATTTAAAATCATTTAAAATGTACCAGTTGGCTACAGAGTAAGCTCTAGAGAGATTTAGAAATCCATACTGTACAAGAAGCCAAAATATAACAAAAACTTAAATACCTATCCAAATGTATTAGCAAATAGATTAATATCAAATGAAAGTAAAGCAATTGAAACCCTAGAACCAGCGTATTAAATCTAGCTATAAATAAATATAATAAAATAAAATAGGATGATTTTTTCCTAACATTTGTATTATAACGCAGTCTATGGAACAATATAACCCTTAACTTGGCGTGAATTCCCTTCCGAACATTTGTATTTTATATTCAACTTCAACCCTTAAACCTGTGTTCAGACATATCGGTTTAAACCGGGTATTTATTGAAAACTGTTCATACAAAAGATATCGAATGTATAGTGTGTGTATAAGACTGTGTGTTACTATTATATACATATAAAACGAATAATTGAAAATTTCCAAAATATTTATCGGATTTACTTTGCATGTTTAATCGGAATGTTAGGATCTTGTTTATATTTGTATTGATCTTCCTGTTGTCCTTGGTCTCTTTTTTTGGATATCACGAAAAGTAAAATTATTAAAATACTACCTTAACTATTAAGTAAAAACGTGTGTGTTCATTTTAGTTTCATTTTAGCTCGTCTCAAAATCTGTACGTAAATTTATAACGAGGAAAGGTCAAAACTATATGCGAATTATAAAAACGACGCCGAAGATGTCTAGACAGAAATTAATGAATTTTTATAGATCGGTAGTTATGTGCCATTATTGGATACATGCATATAAAATGTCGATATTTGTTCGTACGCAAAAGCGCGCAACCTTGCGAAACATATGTGACAGAAGAAGAAATTTGTCATATCATGTGAATAAGTCAATGTCTCTTTACTGTGTAAAATTAACACATTGTGTATATACAGTGTGCGGTAGATGAAACTCAGGAATATTAAATATAACAAAGCAAGCCTAGAAGCCACTCAAAAATTTATTTCGCAGTTTAAAAGACGAATATTTGCCATTACTTGATTTTGTATTTTATCTCTCCCTGAAGTTGTTGCATCTCCTAGTCATATTTGGTTATATATCCTACTTAACAGATGGAAACTGTCAGGTTGTTTAGTATTCGCAATTTCCATTGGTAGATTCGACTTTTCAGACGTCCCCAGAGAAATAAATTGCAAGATGCGAGATCGAGAGAACGATTTGGCCATGGAATGTCACATCATAAAGAGATCAGAAGCCCTGACAATATCGCTTAAGAGCTTCGTCGATTACTCAGCGGGATGCAACGTAAACGGTAAACATTGCTATATCAAACTGTGAAATAAACTTTTGAGTAGTCTCTAGGGTTGCTTTGTTATTTACGATTAATAATCGGGACTTATTTTTGGCACACCTTCTACTTACTCATACTTTTAATGACAAGTAAATATTATAGTGATCTATGAACTTAAATTTAGAAAAAGTGTGGGGGGGGCGAGAGGGTCCACAACTCGTAAGAGTTTATATTAAGGCCATCATACACAAGCGAACGGTACATTTATTCGAGAAACTCCATGATGTAAATAAGTCATTAGAATATAAACCTCGTCGTAAGTCAAAAACTTGAATCTACAATTAATTTTCATATAATAAGAAAAGTTAAGATGAAAAAGTGAATGCCTCACAACTTTTCGAGAGCAACAAACCATATCAAATGCATGTTCTTCACATATGATACTAACCAAATGCCAACATTTTCTACATATTTTACTGTGAGTGTGCCTACAGGTTAGTAGCCCTTCAGCTGGATAGACTTCCATTCTTCCCTGTCTTTCCTAGTCTTAAATTTTCTTTTTTTTCATATTCTCTACCGCTGTTTCTAACCACCTATTTCTTGGTCTTCCTCCGCTTCTTGTCTCTTTAATTTCATCTCTCCAAGTCTCACTAATTTCCGTAGTTCCTAATGTGTGTCTATCAATCTACGGACTGGTCGGGCCTCAGATCAATAGACTTTACCATTCTTCCCTGTTTGCAGTGTTCTTTCCTCAGTCTTAAATTTTCCTTTCCTTTATATTTTCTGTCACGGCATCTAACATCCTTTTCCTTGACCTTCTTTCTCTTGTTGTCTCTTTAAGTTGCATTCATCCAACTCTCGTGTTTCCTAATTTGTGTGGGTGTGTGTCTACAGATTGGTCAAACCTTCAGCTTAGTGAACTTTTCCATTCTTCCCTGTCACTACACTTCTCATAGTCTTACATTTTCTTTTCCTTTATATTATCTGCGGCGAATCTAACCACCTCTTTCATGGCCTTCCTCTTCTTCTTGTCCCTTTAAGTTACATCCACCCAACTTTCTTTAATTTCGGCTTGTCACTCATATGCGCAATATGCCTCAACCACTTGTTTTCATTAACTGTCCCGTAAATTTCTTACCCAGCAACTTTCACTCTTTTAATTTTTTTGCTTGTTCAGATTTCATGTGCATACAGAGCCGTCAATCTCAATACAGTTTTATTCTTTAGACTGTCTAGACCAAAATTTCGATCTTAATGAACATATTTATCGTCCCAATGCACATGTTAGCCATCATAAAGTTCGTTTAGTCGCTATTTCTTTCACCTACATGGTTAGAATTGCTTCAAAAGGCTGAGGAACTCCTGGATGAACTCTGCAAAACTCTTCTATGCGCTTTGGCGACTTTAAAAGAAAACTCGTTTCGCTTGATATTAATTTGCCTAGCTCATCTTTTTATACTAGCAAGTGCCTAAATGTTACATATTAGATGTAGCAATTTTGCAAATCGCTTTATAATGAAACTCTAGCCTTCCGCACATATGTAGCTTTTAGTCCAAGCTGTGTTATACATTTAGTAATGGCACTTTGCCACTGTTTTGTAGGCAATGAGATATATGTATGCTGTTAGTTTATCTGCGTCCATGCCATAAGTCTTT
The DNA here is from genome assembly GCA_031893035.1 of Dermolepida albohirtum. Taxonomy (NCBI): domain Eukaryota; kingdom Metazoa; phylum Arthropoda; class Insecta; order Coleoptera; family Scarabaeidae; genus Dermolepida; species Dermolepida albohirtum. The sequence continues at coordinate 100,048 of JAVIWB010006067.1, forward strand.
TACGTATACCTGTATTGTATCAGTAGATGTCGCACGATCACTCTCCAAATATGAAAACATATTTTCACCACAGCGAACGTCACTCTCTGAAAGAAATATGGAAACATACCTGATGCTAAGTTTTTTCGACTCGTCTCCAATTTGTCCAATAATGATGCTAGTTCATCAAACTAGTTGAATAAACACGGTTATTAAGGAGATTAGTATTGTATACAGTTAATAACTGAAGGTTGATATATAACCCCTGTCTACATTAATTTTAATATTCTGTATACGTATTTCGACAACTAAGTTGTTATCATCAGCCGATAATTAAACAGTGTCACGCCTTAAAAACTACGGTAAAATACCCGTACGAAAACAAATTCCGCACACGATCTGTCTGAAAGCCAAAACGCAAGTTGCGATTAATTCCTATTGAAACCGTGCATCAAATTTAGCAAGAAATAAACGCCAGAATAGGGCATGTGGTAAAAAAGATATTTATCCATAGAAGTCGTTGGTTCAAACTTCCCGGTCGGATTTTTAAAATCGTTTCTCGTCTCAGAGGTGGTTGGTACTTCTCCCGGTACCCTCTAGTGTTGAGGAAGATTAATCAACACTGCTTTTTCTCTTACTGTGAGGAGGGGTTAGTAACAGAACCATGTAACACCTTGCACATATTGTGCCCCCGTGGTCATTACAAGTCGAAAAGATTTATGAACTAATTGGGCATCACCACAAAAAAATTGGTAGTCTATATTACGGGTATATATATCACAGTATTGATTGTAAAAATTCCCCTGAGTAGTTTTATATTCTAGTATGATATTTTAAAAGACTGTGTGGAAATTTTTACAAATTATCAATTAAAACTTTGTTGACTCATCACAATAATTCGCCAATCCTTAATCCCCCAACCTCCCTTGTTTTTATGTAAAGCTCTTTAACTCCTTCTAGATTTGCACAAAGTAAGAAAACAACGACGAAAGCTTTTAAAACTTTACAATTAACTTTACAAATTAAATCTTATAAGTTATAACTTATCCTAATCCAATATTTATACATTAGATTAGGCTATTTACTTTTCTCACAAATTAATAAATAATTTTTACAGTTCCCTTCTAGGAAATAAGTATATGTGTTGATATTTTTAGATAATATAAATAGAGAAAATATGGGATTAAATTGAAAGTCTTCCGAATATTTTTAATATTTCAAACCCTGAGGGTGTAAAATTCAGCCACACAAGTGGGACAGAGTAATATTCGAGAGGCTTCTTTGAGGGTTAGTCCCTTCCGATAAGTAAAACCAACGTTCCATTAGACATTTTCCAATAAAGTACGATAAATATAGAAGCCCCGCATTCCAGAAATGAAGGTTAGAGGCTCTTAAAACAATCTCAGGAAAGGAAATATTATATTATAAGACACATACTTATATACAAAATTAATTTCTGTAGTATAATTTGTTTAAATTTCTGTTCATATAATATATAGTCTACCTTTAGTAAGAGAAGTCAATGAAAAGTCACATTTACACTATAAAAATAAAAATTACCTGATAAAATATTACATCATTCTAGCAGTGAATTTAAATATAATAATTTTTAATGATACTCTCTGCTGTGTGCAGTGTGATCTGTTAATTAATTTTTTATTTATTTATTAGTATTATCAGCTTTTCTGTGGCCATTGTCTAACAAACATTTAATAATATAGCATCCGTTACTTCCATTCTATAGGTTAACATTAAATATTTATAAACTCATCTTCAATAAAGGCGTATTCAAACCAAAAATTAGGTTAAACAGAAAAAATGATATGATTAAAGGTAATCAATAATGATAATCAATCGATCAATCAATTTATTTGCAAAATAGTGTACATACATAATTTATATATAGAGTATAGTATTTGGCTATATACAGTCTGTCATTTATTTTACTCAAAGTAGTTGCCTTCGCCTTCAATACGAGTACAACGTTTTGTACGGTCAATTAACATGTAGAAAGTTCATCTTTAAAGATGTCCTTCATGATCGTTGTCGACGCCTTTTTAATCGCTTCGACGTCGGCATAACGCTGTTCTTTCGTCGGCAAATGTAATTTGGAGAATAGATAGAAATCACAGGGGGTCAAATCCGGCGAACACGGTGAATGGTAATTAGAAAATCAGTGATAAGCGTCGAGCAATGAGATGGTGCATTATCACCAAGATAATATACAGCATTGACTGTTTGACTAGTTGGCCTTTCGAATTATAAAAACAAATCAACATTGTCTTCACTTCTTCCACTTCACTTTCTCCAGCTTTTTTCGGTTTTTCTTCGCTCGGATGCTTCCAATCAGACCTTTGACGCGTGGTCTCTGGATCATATTGAAAACACCACGTCTTATCGCCAGTTGCAATAAAAAAGTTGAAGCTGAAGTTTTCGCCCTTTTTTGAGTCTTTAATCAAGTCTGTACAATGTTGAATTCAGTTAGTTTGTATGGTACAAATTTTATGCAAATCTCTCTCAGAAATGCTGAGTCAAAATACGATGAATCGAACCTTTGGAAATACTGAATTCCATTCCCATACTTTCCAATGATGATTTGGGCCCATTTCTAATAAATTCACGCACGAGTTCGATGTTACTTTCCGTAACCACAGATTTTTTTGCACCAGGATGTTCGTCGTCATTTATGTCCGTACGACAGTCTTTAAATCGTTTATACCACTCATACAGGGTCGTATGTGATAAACACGCATCACCATACACTTGTTTCACCAAATTAAACATTTCAGTAAACGATTTACCGAGTTTAAAACAGAACTTGATATTTACTCTTTGTTCGAAGTTCATTTCTCTGTTACTTTATGCGGAATTTCTCTGCTTCTGATGACGCAAATGTCATGATATTTTGACATAACATTGGTGAAAGATCTACCTGACCGACGCATATTTTTTTAAATAGATGCGTCACTAAGAATTACTATTTTAAAAAAGTTAAATTTTCTCTGCCACAGACTGTAAATGTTAGACAAACACTTACGAAGAGGTCACACAGCCAAAGAAATTAAAAGGCTTTTTATGCACTTGTTACTTACAAAAAGTAAACTAAATAAACAATATCTACTCTAAATCCGAACTGTCTGAAAAATATTTTTTTTAATGTTTAATATTACTGTTACTATCGGTGGGGTTGCGCCACCGTTGCTTTTAAAAACATGCATGCTCCGTATAGTCGTATTAATCCTATGGGTGTCTATGCCTATGGTGTCTTGAAACTTTATACTAAACCAATTGCAAGTCCTTCCACCACTTCTAGTGCTGCGCGAATCTAGTTTCGCCGCTGGCCAACTCTCCTGGCGATTACAGTATTAATAAACGGTTCAGATTATCTACGATTCCATCTGGTGTGCACATTTTTGTTTCTTCTTTAATTGTATACTCTATACAAGTTTTCCAATTGAAATTTTAACCATTTATTATAGCTTGCAATACAAGTTTTTTCAGTTTTCTGAATTTAAATATATTGTTCTAACGAGATTGGTTTTCTCGTATACAAAAATGAATTAAATGTAGAAGGAGAATACTTCTGAAAAATGTTTTATCAAAAAAATGTATGTGTATATTTGTATATGATAAATTGTTCTCTTAATCTCTTTTTGTGACTTAAAATTTGCTTTCATTGTAATATTAAATTTAATCACTTAAGGTTAATACATAACCCCTTTTCTCCAATTAGTATTCTGTATGCATATTTCGACAACTTAGTTCTCATCATCAATAGATAGTTAAGCAGTATCGCACCTGGAAAACCACTACAAAATCTGCACGAAACAAATACCGTACACGACCTGTGTATTTTCCAGGCGCGACACTGTTTAATTATCTGCTAATGATGGCAACTTAATTACCGAAAGACGTATACAGAATACGAAAACTTTTGTGGAAAAGAGGTTATATATTAACCTTAAGTGATTAAGTTAATCTAGCACAGCCTCCATCAAATTTACCTTTAATATTTAATGTTGGATCATACCCTCAAAGTATGTAAAATAGTTTCACTCTACTAATAAAATATATAATATTATAATAGAGACAAAAGTATCATAATAAGCTAATTAATAAGAATATGACATTATATATCTCATTAATATCGCTTACAAAAAAATTAAAATTATTGTGTTTTTGTATTAACTTTAGGTATTATTTGAAGTGGTCATAATCTATTGATCGATTGACTGTATGTATATAGAAACAATTAAAAAACTATCAGTTCATTAACAAAACAATTAAAATGTCATAATTTCCCTTTATAGAAAATGGTGGAGCAGTGAAGATCTCCATCCGGTCTTTCTTTGGTTCCGTAATCCAGGACAAGAAAATGAATATAGGAATCAAAGCGATTGCGAATTCCGTTATTATATGGCCTGCGCCACCATGGTCTTCTTGGCGATGTGCGTTATGCAAGTAGCCACGATTCCGAAGTAAGCGAATTTAATTGTTTTACGTCCCACGTATTCCGCCGGTATATTGAGTCCTTTGTGCGTTTGTCGTATTCGCGAACTTCCATACTAAATTATTCACGGCTATTTAATTGACGGTAGCATTGTGTATTAGATATGCAAACAACCTAATTTGCATTTTATTCGGTTATAAATGGGACCTTTAATCAAAAACAGTAATCTATATGGTACTAGTTGATAATAAATACTTCAGAATGACATAGTCTGATAAGTAGTTCGAAGAAGTAACTAAAATTTTAAAACATACATATTACAATTTGTCGAAAGGTCTAATTAGAGTCATTATGGAAATGTAAATTTCTGTAAACATAAATTTTATTTAATAGAAATTAATATTACTTTTCAAACTATAATAACATTTCCAAAATAAAAGCTAGTTATAATTTCAAGTCTTCTTAGATATTTGTTTGTGGTTTGTGTGTAATCTAAATTATAATAAAAATAATGCATTGGTGTGTCTTAAAATTAGGAGCATACTTTCCTGTTCGATGAATTAGCCAAGGTCACCCGATATATTGGTCGTCATAATCTTTATATTTCATTCCATTGGACTATTGTTAAAGAAAATAGTTGAAAACTGGTGTTTTCTAAACCATGTGGAATATGTTAAAAAGAATCATTCTATTATTAATAACACCCTATCTACTACATATGTTTCATGGATAGACCAATCATCAGGCAGATTCTGATGATTGGTCTATCCATGAAACATATGTAGTAGATAGGGTGTTATTAATAATAGAATGATTCCTTTTAACATTCTTTTAATTGGCAAATAGCCGTGATGCATGCCATCTGTTTATACGCTCTGGAAACTTAGTTCCCGACATTGCGAGACAGATGCACTCTCGCTTTTTCGTTCAATTCATTGGACGTGAGAGGGAGGCATGATGATTATTCATGTGGAATATAAAAAAAAGCTTTTATGCTCGCGTTTTGAATGTCCTTACTCGTCTAAAATAAAACCAACTACACTCAAAGAATCGTAATAAATTCTCAACACTCTGCATTGCAATTATCCACCTTAGAAGCTTGTTGCACATCCAACAAAAACAGCTCATTATATTCAGCCCGCAATCACAATTCAAATCTCCATGTAATTAAATGGTGCGAATTGGATATTGTGTCCATCACTATGGTAAGCATTCTAAACACGCTCAGCCATTTCCTTCGCTTATATAAACAGTTATTGTAGATTATCTACGTCACTACATTATCCATTTTAATTAATGACATATTGCTATCTTTCTGGTAAGTCTGCAATGCCTCTTTCATAGCAGTCTTGAGTTTTTTCCATAAAAAACTGAACTAAGTAGTTTCGCAGAAATCCCAAAGTAGTGAAATTCGTGCCTTTAAGGGAGTTCTGCGAAAACCGAAACCACAACGTTAAGGGGAGGGGGGGGGAATATGGTGGATGAGGCAATATACCCTGTCCCAGCTTCAGTAACATTTGGAAATTTTATAAAAGAAATACATGGTCTAGTATAGTCGTTTGAAACTATTTCTTTCCAATTTTCTGTTTACAAACGCTTTCTAATTTTTCTGAGATCAATACTTACTTGAATTTATGCTTTGGTTATATGGCACAGTTCATAATATAAAATTCTTGTCCAGTAACACTATACGCAAAACTTAACTATATTTAAATGTTGACTTTGTGTTGATGTGAATTGATGTGGTTCATCAGTCTTGCTTCAGAATTCTTTTCACTCCTCATTATGTTAAATCGTCCATTGCTCGTCGCCAATTACTAATGGCTTGAAGAATGAATCATTTTCATAGCGTTTGTGTAGTGAATTACAAACATTTATAAATTGATACGATCAATTAAAAATTTTTTCCAACAGCTCATGTGGAACTCAAAATCGAGTTCACCATACCAAGTAGTCTGAAACTGTTATTCGGCCTATAGCTTCGTGGTTTCAAATCAAATATGAATTATTTGTATGTATGTAGAAACTAGTCGACCAGATCGAGGAATATCTTTCGATACGTTTCTATAAAGCGAAATTTAGCACATCTCACATGCATTTTTGCCTTTGCAGAAATAAACTAACATAATGCTGTGAAAAAAACACCCTATCTCCATCCATTTTAAATCGCCTTTTAAAATATAGTCACTTATATTCTTAAATTACTTCAACTACCAAAATGATAGCTGATATATCACCTAAAGAAAACACCCAAATAAATTTTGCCAACTACAGAAATTGTGTCCTCAAAATTATATTATACTTTAATATGCATTTAATCCCGCATGACCTTTCCAGTCAAACCAAGATAAATAAAATGCAAAACATGTTCTAGACCTGTTAATTATTTACTGTCTACGTGACAACATAATTCCCAGAAGTTTGATGCCAGGTGTAAATTTGCTATGAATTGTTTAAACAATCTGACTTCGACCAGTTATTTTTCCAAGAGCTATATATAACGTATAAAAATTACTATTTGTCAGATTAAAGGCAAAATTACTGGGCTGTGTTTTGGATTTAGTTTATGATTATTTACGGTTTGATTACTGATACCTTCATGAATTGTAAAATCGGAGATTTCTCGTTACTAAGATGGCAGTATACTCTGCTGCGTAGTATACTAATGATAATACTGATACTCCGAAGGTTTCTGCATCGGCTCCGCAAGCCAATTTCTGAATTACTTTACTTCCAGTTGCAAAGACGTTCTTCGAACGTTACATGTGACATATCCAACGTCTCCGAATATTTTGAAGATTAGTTGCTCCTAATTAATTACCCTGCAAAGTTTATTAAGTACGCGATTTGGCCTGTGATTGTAAATGGAATATAGTGAGCTGTTTTGGATAGGTTTGGGACCAGTCTTCAAGACGTGTAATGTCGATCCAATGTGTTAAGATGTTGAAGAATTTGTTACGTTTCTTTGAATGTAGTCGACTGTTATTTTAGACGAGCAAGAACGTACAAAACGCGAGCAGAGAAGCTTGCCACATTTCACATTGTTTAAGAAACATCAGTTTTTAACTCTCATTATTAACGATAATCCAATGGACTTAAATATAAAGACCATAATGACTAATATTTCGAAACACTTTGACTAGTCAATCGAACAGGAAAGTTTGATTTGGATTCTAAGATACATCATTGAATAATAGTGGTATGATTAAAATTAAACACAAATGAAATATTTGATCAGGTGGCCTTTGTGGTTTAGTCGCCTACTAACCTTAACATACCAAGTTCAATCCCTAGCTCTACCTATAACATCCCTGGCATTTTCCAGTTGAACCCAGGCAGTTATAAAGGAGTACCTGGAGGTCAAACTTTGAAGTAATAGTAGGCAATCGGTTCGTAGTGCTTGCGAAATTACAGCTCTAGTGTACCAACCATACCCTGTCATATACACTCCGCGCAACATGAATAGGGCCAACTGCATATATGACATTTGTAGTTGGTATAAACATGGTAGCGCGCTGGAATTGTTATTTTCGAAAATAAGAGGGTTGATAAAAAGATGTATGTAGGTACCAAATATAATTTTTGTAAAAGTCAGTGCAAATGTACGTTACTAATGACAATAAGTAGAGTAATTAAACGCCACTTGAATACGACCAATCTACAAAATAAAAGATTCGTTTGCAATAACAAAATACTTTATTGTTCAATAATGAGTACTTTTGCCATTATTTCTTATAACCTCAAATAGTCGGGATGGAATGGAATTATACAGGGTTTTCAAGTAGTCAACGGGAAGTTCCGCCCAACTTCGTTTCAGCGCCTGCTCTAGTTCGTCAGCGCAACTGAATTGGGTAGCATTGGAGTACAATTTACGAGACAACCATCCCCAAACATTTTCTATGATGTTCAGGTCGGGGGAGAGCGATGGCCAATCGAGAACCTCCATGCCTTGTTCTTGAAACCAGCGTCGAACAATGCGCGCGGTGTGAATACTGGCATTATCCTGTTGGAAAATAAATGGCCCACCTGCCATAACGTTGGAAAATTTGTCTTTCACCTGTTGCAGCAGCTGGACGTACTTTTCCGAATTCTGTCTGCCCTTCACTATTACTAAATCAACAGGTCCGTTATAGGAAACAGCTCCCCATACCATGACTGAACCAACATCGGCTCGCCTTCGTGACTGAATCACTTCATCTTTACGTAAATCGTGGAAATAATAAGAAAACCCATCCGGGCCATCTAAATTAAACTTCTTCTCGTCACTGAAAATAACAGTTTGCCATTCTCTTGTCCACCCCATTTTTGCTCGAGCAAACTGAAGACGTGCAGTGCGCTGAAATTCCCTTAAAGGAGGCCGTCGTTTAATTTTCAAACGTTTTAAATGCGGACAGTTCTTCAGTAACTTCTGTACAGTTCTTACCGATGCATTCGTTCCAACGTTATTCGCGATTTGTCTTGCCGTTAATGCCGAATTCGATGCTTCGCGTAATATGGCTCGACGTTCTCTCTTAGTTGTAACGGATGTTGTTCGCCCTTTAAAACGTTTTCCATAATTCTCGGGATCCCTAATAAAATTGTTCACAACCTGGTGTGATCGACTTATTGTCTTTGCAGTAGCCCTTGAGGAATACCCTTCTTGATGGAACGCTTTAATTTTTCCAATTTCTTCCATACTTAAGCACTTCTGTCGTCCCATCGTTGCACAATACCCTTAATTACAGATGTTTGTTTATCCGGATACACGTTGTAACTCGACACTCATCCGGTAGCTTACTATTAAATACTGGTCGTATCCAACCGGCGCGGTGCATTTTATATGTATGTGGTACTTACGTCACCCAATGCATAACGTTAGGCACTATTGCGCAATAATGCGTATTATTTGCCATATCATACCATTACAAACTTGCATTGTATTTTTAGTAAATGAATTGTTTTTCAAACCACCGAAAGCTTGCAACAAGTCGGGTGGTCCTATTCATGTTGCGCGGAGTGTATACCCTATACACTTTCAAAGTCTGTTACGGGGAACAATTATTATTTGATCGTTTGTCACTTGTTTGCAAAATTTATCGAAAATTAATGGCAATTTACAAAGTCAAATTAACTAATTAAATTACAAAATTAACTAACAATTTTTTTTATATATTTGCCCGATTTTGCAGAGAGATTTCACATATCGTTTCTAGGTAGGTAGTAAGTAATTTGATATAAATAACTGTTTCGGAGCAAATTGGATCAGGTGTAAAAAAATGTAAAAGCACATTTAAATATTATAAAAATAATCAATTGTGATATGATATGGAACAATCTACTTCGGTTCCAAATATTCTAATATATTTTTTTTGTATTTTCTCAACAGAGATATTATATTGTATGGTACATTGGGCCCGACTATGATTGTTCTGCTAATTTTCGTATATCTTTGCTGGTTGGAAGGATGTTGTGGTCCAAGGCATCCAACAGAGACTCCTTTAGAAGGAATAGATAGCTGTGTCCCACCAGGACGAATAGTAGCAGATAGCAGATGCCTAAGAATTGCAATATTCTTGCTTTCTGTTGTTTTAATTGCTATATGTGCTGTCATAACCGTGGTAAGTAAATATATCCATGTTTTTGATATAACTAAGAAAGTGGTTTAGTTGGCTACTCACTAGAACCTAACATAATGTAAATAAATACTTTATTGCCGTTTGAGTAGACATAATTTTTGCCTACCTGAATATCATGTAATAAATGCTTTTCTTTTGTCTCTATGTAAGTAAGGTTTTTCCGTTAAGAGACAGGAAATTTAAAAACGGATGCCAAGCATATCTTTCAAACTATAGCAAGTTGCTCCTGAAAACGTTCTACTTTACTTCAATCCATAAAACATTTAACTCTCCGTAAATAGCGTGTTTAATTTATATGATAATCCTTCCTAGAATTCTTTAATATCAGAATAACGTAGCTTACTGGAGTTTCTCTATTTTTAAACCACAAAACCAGCAGTTTTTCGAATATTGTCACATATACAGGTTGGTAGAAAAGTTTTGAAAGCAACACCTATTAAGCAGTGGAGGAATCAAAATTCATACGCCATTTTAATATTTCATGTGTCAAAAGAACACACTAAAAATTTTATCTCGATCTGTCAATTCATTCATTGTTAGCAATCCATTTGAATTAGACGTGTCGGTGTATTTTTTAAAAATGGAAAAAACTGAATATCGCGCTGTGATAAAATTCTTTGTTTTGGAAGGTTTATCAGCAACAGAGATTCATACAAAAATAGTGAACGTGTTAAAGGAATGTGCTCCTTCATTTCCAACAGTACATCGATGGGTTTTAGAGTTTAAACGTGGTCGTACAAACGTTGAAGATGAATCACGTAATGGACGACTAAAAACTGCAACAACAGCAGAAATCATTGAGCAAGTACATAATATGGTTAATGAAGATCGGTATTTGACTAAGCGTGAAATTGCTAATACCATAGGCATCTCAGACGAACGAGTACTCCATATTTTACACGAAGAATTACATATGAAAAAACTGTTTGAAAAGTTAGTGCCGCATTCGTTAATAATTCAACAAAAACTGGATTGAAAACAAATTTCTCAGCGTAACTTGGTGCGTTTCAAGCGGAATGAAACCGATTTCTTGCGTCGTTCTATAACTATGGATGAGACTTGGAACTACCTCAAAAGAGGTGAAGTCAGGACGATCGGCAAGAAACGTTTTGGCATCAGTGTTTTGGGATGCAAAAGGAATTTTATTGATTGATTATCTTAAAAAAGGTAAAAAATTAACTCAGAGTATTATTGTAACCTTTTAGATCAACTGGTGGAAAGCGTTTTTCATCGAATGAAGAAGCTATTTCAGCCGTGGAACAGTATTTTGCAGAGCTTCCAGAAAATCATTACAGAGGTGGTATAAAATTATTAGAGGATCATTGGAATAAATGTATTGAAGTTGAGGGAGATTACATTTAATAAAAAAACTAATTTCATTTAAAAATTTACATTGTTTCATTTTTGCTTTCAAAACTTTTCTACCAACCTGTAGCTTATGTAATTTACGTAGCAGATATTTCTATCAAAGGCTAGTAAATTATCACGTTCCTTCTTTCTCCAGAAATGGCTTTGTTTCGTGGCATTTTTACAATTATTAACAACGAATGCTGTTTACGCATCAGTGGCTGTATTTGAGTCACAAACTATACTATTTTTAGTTTTGTCGGTTTGTCTTTTTTAGAGTTAATCAAAATATAGAGAAAGATGCTTTAATAAATATGAAAATTTACACGAAATTTTTATTTATATCCGCCAATGGTAAACCTAAAATTGCACTATAGTAAGTGAGAAACCTGTCACGTAAAACTTGCAATATTCAATGTTTAATTTTAACTAAACATTATATACTATTGAACATTTTTAATCAACCCAAATAGGGAGATTTATTAATTCACTCCTCGATATATAAAAAGTGTATCTTTCGAAAATCTCATACTTCCCATTGTATTCAGGTAGATTACGACCCGTTACCAAATTTAATACCAATCACAACAGAGTCGACAATAACAACAACTATCCAAGATATCAACGCCTACATAGAGAATACTGACAACGACTATTCAATATTAAATAGCACGAGCAATACCACTGGTGTTACTACATTCTTGGATATTGAGAATCCAATTATAGAGTATGTACCGGTAAGTAGATGTTTCTCCTGAGAGTTTATTAAAATTAATTAGTGTAGACATTTTATTTCATATACAAACGAATTAGCGCTTTATCAACTGACGACGCGATGTTATAATAAATTGTGTTATGCAAATACTTCGTAATTCTTCTTCCAATGAAAAAATATAATTTCGTATAATTTACATTATGCTTGATGCTAATAGATTAACATAATTAATTATGTACGTATGTTCTATTTCATGTAAGAATTTATTATCAAACTAAATTAATCTAGAACTTCTGATATCTTTTAAATTTAAAAAGTAGGTCATCTGTCCAGTAATTAATAGATGATCTAAAATATCGTTACGAGGGTTGTATCTTAAGTCTTGCATATAATACTGGAATAAAACAGTAGATAACTTTTAAAGACTTCATTGTTTTTCGTAGTATTTTCCACGAAGATTAATGCACTTTTGCAAGCGCTCGAACTCTGAAAGCAGTTGTTCCACTCGTTTGTTGATACCGTAAAATTGCATTTGCATCGACTGTTCCTTCTGGCGACTAGAACCTTTGACCACGCAATCCGTTCTTGATTTTCGAAATGGTAAAAAAATCGTTGGGACTTAGGTCCGGACTGTACGGAGGATGGTCCAACCATTCGACGTTGTGTTGCGTTAAAAATTCAATTGTCTTGTGCACTGTGTGATAACTTGCATTGTCTTTGTGGAGAATGATTCGTCGTTCGGGGTTGGTTTTTTGAAGCTAAGCGATGACTTGCAGCAAACAAATGGTTGTATACCAACCGGTGGTAATAGTTCTGTTACTTCCACTTGAAATGCTGTAGTATCTTCGCTTAAGTGAAGATACTACAGCATTACCTGGATAATTATCCTTTCTTTGAGTCCCTAAATTCTGATTCCCACGCTTTATTCTGCCAAGTGGGTACTAGATAGATTCCGCATGTAGAGTTGATCTTTTCTCCTTTTTCGTACCTAGCATAATTATTATATAGTTCTTAAAAAAGCTGAATTTTTGAATTATGACACCGCTCGACTTATCCATAAAAGAGTCCATTTTGAGTCATTCTACCTACTTAGATAGTTAGTGCCATAGATCACTTGCTATCAGTTATTTAGTGCAAATTTCTACATTTACTACAGTAAATTCACCTTGCTTCATCGATTACAATGCACATTACAAGACTTCACTGGTGATTACATTGAAGAAATGAAATGTAATTTCTTAGAAGAATTCCATAAAATTACTTAACGTCCTACGTTGCCACTATTTTAATTGCTCCCCCGCCTCTCCCCTGTATGTATCAGTTAGTGATATTTAATAGCAAGTAATAACACCAAAACTGCAACATTTTGCAAATGAAACTGCTATAATAGTTCCCTAAAAAGGAACATCATATCTATAGACATATCTATAAACTCAATAAGAGATTTAAAGTACGGTGTAATAAAGCAGCACTACTAAATCCCCAACATTAGTTACCATACTCGTATAGGAACGTGTTCAATTGCTACTCGTAATAATATGCCTGTTTTACAAAAGAATGAAATAAAGGCAGAGTGTATGTAGTATTTGAGCTTGTGTTCGTATTCATGCTGTCTATGTGAGCAGAGTAAAACATTAATATATATTTATTTGACTACAACATAAATACATGCTATTGATTTTTAAATATTTATTGTGACTTGCAAATAGATAAATTTCAATCATGTCACTTTTCTTGCCAATGCTTTTACGTCATGTATTCCTGAAACAAATTATAAAATATTAAAGGATGTCATAAAAGATGTTTAATAATAGAGAACACCATTGCTTAGTATACACGAGGTAATAAAAAATTTAGTAATTTACTTACAAATAATATTTGCCCACTGCAATGCAGATGTCGCCTTGTCCTTAGTGTCATTCATTTTCGGCAAACATTAAATAGCCAAAAGGATCGGGCGAGTAAGGCATTACAACACCATTGAAACTTGTTTCACCTGCAGAAACTCCTAAATTGCTAACGCCATATGGCCGAGGGCATCGTTATTATTTAATTACTTTTTTTACAACGGTCGGCGCCGAATCGTAATAGATTTCTACTTTGTGGGCAAGCTGATAGAAAGTAACTCTTCGATCGGCGTGCATAATGTTATAAATTTCGATTGCCAGCGATGTTGATGGTCTTCCAATGCAAGTTTCGTCTTCAACCGACCCCTGTTAATATTTAAACTGTTTAAAGCATCATCCCTACACACTTGTAGCAAAGACTGAAGGATCTTTGTTGCCATTTTAAATAACTGACACATGAATTTTAACTTGTATTTCTCCTTAACTCCCAACAAATACAGGGCATACGTCTACATGGAATTTTTTTGATCTTACCCCGTAAATAGATTCAATTATTTATGTTATAGATGAATAACTTACATAAAAACTATTTTCTGTTTTTTATTACATGTATTGTTTTCAGAGAAATCCATGTTGTATATACTAACATTCGTCGTATTATTGGATGTTCGGAAAATAATTTTGTCAACAATTCTTTTATATTATATAAATTTATATTCAACTATATATAGACCATTTTAGGCCAATACATTTTGACATCTTTCTGGTAGCATAAACCAGTTGATTTTTGACCTCCTCATCGAAATTAGATGTTTGTCCATCTCAAAATTCTGTAAAAATCAAAATAAGTGGTTTCCACAGAGTATTATGGGTGCAGCAACACATCCCGTCGAAGCTGCTTCTAACAAGTCATCAAACTTGTAAAAGATAATTTTTCTATCAATCAGAAAAAAAGATTATCTAACTTAAAGCATTTCGAAAGCCGATATTCATAAAAGAAATGACGACCGCTTGGTAATATTTCAAGGGAATTGTTTTATATTCAGCTTCTACCAGGCAAAATAACAATTCTGACCGCTTCCACTTCATAAAATTAAAAATTTTGGCGCTTTTGAATTAATTGCGAAATTGCCTCGTAGAAGTTGAAAATAAAACAATCCCCCTGAAATCCCATCAAACAGATGGTGTCATTTTTTTTATGAGTATCGACATTCAAAATTCTTTGAGCCGGGTCGTCTTTTCTGCCCCATGATCGTTTACGTTCAAAATTGTTTGTAAACATTTCATTTTTTACCTCCACTTATAATATTCTTCAGAAATGAGTGATTTTTCTCACGTTTTAGCAAGAAATTGCAGACGTCAATACAACGAAGCAAATATATTTCTTGGAACCCAAATATCCAGCTTCGATGTTAAACCAAGTCGTTTCACATGTTCAAAAACGATCGACATCGACAAATTTAATCTCATATCAATTCCTCGTATTACTATTTGATGGTTTGATTCATTCAATATTATTATTTTGTCCTCATCAAGTTAAACTAACCTTCCAGAACGAGTTACATCTTTGACATAAGAATTACAAGAACGAAATTTTTGGAAAGCAGTTTTGATATGGGCGTTCTTTTAAGATTTCTCCATACACTTCACACATTTTTTTCTTACTTCGACTGCGTTCTTATCTTTTCAGTAATATGCCAAAACGCACATTTTTACGAGGTAGTTTGACAAGTAGTGAGAATGGAAAAGAAAAACGAATTTCTTAAATACAAAATAATTTTTATTTTTCGATATATTCTCCTAAAAGAGCAATACATTTATTCCAACGATGCTCCAATGCCCTTATACCATCTCTAAAATGCGATTCTGGAAGGCTTGCAAAATACTAATTTACGAAGATGATAAGCTCTTCGATAGAAGAAAATTTCTTTTCACCTAGTGCCGTTTTCAATTTTGGAAAAAGGTGGAAGTCGGAAGGGGCTAGATCCGGCGAATAAGGCGCATGCGGTACTAATTGGAAATGCAACTCGTGGATTTTGGACATCGCAACTGTGCTGGTATGCGAGGGAGCGTTGGCTTGGTGAAACAGAATCCTTTTCTTTGCCATTCCTGGCCGTTTAGCACGAATCTCAACATTTAATTTTTGTAGAAGTTCTGCATAATATTGTCCGTTTATTGTGGCACCTTTCTGAAGGTAATCAATGAGCCAAATGTTCTTTGAATCCCAAAAAATTGATGCCATCACCTTGTTTGCCGATAAAGTGGTTTTCGATTTCTTTGGAGGTGCAGAACCACGTTCTAACCATTGTTTAGACTGTTGTTTAGTTTCGGGTGTACTGTAGTGTATCCAAGTTTCATCGCAAGTAACAAATCGTCTACAAAAATCAACCGGACTCCGCTTATAAAGGTCCAAACAATCATTGGAAATGCGCAAACGAGTGAACTTTTGATCAGTCGTAAGCAGTCGCGGCACCCATCTTGCCGAAAGCTTGGAAAGGCCCAATTCTTTCGTTAAAATGTGGTGTACGCGTTCTGTTGAAATGTTTACCATGTCTGCTATCTCTCTCACTTTGAGTCGTCGATCTTGCGTAATAATATTATGGATTTTTATAATCATTTCCTTAGAAGTCACGATTTTGGGTGCTCCAGAGCGCGCTTCATCAACACAGCTTGTTCTACCACGTTTAAATTCATTTACCCATCTACTTATTGTGGCGGATGATGGAGCAGATTCACCTAATGTTTCACGTAATTCATCTTTTATTTCGGTAGCTTTCATACCCTTAATTACGAATATTTAATCACCGCACGATACTCTGCTTTTTCCATTTTAATAAAACGGCGTGTTGCTTCTTTTTCAATCAGCTGTCAAAAATAAACTAATCAATCGATTTATCTAAATATCGGAATGTAAGCATATAAATAGGCAGCTTAAATTACAGTGCATTTGTTTTACCAATTAGAGCGCCACCTATGTGTCATTCTCACTACTTGTCAACCTATCCTCGTATTGCCCGTTTTCAAAATCACAACAAATACAAGAAACAAACAGAGAATCAAAAACTATTTCTTTATAAAAATAATACTGTCAAAATATATAACGATAGTAAGCATTAGAATGCAGTTGGTTAATTAAATTTATAACTGACAACTCCTACGAGAAAAAATTAAATCTTTCCGAGCATCCAAATATTATAATTTACTTTATCGTCCAGAACTTTACCAGTTGTAATATTTGCATTTCAGACATACTTGTACAGTTCAGCAATGTCTCTTTGTGCGATATCGGTATTCCTGAGAATTGGATTTTTACTGAAATTGGGTCTAATGGTCGCCTCAATAATCTCGCACATTTGCATTTACAGCTATTTGGAATTTTTCCAGGTTTACCACGACACTCACGACGACAAGTATGTGAAAATTCGCGCAAATCGCTACGTTCCCCTCGGGATAAAGTATTGAATTTTCAGATTTTCCGATATACCATTCGAAATGAAGACAGCATTGGTTCTCACCGTGGCTATTATACTCTTCCACATATTAGACAGACAAATAGAGTTTACGTCTCGCACAGATTTTCTTTGGAGAGCGAAGCTTAAAGTGGAGCAGGAAGAAGTCGAAACAATGAGGGGAATCAATAAGGTACGTACAGACCTCCTGTTTTCTTACTCAATTTCATTCTGTAATGATATGCGAAACGATTTTCCTTGTTAGATATTATTGGAGAATATATTGCCGGCTCACGTTGCCGAGAAGTTTCTGACGGCCAGGAATACCCAAGAACTTTACCACGAACGATACTCTTGCATAGGTGTTATGTTCGCCTCCATTCCTAATTATAAAGAATTTTACGACGAGAGCGACGTCAACAAGCAAGGTTTAGAGTGTCTGCGGCTATTAAACGAGATCATATGTGAATTCGATAAGGTAATAAAGTTTGAAGTGTCCACTTTAGAAGTATTTTCCGCATTGCGCTCCTTCGTAAATCAAGGTTTTTGACCTCTACTGTGCGTCTGAGACTACACATAAAAAAATCGTTAGAATAGAGAGAATAAAGTAAAAGAAATGGCTGTAAACACGACATATTACGTACTTATATATTCCTTTTTTACCTACTCTAGACCTAAGGTGTTTTTTAATGCTATAAAATGCGAATATTATACGAAAAATCTCACGTTGTCTGTTATTTTGTTTATTTACTTAAATTTCCTTATAATAGGTAGTAAAAAATTAACTCAAGGCCTGTTTGAAGAGTTTATAAAAGAATAATAAAACTTATAACTAAAGTGCGGAAATTCGGTCGGCACAATAGGCGTGCGCTGAGAGCATAGAAGAGGTTTCGGCGCTGATATGTATGTATGAAATGCAGTGTGTGTGCCTTCGTTCGGCGGTGTTCATTCGTATTACGGAGTTTTGTACGTTATATAGAAATGTGTCGCGGTTACGTAGGTAAAAAAACAAACGTTATGTGACACAGTAAATAAGTTTATTTGCCAATTTCCAGATTTAATGTACTATGGCGCAAAAGTGAAATGCTTAGTTTGCGGAAGACTACCCGTGCGTTGAACGACATATGATTACAAAAAACAGGTGGATAATGGACAGCATAAAAAAACTGGCGTACAATCGGAGAGTAACTTCTATTCGATTTATGTTCAACACTACTAATGTGCAATCGACCGTTTCGTTTGTTAGATAACGAATCAATTTACTCATTCTACAATTAATGCGCTAACTACAAATTACCTAGTTTGAAAACATTATGAAATTTTGTACCATCTGCTTGCTAACGTATTAAAAATATAATCAAATCGGAATTGGAAAGTAAAAAACTCTTGTTGTATATGAACGAAATGGCAGAATTTATAAAAATTCTATTGCTAATGTCGTAGTTCGTACAATTAAACCACTAAAACCGTCATTTTCAATCTTACTAGCTTTCAGAAGAATACAAAAGTGTACTGCTGAAGTCATTTCAAAAGTAGTGTAAACTATATTGGAAAAATTTTGACTTTTGAGAGATCAACTCTTGACGATTATGACTGATGGCGCCACGACTATGCGTTTTATAAATCGACTTCTTAAAGATAATTGTGGACGACTTCTTACGTGTTGCGCATAAAATTCATGCTTTATATCTTGTAGCAGACACGATTTGACACCGTTATCCAGAGGTAAGTGGTATCCAGAGGTAAAGCAGTATTCCTCAAACCCCCTAAACGTATTCGAGAATTCCACTGACATTATCACGGCATCGTTAAAAGCAGCCTCTTATTAATTTTCTACATTTCCAAACAATTAGACCTGTAGTTTGACAATTTAATCCTAAAGAAGCAACTGCGACCAAACAAAAGCAAACTCCACGATGCTGAAGTTGAAGCAGATTTAATAATTTATATCAATTTCAAAGGAGCAGTCAAAGCAATTATAAATTACAAAATCTTTCGTTGCCATTAGAGGATTTACTGCAAGTACTGGACATTGCATGAACACAGTCGTATACTATCAGCGACCACAAAAAATATTAGTGTTATAGCCAAAGTAGATAATGTGTTAAAGAAAGATGATTTTACTATATTAAAACAACTTTGTAATAATAGTAAGTGTGCAGATCCGTTAAGTATTAACAAACATTACTTTGATTATAGTGTTACACCACTAGATGTCGAACGAAATTTTTCTTCACGACGAATTCAATTTGTTGAAACAACTGTGGAAACATATCCGATATTTCGAATTTTTAACCGATCTTCTCTTGTTTGTGATTACACTGGAAACGCTGCTTAAAATAGTATTTCATGTTTCGTAAATTATATATGTCTTTATTTTATTTCATTTACTACCAAGCGCACGCCAATGGCAAGCCGACCATATTTCTCACTCTACTTAAGACAGAACTCAAAATTTAGGGAAAAAAGCAATACCACATCGACGCTAAAAAAATTAAATCAAATAAAACTTTTTCGAAAGTAACAAGAAAGCATTCAAGATTTATATATCATTTACGTTTTACACTACTGCAACAAGTAAACTCAAAGGTATAAGGATTTCGAATTAAAGATAAAGAATCACTGAAGGTTGATATAGCCGGCGAAAAATACCCGTACGAAAACAAACTCCGTTTAGTTTACCAGGTGCGACACTTTTTAATTATCTGCTGATGATGACAACTTAATTGTCGAAATACGTATACAGAATTCGAAAATTAATGTGGCAAGGGGTTATATATCAACCTTCAGTGATTAAGTTAATCAACCACACGCTCCATCAAAATTACCTTAAAGATAAAGAAATTAAATATTAAAGTCTCAATTTATCAATTAAAACGGGTGATTGTATAGGGTAACCAGTGGGACATACATACTGCGGACTATAAGTTTAGTTGCAATATGTTGTTTGCAATTGAATATATCGCAGTCTACGATGATTACATTATGTACAATATATCGAATATGACTGCTTGTGTACTATGCAAAGCAGTAAATTTATGGCGGCATTTTTTAAATATTGGTTTCGCAAGAAATTATTGCGCGTTTATGCAGCCTTGTTACTAGTTACTAAGGCAGACTGAAAAGTTTAACACAAACTTTACGCAAAAACAAGTATTCCAATTCAGTTTTATTTTTTAACATAATCTCCTTGTAATACACTTATCCCAGCGATGTTCCCACCTCTTTTTTCGGTCCAAATAGTAGTTGGCATCTTATTCTACAATATAGGCGTTCACTAATGTGATGACCTTCTCATTCGATGAAAATATCTGTCCTCTGAGCGAAACTTTAAACCTAGTAAACAGAAAAAGTCAATGGAGACCAGATCTAGTGAATATGATGGGTGATTAGACAGTTCGAACACCAATTCGTGAACCTTTGCCATGGCGACTATTGAAGTATGAGACGATATGTTTCGTCGTGGAACAAAACTTTCTTTTTCTTCGAATGCGGACATTTTCTGCAGTTTTTGGTTTGTTATTTGTTGGGTAAAATGATGCGTAGTACGATTCGTTTTTGTTTTTTCTTTTTCAAAATAGTCGATTAACTCCATGACTATCCCAAAAAACAATCACCATCACATTTTCGGCCGATAGATCAGTCTTCGCTTTGGAGTCAACTCACCCTTCGCAATCGACTCTTTCAACTGTGTCTTGGTTTCAGGAGTACCTATAGTTGCGAATAATCGACGCCAAAACTCCGACTTATTTCGCATAATCTGCTTCAACAGAGCTTTAGAAATGTTCATTCGAATGCGTTTTCAGACCTGAGTAGCTCTTTCATGCCCAAATCTTCAGCCTATGCAAGATGAACACGCTCTTACAAGATGGTCAGAGTCTCTGCCATCTCTCTAACCAACGGTCGTCTATCACCATTTGGTGAAGTATTTTAATGTTATCGATAATAATTATAGTTTTTGTTCTTCCCGAACGTTCATTGCTAGTCAAGCTGCTACAGCCACATTGAAATTCAGCTGCCTAAAATTTCTACTGCTACTGCAAATGTTATATACGAATCACGACTTTCATAATAATTTGTTTAACGTTCCACAATTATTTTGCCGTATATATACAATAAGTACGTCTAACCTCAAACGCCAATGTAAAATGGGTAATTCTAGAGATTCACTTTCTATTAAACACCATTATATACGAGAGTAGTCGGAAAAGTCTCAATATAAAGATGTCCGATCGTCTCGCCAAAAATATTCTGGTAATGTAGTTACGCTTATGATGAAAGATACTTCGGAGAATTTTATCCATGTTGAACGCTCAGTTGTTCTTTAATAGTCGTATGTGTCAACTAATGTTAAGGTTTCTGTTTATATAGGAGAAATCGAATATTGAGCCGTTATTAAATTCTTGCATTTGAAAGGCAGTGCGCCTGCCCAAATTAAAGTTGAAATTGACGTTGTTGGCGAGGAATCTGCACCATAAACAACATCCAACTAACTAATGACAATAGCTCCTGACGTAAAAAATTGTCCATTGACAATTTTTTACGTTTTTTTTATGTTTAGTAGTTACTTCATGTCATTACATGAAGTAACTACTAAATAAATTCCAAAGTAGTAATAAACAGATATAATCGATTTTGACAACATACAGAAGAGTTAGGCTGGCGTCTGGCGGAATGATTTTATTAATGGCTATATCACGCAGTTGTGAATTAAGTCACTTGAGTCATTTCTAAAGTATGTATCACTGATTCAATCAACTGTACAAAGGTAAGTGAAAATATTAGAGAAGCAAATACACAGGTTACAAGAAATACATCAATTTATAAAATGTATACATCGATATCCTGATTTAATATACCGTGGCTTTATACTTTAATGATGCTTGCAATGTAAACTTGACAACTTACGAAGAAAGGGATTGCAAACAGCACGTGGAATCAGCGACGCACCGAAAAAAATTTAATAATGATATGTAACCAGTGAAATAGAAAATTTAAAAAATGATATTATATCATCGCTAGAAGCGATTCTTGCGAACTAATAAACAAATGCGCGATATACCTATAAATAAAATTATCCCGTCTTGATAATATTATTTAATAAACGTAACATTTCAGCTCCTGTTAAAGCCGAAATTCAGCTGCATAGAAAAAATTAAAACTATTGGAAGTACATACATGCTAGCTTCAGGATTAAGGCCCGGAAAAGAGAACGGAAGTGGGGTAATCATTTTTATACATTTTTATTTCATTTTACTTTCAAAACCTAATTTTAGGAAGCCAGTCGTAAAGAGGAGTACATCATTACAGCTTTAGTAGATTTTGCTGTGTTGTTAATGACAAACCTCGAACAAATCAATAGGGATTCGTTTCAACGGTTCAAATTACGAGTCGGTAAATATGCCCACAGATGCATTTAATAGAATAAATGAATTTTACTAATACAACTAGGTATAAATCATGGACCTGTAATTGCTGGCGTAGTCGGCGCACAAAAACCTCAGTACGATATCTGGGGAAACACGGTAAATGTAGCTTCCAGAATGGATTCTTGCGGCACGATGGGACGAATACAAGTAACGGAGGATACGGCAAAAATACTCATGAATGCGGGATATTCTTGCGAATGTCGAGGTCCCACTTACGTGAAAGGGAAAGGCACCTTGGTCACGTATTTTGTGAAAACTCAGTTTGACGATAAATAGTTACGAAATGGTTGTGATTATTCTTAAGGATATTTGGTTTATTTTATAAATATTATTTATTTAATTTCATGTGATTTGAATACGTACATGCGAATCTGTGTGCATCACACTGACGGCCTCGCAATACTACTACATATTTTTTAATTAATCTTTAGGATTTATATTGCGCATTTCACAGCTGCAGATATATCAGAACACAAAATGAGTACAGAATGTATTTCTAGGAATTATTGAATATTTTCTTGTAGAAAAATCAGCAAAGTTAAAAAGTTTAAAGTTCTACTTGATATACTCCAAACAAAAATTAAAGTATTTTGTTGAAATTATGACTTTCATCAATTAAGATGAATAAAAATATGAATGCAAGTGTAAAAGAATTGAGGAAGGGGGTAAATTCACTGCTATAACAAATGCAGGTTAGGGTACAGAAACTTCGTTCTTGCTGATAGACAGGACTTAGTCCTACTGATGAAACAATTTAAAGTTTAAAATCATGTATTTTCAAACAAAATATCGTGAAAGTGGTCTCCGCCGTTCCCTATGCACTGATGCAATCGACTTCTATAATTCCTGGCTATTTGCCACCGAATAAAATTCTTCAGCTAAAGTAAGTTCATGGAATTATTCTCGAAAAGCTCTGCCTTAAGGTATCAGCATAAAAAGTCACAGGATATTAGATTAAGTAAAACTACCATCGAGGCTCGATCTGTGTGGGTCGTGCCACCATTCTGTTGGAACCAGAATTCTAAATGCATTTCTTCGAAAGCTATTTCGAAAAAGAACTCTAAATCGAGTGTCAAACTGCTTCCACATTTTCTAGCGTCGTTATGGTCCATCATCTTCCTGGGAATTGTTTCACCACAATCGCCATTGCCCTCAAGTTCTCTACCCATAAAACAATCAATCGGTTTACAGTCAGAAACCGAACCTCTTTTCTGAATTCCGAAATAATTTGAAACGTATACTAGGAACGATTGTTTAAAAAATATTTTCCGATGGCAAACGCACGCTACCTCCCTCGTCTACCTCATGTTTATTACTGAGAGGCACTAGCAGGGTTGCTAGCGTCAATACATTTATACAGTTTAGTACATTTTGTAGTTGTTCATACAAAAATACATTTTTGCAATTTTTAGTATATTTTTCGATTTTACTCATTTCTAAAGTTCCATGTAATTGCGATAGAGTATACTTTCCAGAGCTGAAATAAAGTAGCTATATCGTATTCCAAGTAAGTATGTCCATGTATTATGTTGAATATAATATATTATGTTCTATTAAAGTTGTTTTTGTGTAAAAATGTAAAACAGTTAATGACACAATAAAGTAAACAAGAGAATGTAGGTTATGTTCAATTTGGATCTAATGACTTTAAGTACTGTTTACATAATGTTAGTACATTTTGACCTTGGTCAATACATCTTAGTATACTACCACTGGCAACACTGGGCACTAGACAGAAATTCCTACAACTGCAGGTTTTTACCAAACTCATACTTACTTTTCTACAACCCTCCTTCCCTTCACAATACTTGGTGCGGAAAGCCTTTCCGCACCAAATTACGAGAACTACTTTCTGATGATGGTAGCAGAGAGTCTACCAAAAGTTTAACAAGAATCTTGTTCGTCTTCGGAGTAATCAACATAGGTCACTTCCATAAGTCAAGACAAGGCATAGATATAGTAAATGTATAACATATATACAAAATAAGACTTCGAAGAAGAAATATGAATTTTGAAAAAATCGTAAACACTAAATATTTCGAAATTTAACATCATTTCTTTATTTCAGCAATTTATTTTGTCATAGATATATTTGCAATTGTGAAAAAATATGTATATTTTTAATAAGTATATTTCTAGTCATTATCTAATCAAATGATTCTCTTCTTTACGTATGTAACTGAACGTATAAAAGGAACTATAAAGTAGTGTGGTCTTGTAAGGCATCGTTTTAACAATTACAACCCATTTTTAATTACTTCGACTGTACTTAACTGATTGTATCAATGAGTGAATGAATAAATTATATTCAGAAAATAGAGGAGATAAAGTTCTTGATTTAAATATTTACTTTAGTTACCGGTCTAGCTTTATTTTGTCATAAGATTAGTTTAATTGCTAGAGGGCGGCATTGACTATTTAATTTTCCCTGACGCTCGAGCAATTGTAATATTTACATAGAATAGTCGACTCATGGAGACATGTTGAGGAAATAGTTAATCAACTATCCAAATGCTAATGTGAACACGATTATTTAACTTCTTGTACAAGTCAAAACACATTAAGTAAATCAAAAGAGCAGAGGCAAGCAATATGTTAAATTAAGAGAATTTGATATGTATTAACAGATATTTCGCAATGTATATACGCTGAGAGATACAGATCACTCGTGTTACAGGGTTTTTCTATAATTTTTGAAATTTGTAAATTTGCAATGTCAGAAATTACAAAATAAACTTTAAGAGTTTTTCAAACTGTTATCAAAGTGAACATCACTCCTATAAAAGTTACGATGTTTATGACATTTGATCTATAAGTTTACAGAGCTATTTTCGAGTGTTTTTAAAACACATTAATTAAAATATAAATATACTCTACTCTTCATTGTTTTTCTCCTTTATTTGTTTATTTTTTTTGATATGAGAGAGTTTTGTGTCTTTATATTAAACCTATTCTTCTCCGTGGCCTTACTTTATTAAAGCTCCTTCATTTGTTTTAATCTAAACATTTTTTATCGTGGCTGATAGAGTTTAATTCTAAAGAGACAAAAAATGCTTAAATTATGCAATGTACGCAACTTATTAATTTTTTCTTCAAAGGATGTAGACGGATTAAAATTTTCTAAACACAATTTAACAAATCTTGGCTGATACTGGTAATATTTTCAGTCGTATGCCTATCGCTTTGAATTTTATAAAATATGATAACAAGAAATTTACCATTCTCTGACTTAATAAATTTCAAATTATTTATTTCATAATTCCAAAATCATTTTTTACTTATATATGGTACACTCTATATTTACCAAAAATAGCAAGTACCAAATCTACAAAATTGTGCGAACTATGCCTAAGAAAGACACTACTTTTCCTTTCTTTTATATAAAATACTAATAATAATACTAGACATGCAAACCATATAAATAATATACATTACAATTATATTACAACAATGTTTATGATGCAAAAAATGCTCTAAGTTTGTATAGTGATAAGAATACTTAAACAACAGGGTCTGAATGTTTATTACTGAATGCAGCTCTGCAAAAAATTTGATATGAACGGAAAAGTGCCATATTAAAGCAATATTAAATAGCATTAAATATTAAAGTTAAAAATACGGAAGATATCTTTACAATATATTGTTTACAATATTATAGAATCGACCGAATGTTTGATGTACTGAGATTGTGTCCCTGGCTTTCTGTAGTTTATGCGCAAGAACTTAAAGCATTTGTTAATACTTCATTGATAATATTTAACACAATTCTTACAAGTAGAGCTGTATACCCGTATCTACCCGACAGAGGCGGGCCCTCGCATAGCAAGGGAGATCCCCATACATATATCGTCTCTAACTTAACCATAGACACGAGCGTATACATGCTATCGCACGCACGGACAACCTCCAATACTACACGACCCTCAACCCCTGTCTGGAAGATAGAAATAGTCCTCTCGGTGCCTATGAATCAAAATTAATAAGCCTTTAAAAGTTCAGAAAAATTCTCCACTTGTGATTACTAACATTATTCTGTTGGAAATACAGATGTTCTAACTTCGAGATGCCAACAAAGTAACGAATTTCAAGTACTTTTTAAATATAGAGTTGAGCCGTCATACAGCCTTGAATACAAATTCAAGAAGACTACCAGAACCAATAGTATTACATGTCTCTCATAAAGAAATTAATATCATATCTTCTTTAAACCCCTTTCGATTCTTATGCATCACCATGCATGCCCAATCGGAATCATTCGATATTTTAATGACTTTTTTAATTCAAAGCCAGACGCTGTTATCTATGAGATGTGGATACTAAAAGAAAACCCCAAAAAGCCCTTATTTGTTGATAAATCATTTGGAGAGATGCAGAGTTCTACTTCTGCAAAATTTGAGAATTTATTTTTTAATGCGATCAGCCCTAATTTAATTCATTTTTTCCTAGTTTTCTGACTTTGTAATAATTCACATAAAATTTGATCATAAAAAAAATCACAAACATTCAAAATGAATAGACGAACAGAAAAATCTTGAGACGATTTAATTTTTGTTCTTAACATTTTAATTAATCATTTATTTAATATCGAGAAAACAAACTGACTCAATATAAATCTATTTTAATATTCAAAAGCTTACAATTTCGGTAAATTTTGCAGTAAATAAACTAAAAGAATACGTTTCTTTCATTCAGAGTTGGGGTATTCTATTTAACACAAGAAAGTTTCATTCACGTTCATTTCTTGTACGAATGTCAGGAGACAAAGAAATATTTTAACACAAGTGTAATTTAAATATTACAAAATTGCGAAAATTCGTTAGTAAAATACATACATAGACTGATTTATCTGAATTTCTCTTAAATACGTTGGACTCCCCTGTTTGAGTAAACTTATCATGTATGGGTAATAAAATGATCAGTTGTGGCAAGAACGCAGTTGTTAAAAATAGGATATAAGAATACATTTTAAAAACACAACAAACTTGTGAACTCCTCTTATTTCTTCACGGCCTTATGCTCAAATGTGTAGGGTTCATGCAATATTATATACGTATAATTTTACAATGAATAAATCATATTAAACTACATCATTTTTATACAGAGTGTTGTCAGATTCGGTGAAAATTGAATTGCTTATGTATTTATTTCGTGTAAGTTGACTTAACGTGTGTCACCTTTTTAAATAAAAATAACGAAATTGATGACGCTCTTCTATTTTATAATAACCAGTAAATTCATAGAAGGTGTAGAAACATCTTTTAAATGTAATTTTATATAATATTAGATCTAGAATAAAATACACACATACACAAGATGCAAGCGAACAAGTCAATTTATTACATTAATTACATCACATTGGCGTTTTAGGAACTTGTGATTTTATATCAAAGAAACTCAAATTTTCATATTTAGAAATACCAATACTGAAATCTAGTAGCTTTCATCTATTAGATTTCCAATGAATTATGGATCATCTCAAATTATAATGAGAAAACAAGAATATAATTTGAAAATTTCAACAAACGTAGGTAGAAAAATCATACTCATTTATGTGTATATTTACTTCTTCAGTATTCTATAAAAAATTATTTTTTTGAAAATTTATTATACTTAAAGTTCTATCAAGCAATGTAAATGTACAATATGCAATCAAAATATATTTAGACACATTTAAATACAAATTTCATTTTTTTTATTAAATTGCCTGTCTGCAAACGCTACGTCACTGGCAGACGTAACTAATTTGATTACTTGCGTCAATGACGAAAGTTGGTATAGGAAACCTTGTATATTTGGTTGTATACGTTTGTGTCAAATATCAATAAGATATGAAAACTAATGCATATTCTTTTTTTATTATTAAATTGCCTATCTGCAAACATTACGCAACTTGTGAACATTGTAATTAATTAGATGAGTTATTTTAATAACCACAAATCAATATAGAAAACCGTGTATATTCAGTTGCATATGTTTCAGTGTTAAACATCAATAACTGTGGCATGCGAAAGTATGTTTTTATGGTATCTATGAAAAAAAACCATTTATCATTAACAACCAATTCTTTTTCTACTTAACTCCCTTCAATACTTCACTTATTTCGCATTTTTTCCAATTCTTCCATACCCACAGAAAGAAATCGGCAACAAAAAAATCAACAACTTCATGCAAACCACTTCTCTTGTGTTCATTTTCTTTAGTTTTGAAAGAAAATAAATCTGACGATGCTAAGTCAAAGATAAACGCCTTAAATGTTTAAGGTATAAATTTTACATATAACATGTATTAAGTTATCACAATCTTGTTTAAAAGGCTAATCTACAGGAAGCATATTCGTGACACCATCAATCATAAACAGTAAGAACTTTTGAAATTTCAATTTTTTCATTTTTCCATATTTTTCTTTTAGTAGCTACTCAAATTATTACTACCGATTTAAATAGTTCCATTGTACGTACTATGACATTTTTTTTTACGATCAGTCAACTCGTCCACATATAACCAGTTTTTTATTTCTTGGTTCTTTAATGCTTCTTTCAGTTTTATCGCGTAGTGACATTACATTTTTTCGTAAAGTTATCCAGCCAAAGTATATTGTGCACAAAATACAAAACTCGAAAGCCAATTTATACTTTCAATAGAAACATTTTTTCAATTTCAGTATAAGCAATTGTATAATTCTTCTACTAAAAATATCTTATTCTGAAAAATTAAATCAATTCAATCACAGTTTCCATTAACGCCTTCTATTTCGAGTACGAAAAGCCTCATTTAGGTGATAAGCAGTTGAGAAGCTCGACTATTCCAATACATATTTATTACAACATTCTGAACTGTTTCCTAAAACGAGGCAATTAATATCTCATCTTTAAATCTAACTGTAAGCAAGCTATATCAAATTTAAAATACCTTTCTTAACCTTGATAATGTACACCTAATTTTTACAAAATATTGGACGTTATAACATAGTTGTTTAGACAAGTAGTATGGGTTGCATAACTAGATTATGCATTTGCTGGTTATAAAATGTATTTTTTATTAAATACAATTAAAATCACCAATATTTGTCTTCACCAAATCAGCAACGCGTTCAAAAATACGCATATGTGTGATTAAAATAATGGCTTACGATAATAAAACTTTATTTTTCATTTATTGTGGAAGGAAGTGAATCGAGATAAGTACTAAAATGGTAACCAAGAACGAGTTTAAATTTGTAGTTTTGAATTCTAGGCAAACACAAACATTGTGTTACCACTTGAAATCTCTGCCTAAGAGTATTTTTTCTGCTTTATGATTCATAAACTATTATTACAAAAAATGAATTTCTAACGTTCATAAATTATGATTTATTATTATATTTCATAGAGCATGTAATTCTTAACTTGCAAAGCATATTGACACAACAAATGTACTTCAAACACAAACTGCCATCTACACGACGATAACAAAATACTGGCAATAATAAAGTTTTAGTTTTTAATCATCCTCTTCAATCTTCGTGAAAGTTTACACGAATCTTAACATTATTTCCGTGATTTAAACTTCTTTTAAATAGATAAGAGTTAAGGGTTTGTCGCTGGAAATGGTGTCATATGACGCGCTATATACAAAATACGCTCAAAAATGAGATGAAACAAAATATATAGATTGTATCGTTATCTCTCATATTAGCTATTGAATAGATAATAAACAGGTAATGTGCAGCTCATACCAACTACTCAACAGATAATAAACAGTTTCCTTACACACAATTAAAAGTAACATATATATTATGTAAACCTGCACTTCTATACAGTGTGAGCAACAATGAGTGACCTGATCCTACACTTCTTTCCATACATATCACTTCAATATTTACTTCCTCTTAAAAGTGAAATTAGTGTCTCACGCAATTCTAATAATTTTAATAAAAATATGCTAGCTATATGTAAATAACAAATACTACTGTGAAAACGGCATTTTCGCTGCGTATATGTGAACTAAAGACTTTAAAAAGACTGATGAAGGCTAGCATATAAGTATAAATAATGGATATTAATCACAAAACAAGTTCTGTACACTGCACGTCAATGAAAGGTTAATGACATAAATATAGAGTAGGAAAACACATTAGAAATTACTAAACTGCTAACTTCAGATAGAAAAAAGGAAGTAAGTACTGATACGAGGCGTGCGGTAAGTAGTAAAAGATCAGGTCAATCATTGTTGCTCATACGTTACCTGCGCTTAATTAAAACTGCAATATTTCCTATGTTATGAACATGTGTTTATATTTATATAAAATATTATAAATGAATATTGTGTCAGTTATAGCCGAACAAAGCTCAACCTTTCAGCACCTCTAATTAGTGATATATTTTCTTAAATTTTGTAATAAGTGAAGAAACGCCATCAGTAAAATGGAACGGAGACATCTACCGCTATACCGAGGTGCAAACATTCATATTCATACTGTGACTGTACCAACTCTCTCGTCGTTTTCAGAATTAAATACTCAAGACTGTGTCATCAAATATGTCTAAAATTGATCTGATATTGATTTCTATAATTTTACTGCCATAAATAACTTGTTTGTTTCACAATGAATGTGTGAGTTTTATTGTCAAATATATTTGAATTGAATAAGTTACATAACTAGATATCTATTTAAAACATAATAAACTAATAAGCTCTATTTGGAATGAAAATATTTTATAAATTTAAATTTTTAAAATGCATTCGACCAACTTTCGAGGGATTCTAGGTGCGTCCATTGAGTTGCGTAACGCCATATTATCTATTTACGAATTTTGTTGCTTGTTAAGTTAACTTACTTGCAGAAAAACAATCATTGTCCAGAAATGGGCGTTTGTAATTTTTAAATATTTCTAATTAGTGTTTAAATTCAGCATAAACTTATTGAAAACTGTACGATGAACGACAGATTTTTGTAAAAGTAAAAAGTGATAATTTGCTAAATGTTATCTCCCTGATGATGAAATTTATTAGTTCAAAAATTTCAAAATTTATCCCTGCTATATGGTAGTTAACTAAACATATAGCTACATAAGGGACAAAAGTAACATTTTGATTTACCTATGCATGATGCATATCAAATAAGTTATTTTATATTACTAATATATGTTCACCTTATATTTATTCCAAAAGTGAATCATTTTAAATAATTGTAATGTTCGTACTCTTGAGTGAACAAGAGCACATATTGAACACATAGTTAAAATGTAAATAGACAGTCTTCTATCGCAACATGTCTACTGACGTCAAATTCAATTTCATGCAAATCCGAAATTCCCTTTGCCAAAAAATGCACTTTTCACAGAAACTAAGTTGAGGAATCTAACTTTAAAAAACTAAAAAATGGATTATAAAAATTGTGCGTGTTTCCTATTCCATTTCTAAAAATACATTTTTCACAGAAACAACAATTTTTTTAAGTTTTTAAGAGTTATATACAGTATGGGTAATTGCAAAGGGCGAAGAATCTAGTTACACTGATAATAAAAATTGTCTGTGAACTCTATTCACAATTTATTGCCAAAATAACACTACGGTTGGATTTGTAAGTTGAACTAAAATAAAAATAAAACTATTTTATTACATTTAACTCTTCTAATCAACCTATGAATCAATCTATTATATGCTGCTACTTTATGATATATAATGTGTATTGATCTATTACATGTAGTTGTATATATGTATGTACGACTCTTAGCGGTAAATTGAAAATTCAAATTCATTATTAAATTTTTAATAGTCCAAAATATTTAAACTTGCATTGGTTTCGATCTCCTCTTTAAATTTTATGTTAGGATGTATCGAATTAATATAATTTAAAAAAATATTTAACTGTAAAATTGTAGTTTCTAATATTTAATTTTGAGCCATAGCAAGCTTACGGAGGAAGAACAAAATTTAGTAAATAAACGTTTCTATTACAACATAAAACCAAATCTAAATAACATGAACTATCTAGCGATAGACACTGTAATAGCTTTCTCTGGTAATCCAAATAATTTCATTGCTAAATATATAGCTAACGGTATTATCAAATAGTAAGGAACAGGCGTACACTAACAATGAGACAAATAGTTTCGAATCAAAAAGAGTAAGTACACATCAAAACCAAGTTAAACAAATCATTCAAAACTCTACAGCATTATTTAATGAACGTGTTAAACGACAATTGATCTTGATGAATAATAAACACGAAGCGAATTACCCTATTAGATAGGTAATTCATAATATGATAACTCGTCATTTAAGTTTTCGAAAAAAACTAATCAATTTAATATAGAAACACAAAAAATTCCTATCAAAATATAGTATTACAAATACGCACAAACTTGTAAATAATGACAATAGTTTACCCGACAGTTCAAAAATAATTTCATTCGACTTTAAAATCTTGTTCCCCGATATTTCATCTGAAAAACTTGTTAGTTTGAAAAATAATGATACCAATACAGTAATTAAACCAAACTTATTATATATTTTATATTATTATATTTATAACGTACAATAGACGTGCTAATATGTTTTCTTTTAGTATAGGTATGTAGGTGACATTATAGCATATTTTACAGAAATAAATAGTTAAATATATTTTTAAATTATATCAGTTCGAAACATTCTAACATAGAATGGAAATGGAAGTACAGTGGAACCTCGCTTAACGAGCACCTCGCATAACGAGCAATTGATAACGAGCAAAATTAAATCATCAAAAAATGACTCGCTTAGCGGTGTTTCGCATAACGAGTAAAACTGGTCATAGCAGCACCGTTTTCGGCCGAATTAATTTTCGGTCGTACACGGCCAAAATTTTTCAGTACAATTTGACATAATGAATTTGCAAATATTATTGCATATACAAGCGTTGCCAAACTTATTATATATTTTATCGACAAATTTTATATTTATAAAACTGAATAGGTATGTGCTAACCCAATTATTTAAATTTTTTAGTTTACTGTAAATTAAATTCACATTTCAGGTTAGTTTGGTATTAAAAATGTGCACACACCTATATACATATATAAATATATTTAATAAAGAAATAAATAGTTGGAAATATATTTTTAATTTATATGGGAAAGTTTCGAAACAGTGTTTCGCATTACATAGAATGGAAATGGAAGTATATAATAGTATAATTCATGGTTTAATTGGCAGACCTATATCAAAAGTTAATTTCGAAAATATATTATAACAGACTGGAATTAATAACGGTTATAATCCCCAAAAAGGTATTTACATGTTAATTAAGAAGAATTTTAAATTGATAAAGCTTGCAAAAAATCATTTTAATATTTTACATTGTCATTTTCTAATTTGAAGACTGTACAGAACAAAAATTATTTTCTATGTAGGTTTTGCTGTAATTAAAATGCAAGATGTATAGTTGTTGATATAGTAATTATCAAAATATATGTCAATATATCGTCAAAACACAATATATATAGAAATAAACGACATAAATTATATATTTTCACGGTCAGCATGGAAATGGAAAGTAACTTTCCTTATTATGCAGAAAGGAATGAAAAGATATTGTAACTGTAACATTGACAGTAGGTATAGCTTATGAAATATTTGTGAACACCAAATTTGT
The DNA here is from genome assembly GCA_031893035.1 of Dermolepida albohirtum. Lineage (NCBI taxonomy): Eukaryota > Metazoa > Arthropoda > Insecta > Coleoptera > Scarabaeidae > Dermolepida > Dermolepida albohirtum. The sequence goes on from JAVIWB010006067.1 coordinate 134,493, forward strand.
AAAGTGTAAATTTTTAAAGAAATTTATACATGTTTATATGTTGTCATTTGATCTAAAATATATTTAATTAGACGACTTTCGTGTTTAATCTGAGAAAACTATATCCTTAACACCCAAAACAAAATATCCTGAAATCTTCTGTTAGTAATTTTATTTAATTTTAATAATTTAAATGGCTTTGAACAATTAATAAATAACAGTACATTTGTTTACAGTATCTGACAACAAAATTAGACACCATCTATTTCTCCATATACACTACCGATCATATTTATTTGCCCACCCCAATTTTATGTGTTTCCTGAAATACGGATTAGCTTTCGAAAAATCTGTATTATAATTATTCAACAATATTATTAGTGGAAGTAATTCCATATGAATTTCTACGAAAATCTTAAATTGTTTATGATATATCGTAAAGGTACCATAAATTGGAAAAATACCATAAATATTATATAGGCTAATCCCTACAGTGTTAACAGTTTTACCTGCATTCCCGAAAGGTATTAGTAATATTGTGTTATTTGTACCAACTAATTACAATATTAGGATGTGTTATTCAAAACGGAAAATAAATTTTATGTCAGTCATCGTTCATCTTTTGTTGCGAAAACAGTGAAATAGAGAGTTATTGTGAATATTTTAATGCAATGCCGAAGACGAAGGAATTATCTGTTGAAGTGCGTGCTATGATAATTGCTTATCATCGTACGGGTAAAAGTAATCGCGAAATTGCAAAAGAATTACGATTAAATCGCAGAACCGTTGATTATAATGTTAAAAAATTTGAAGAAAGTGGTATATTTTCCAACAAAAGAAGATCTGGACGACGCAAAGCGACGACATCTGCAGATGACCGGCATCTAATACGGATAAGTAGACGCGATAGACGAAAAACAGCACCAGAAATTGCTACTGAAATGAATAGAGCGCGTGCTAAACCAATTAGTGTGTCCACGGTACAGAGAAGGTTAAGGCTAGCGGGTTTATTCGGAAGAATTGCTCTGCGAAAACCACTACTACGAAAGCAAAACAAGATAAAACGACTAAATTGGGCTAAAGAACATAAGAATTAGACGATTGATCAGTGGAATAATGTGTTGTGGACAGACGAATCGAAGTTTGAACTTTTCGGTAGTAAAAGGCGAATATTCGTAAGAAGATCCGCAGGAGAAAGAGTACTGCCAGAATGTATTGCGCCTACCGTAAAACATGGAGGAGGTTCAGTAATGATTTGGGGGTGTTTTGGTGGAAGATCTGTAGGCGATCTCGTCAAAATTGAGGGAATTCTAAGAAAAGAAGGCTACAAGGAAATTTTAGAAAATAACGCTGTTCCTTCAGGACTAAGGATTCTTGACGAAAACTTTGTATTTCAACAGGACAACGATCCGAAACACACTTCTAGATTGTGTGGCGATTATATGCGTCAACTAGAAGAGCAAGGGCAAATCTCTATAATGGTATGGCCAGCTCAAAGTCCTGATCTGAACCCAATAGAGCTTCTTTGGGAAGAATTGGACCGGAAGGTTCGAGAACGTGCTCTATCATCCACCACTGTACTGTGGGAACAACTTCAAGAAGCCTAGGCACAAATTACAGAAGGTACACTGCAAAAATTAATTGAAAGGATGCCGCGGTTATGTGCCGCAAATATCAAAAATAAAGGTGGGCACGTTGATAAGAGCAAAATTTAATAATAATTGATGATAAAGTTTTTATATAAGAAAAATGTAACTATTTTATGTTTATTTTACACTATTGTATTGGCACAATAAATAAATTTTCAGTACACATTCGATAGTTTAATAATTTTGGCTAAAACTAAGGGTGGGCAAATAAATATGACGGGTAGTGTACAAGAAATATTATTCTATTTGTTTGGGAATTTCAATTTATTTGTGGAATGTACGAATTTTCGCAAGCCTGCATATATAAATGCTTATACTATAGTTATAAATCATTTAAATGAATATAAATTAAACGAAATAACCGTAATTGTAATTTTATTGTTTCATGCAAATATAAAAGATCCTCAAATGCCTATCGGCGTTCGCTTTTGATGTTACAAAGTATTTAGACGAAAACCTAAACTGCAATAAAGTACTGATAACAAAGGCATTCTTTCCCGCACTATTGATTGCATTAAATGAAAACATACAGAGAGATATAAAAATGAGAATAGAAACTGAAGTGATTGGATATTTACATAAGTATTTTAAGATAAAAATAGAAATAAATGGACATTTAATTGCATATAACTATTTCATCACAGAGGGGCTTGTTCAGATTATATTTTATACAATATTATGTTAAAATTGTGAGGAAAACATGATCTTCGTCGCCTTTAAAACTTTTATATTCAGGTACATACCGTTCAAATATATTTGGGCAGCCACATTTTATAAAACTATTTATACAACATGGATTCTAGGAAATTCATTCTTGCAAAATTGAATAAGTATAGGGGAAGCATTAAATTTACGGAAATGCTGTGTAAATAACATTATGTAAATTACTTTATTACCTGCAGCAAACCAAAATTGGTTATTGTCAGTAAATGTGGATTACTGCAATAAAAGATTCTCGAAGTTGTTATAATTGTCTTCCTGTTAAGGATACTTCTAGCATTAATGTTTTAATTACCTCGGGCAAGTTTCAGGTTAAATTATCGAAATTGCCCTTAGTTGCGTTTCTGTAATCGTTGATATTCCTGTACGACTTATGTATGTTGTTAAGACTGTTAAACATAAAAAACGAAATAAAAGGTGTTAAACATATAAACGCCTGCTCTTATAATTGCGCACCATCGAGCTAGCAAAAGCAGCCGGCAAATTGCGAAACAATTAAAGTTAAGTAATACCACCTTCAAAAAATACCGAGAAATGTTCTAAATAAATCACGATGTGGGAGACCTAGAGCGACAACTTCTGTTGAAGATTGTGTAATACTGGTAACTAGTAGAAGAAATCGACGGAAAATAGTCACAAAAATCGCTGCTGAAATCAGTGCAAGCCGTCGATAGTCAATAATCGTAACTACAGTCCAACGTCGCTTGGACAAAGCGGGTTTATACGGACGAATTGCGATGAAAAGACCGTTGCTGCGCATACAGAATAAACGGAAACGTTTAAACTGGGCTCGTGAACACCAGCATTGGACAGTTGAACAGTGGAGTAAAGTCTTGTGGACCGGTGTGTCAAAGTTCGAGATTTTCGGTTCAAGAAGTCAAGTGTTTTCGTTCGGAGATCTACAGGTGAGCGTGCGATAGAACAATGTATTGTTCCAACGGTTATACATGGCGGTGGTTCTGTAATGATCTGGATTGTAGAGATCGAGGAAATATTGAAAAAAGTACAGTACCGAAACATTTCAGAGTATTCCTTCAGGATTAAGACTTTTGGGTCAGAATTTTGTATTCCAACAAGATAAAGACCCGAAGCATACATCGAAACTGTGCAAAAACTATTTAAAACACCTGGAAGCAGACGAATCCATCAAAGTTATGGAGCGGCCTCTCCAAAGCTCCGATATATACCCCAGAGTTAATATGGGAGGAAGTTGATCGGGGAGGTCTGGAAAGCAGTACTAACATCGGTGACTGATTTGTGGAAGAAGCTGCAAGAAGCATAGTTCCGGATAACACCAAATACTTTGACAAAATTAATTTCAAGAATGCCGTCATTAACGAAGATCAACATGAAACATATCGCCAGATTGAAACATTATTCGGGATTTCAAAGACCTCAATTCAAAAAATTTTGGATAAAAAAATTAATATCTCGTTGGAACCCGATCTGTTGACGCGCTGTTGTTCGCGACATGTCTCGAAAGCAGGTCATGTAGCAACAATTCCTCTACAAGATCAAAGAATTGTTACTGCCGATTGATATACAACCAATTGTTTGTCGTAAGTCATCACTGAGCTTCCAAAAACCAACCCGCATGACGAATCATCCTTCACCAAGACAATGCAAGTTCGCGCACAGCACTCCAAACAATTGAATTTTTAACGCAACAAAACGTCGAATTGTTGAACCATCCTCCATACCATCCGGACCTAAGTTCTAACGATTTCCTTACCTTTCCGAAAATCGGATTGCGTGGTTAAAGGTTCAAGTCGTCAGAAGGAGCAGTCGATGTCTTCAAAAACGCAATTTTGACTGTACCGGCAAACAAGTGGAATAACTACTTCCAGAGTTGGTTAGAGCGTATGTAAAAGTGTATTAATCTTCACGGAGAATATTTCGAAAAACAACGAAGTCTTTAAAATCTATTTACTGTTTTATTCCAGTTTTATGTGCAAAAAACAAGACAACCCACGAAATCTCAATATAATTACTGTAATAGTAAAATACTATAGAAAAGAAAGTATATTTATTGAATATATTTTTAATAATATAGTAATATACAAGCCTATGCTAGATCTAATATTTAAAAAAATATACCACTTGAAATGTATATTATTATACAGTAAAATACTTGAATATATTTATAAACCTGTATTTTGTAAGTTTTAAAACATTTTAGTGTTTTTGCTATGATCGGTAAATCTGAAACATATGTTTTTGATTCTTTTCAAGTAATTATGATCAAATATCACACAATAATGACTTGATCCTGGGTGTTGCATAATATTAATCCTATAGGACTTTTTAATAATATCCCTTTATTTTTCAACAAGTATTATACTCACTCACAGAACAATAATAAATATCATAAATAAAACACAATTTGTACAGCTGATAAATCATAAGTAATAAACAAAATACTCATTTAAACTCAAAAAACACATCAAAAAGAGTTTATCTGCATTTCTACACATAATTGTCAAAACTGAACGTTGTAAGTAGTATATCAATACCTAGCGTTGATAGATGGAAAGTGCGCCCTAACCTGGCAGACACTCTTAATAAAAAATCTAAAAAAATAATAAAAATTCACTTTCGATTACGTTGTTTTGTCGAACTCCACAGAAACTTAGCACTGTGTTCATTTCTTCTATTCAAAAGGAATGTTATACTGTACCACGAAAGTAATTGCATGTAGTGTCAACTACAGTACGCTTAACAGCAAGTAGCGTGCCACCACTCGGTATCCATTTACACGAGAAAACTTTCTGTGTGCACGTATCATCTTTACAACTATCAGAACAGTGGCGGCTGGTCAGGTGAGGCAGGTGAGGCAGTGCCTCACCATCTAAATCTTGGAATTATAACAAGAATAATATGTATACTTTTAAAATTCTTTATAAATTAATTATCATCTTTTATTCAGAATTTATCTTATAAACAATAAGAAAATAGTTTTAAATAAACCGGCATTACAAGCAAAGTACAAATTTATCATTTCATTTTAATTCCGTGCGAATGTACGAGCGCGTATACTTGCCCCGACTAACTTCATGCTTGATCTATGTATATCCCTACTAAACACGAATATTTGAGGCCCGGCCACTCATTGCCTCTCATTGAAAATTTATAACGTACTACAGCAGTCAAAAAAATTCTCAATTTCTATGGAAATTACAGTAAAGTATTAGCTACATATTTAAGATAACAAAGAAGAAAAAATATTCAAAAAGTTAATAGATACTTAATAGAACTTTATTGTGAGATTTTTGAATTTTTTAATAATATAGAAAGCATTATTAATAGGATAAATTAAGTATTTATTTAATGATATAAAGATGTCTAAAGGTTTACATTCTTCTTGTACAGTTTCTCAATATTTCCTCCACGCAAATAATATGTTTTAAGTTTTAACAGGAGTATTTTTATTGTTTCAAGTAGATATTATTTAGTCTGAAGCCAATTTAAACTGAGCCTCTCATCGAATCACAATCGCCGAACTACCGAATATACTCGAGGCTGACATTCTCGGCCCGAATCGCAAATTACAGCTTGGGGGAATAACAAAGTTAGATTAAATATTTTAATATTTGTTTAGTGATATTTTCAGTGATTTAAAAATTGTGAATATGGATTTAGAAAATGTAAGAAATACACAAGACATTGTAGATTTTTTAATAAGAAATACGTTCGTTGTTCTATCGGTAGAAGATCAATTATATGTCAAAAACCTTCCAAGACCAAACCCTGGTTTATCAAAATCTCTTACAATACACGGTAAGTCTAACAGAAATTTCAATAATAATAATAATAATTACGTTTTTTGCTTGATAAGTTTAGAGAATTTCGGGAGTGTGATACATATTTCAGTACTGTATACGAAAATTCGATGTCTGACGAATCTGTTGCACATAAAAGGCGTAGAATTGATGACGTTCCAGATACTAAACAAAATTATAGAAAATTATTTTTCGAAATTCTAGATACGTTTATTAGTCAAATTGAAATTAGATTTATTGATTTAGAAAAACTTGCTTTTTTTGATTTATTAACAGAAAGTAAATTTGAAGAATATTCGAAGGCATTTCCTCAGAGGCTCTTAAATAATTTGTTTGAACAATATAAATTTTTTGATCAAATTCAATTAAAAAATGAATTAGCTGTTATTTATAGTGACATGCAACTCCTTGGTAATTCTAAAACACCATGTGAAATGTTAAGATTTATGCACGAACAAAAGTTAGCCATCTGTATGCCAGAACTTTTTAAATTGCTAAGTATAGTAGTTACCATATCGGTAACTTCCGCGTCCTTTGAGCGAAGTTTTTCCACATTGAAACGTATAAAATCGTATGTTAGAAATACAATTGGACAACAAAGACTTAGTAACTGTGCACTAATTGCAATCGAAAAGGAATTGGTTAAAACGATGACGAGGGATGAACGATTTTATAATGATGTAATTGATTATTTTGCTAACACAAAAAACCGGAGGATACCTTTGCTATACAAGAAGTAAAATCTATTAAATGTAATTCTACGTGCAATGCCAATAAAGGAAATTCTCTGTATTTTAAAATATTTTCATTTTGCATGTAATTTTGAAATTTTGTTATTGGATTGTTGTTGATTTATATATATACATATATATGTATATATTTGTTATATTATTAAATTTTATATTATAATAGGAATGTATTTATTTTTTATTTTTAAATCCTAGAAGATTAAGTTCTTATTTTCGATTAATGTTTTTAGAATTTGTTTAATTTTTTAGAATATTTATTTTCGTTTCACAAGGGTTTGCTTTGAAACTTCGTTTTCCCTTAAAAATCGAATGGGGCGTGATATAGGGCTCAGTTCACGTCTGGCAGCCCTATATATATATAAATATATATAAACTGTTTTTATATGTAGTAGGTATATAGAGTTTATTAATCAATTGTAAACAATTTTGAATATTTATTATTCTATCTGCCTCACCATGTCAAATACTCACAAGCCGCCACTGTATCAGAAAGTTATCATTTAGAATAAATAGAATTATTAAGCCTCGTTTCGACAATAAATATAAAAATTATGAAAAGATTATTATTACAAAAATCAGGTGTTTTAGAATTCAGTCCAAGTGTGTTCTAAAATAAAGATTTAAGTGATATAGAATACTTATTGGATATCAGTTTTTTGATTTGTTTATTTTCGGAATTCCATTTAGATATATATTTAATTTTAACATTTATTTCACCTTTTTCTCAATATGTGCATTCAACTCAGATTGTGTAAGCAATCTTGTGTGTATTTTGTTGGTAATTTTCTTGAATTTACGTATAGTTCTACAGGTTCAGAAGCAGAGTAGGAAAAAATTCTGCTCACGAGCAAAATTTTATTTCATTCGTTCGTTTTAAAATTTGTGCTCGCGAGTTTTACTATTTAATTCGCGAGCACAAACTCAACTCGTGAGCAGAGTAGGAAAAAATTCTGCTCGCGAGCACAATTTTATTTAATTTGTTCGTTTTAAAATTTGTGCTCGCAAGTTTTATTATTTAACTCGCGAGCACAAACTCAACTTGTAAGAATAGTTCTTTTTAATATAGAAAATATAACTCACTCGAATTGAATTCGTTCGCGAGCGAGTTTATTTCGAGTACTCTACGTACTTACAGGGTAGGAAAAAATTCTGCTCGTGAGCACAATTTTATTTAATTCGTTCGTTTTAAAATTTGTGCTCGCAAGTTTTATTATTTAACTCGCGAGCACAAACTCAACTTGTAAGAATAGTTCTTTTTAATATAGAAAATATAACTCACTCGAATTGAGTTCGTTCGCGAGCGAGTTTATTTCGAGTACTCTTCGTACTTACAGGGTAGGAAAAAATTCTGCTCGCGAGCACAATTTTATTTATTTCGGTCGTTTTAAAATTTGTGCTCCCAAGTTTTATTATTTAACTCGCGAGCACAAACTCAACTTGTAAGAATAGTTCTTTTTAATATAGAAAATATAACTCACTCGAATTGAATTCGTTCGTGAGCGAGTTTATTTTGAGTACTCTTCGTACTTACAGGGTAGGAAAAAATTCTGCTCGCGGGCACAATTTTATTTATTTCGGTCGTTTTAAAATTTGTGCTCCCAAGTTTTATTATTTAACTCGCGAGCACAAACTCAACTTGTAAGAATAGTTCTTTTTAATATAGAAAATATAACTCACTCGAATTGAATTCGTTCGCGAGCGAGTTTATTTCGAGTACTCTCCGTACTTACAGAGTAGGAAAAAATTCTGCTCGCGGACACAATTTTATTTAATTCGTTCGTTTTAAAATTTGCGCTCGCGAGTTTTACTATTTAATTCGCGAGCACAAACTCAACTCATGAGCAGAGTAGGAAAAAATTCTGCTCGCGAGCACAATTTTACTTAATTCGTTCGTTTTAAAATTTGTGCTCGCGAGTTTTATTATTTAATTCGCGAGCACAAACTCAACTTGTAAGAATAGTTCTTTTTAATATAGAAAATATAACTCACTCGAATTGAATTCGTTCGCGAGCGAGTTTAATTTGAGCACTCTCCGTACTCTGCTCAGAAGAAAAGAATCACATTGATGAGACAAGATCGCATTTGTTTTGTGGAATCAAACCTACCTAGTCGAATAGGCTTAATATTTAACCGAGGCTTTCATAAACCAGATAGAATATTTTTAACCAAAACTGTATTTTGTACCACTTGTTCCGATTTTGTAGAATTAATTTCTGTAGAACCAAAAATTACAATATTACAGGGCCGTTTATTTATCTCGGTAACTTCGTAGATAATCTCCTAGGTAGCAGCCAAGGATAGAGACTAAGCATTTATAGCACCTCCGGCGCAGGTTTCGTTTAAATTACGCACCTCTTTTCTTAGATAATTTATCATGCTAATTACTTTAGGAATTAGATGCACTCCTTGTAAACATGAACGTTTAGAATTTGGTTATAATTCAAGTGGTTTTGTTGTAGCGCTTGTCAATTCAGTAACAGTAAGAATATGAACAGATCTATTGCATTTAGTACATTTAATAAATTCATCGGAAGCGTCACTCATTGGAATTCAATTCACTATATGCAACCAGTATAAGCAAAGGAAAGAAAAAAACTAATAAACAGGTATGTATTAATATTACAAGAAAAAGGCACAGAGGCATTTTTACACTAGCCGGGTCAATAACTGGTGATTAACTAACAAAAAGGCAGCGGTAAGAAAGGTGTGCGAGTTCCTAAGTCCTTTTACATTTGCGTATTGTAACAACTAGACCTTTCATGCTTTGGCAGCCTTCCATTGCACACGTCGATGTGTATAAAAAAACTACGTTTGCATCTACGGGTTTGAAATACACGGGATGTGCTCATGAATAAATTCCAACAGTGTATGTATATAGTACATGTGTATATATAAATGATGGAAGGGATTAAACCAAAATACTATACATTTAATTCAAAATTTATTTATATAAATACATTTCGATACAAACAAACAATTAAAATATATCCTCAAATAAAAATAAATAATTTTCTGAATAAAATATTAAACTTAAAGAAACACAAAAATTAAAATTAATAACACTTCAGTCTGCAAACTGATATAAAATAAATAACAATTTTGGAATATTAAAAATAGAATGACAGAAACAAAATATTTAATTATTTATATTATATATATTATTTTATAATATAATTTAATAATAATATGATAAATACAAGCTAATAAAAAATAACAAAACAAAATTCTTTTAGTAAGTTATAAAAATATTTATAGATATAAATTAAATAACAATTCTTGATTAAAAAAGTAGTGTGACTAATCCAGTTCCAGGCAACGCAATAATTGATTGATATGCGTATTGTAAACGTCCAAAGACTGAAATAAAAGAAAATTAAAAACATATGTCAACGACATCTTTTGGATCTGTCAATAATTGAATTTTATATTATCAACCATGTTTGTATAAATTATCTCAAACCAGATATAATAATATGTTTTCTATTTTGTCTATCTAAGTCTGGCAAAACTAATTATTTAATGCTTTTTGAACAAAAACGTTGCTCTCCCCGAGTTTTTCATATAAACAGAAACCCCCGATTGTCACTTGTTTTCCAGTAATTAATGTTTTTCATAGGCAACCATATTGGACTTTTGGTTACTTAGATAGTTCTTAAAAAGAGCTTTTCAACTGCATAACATACCTGAAAATTTTTAATTTGTAGAGGAGATAATAAAAAAAATATATAAAAAACTCTCTGTTATTATAATTATTTTCATAAAATGTTTAAATTTTAATCAAACGCATGCATATTCTAGAAACTTAAAATTCAAGGGAATTTTACTGATACCTAATCTTGTGCACGCAGGGGGTGTTGTAAATATTTTCTAAGTCTTCATATTTCCGCAATTATCAATATGTTAGGTTCTCTCTGAAAGTGATTAATGTGCTAATACCATCTGCTATTTGTCTCTTAAAGGTTGTAAAGTGTTTTTGCACGCGTATCTGAACAGACTTTCAACCGATGACTCGATGAAAAGTATCAAACCCAGCGCACAAGTATCAAAATTATTGCAATCTCCAATACGAAATTAGTACGCTATGTAACTAAATAGTGACGACCAATGAAACCGAAAAGATACTGACATATAAATATTCAAATGAAGAAAAGTTGATGTTGAAAGTGTATGTCAAAATAGGTACTCTGAAAATGCTTGCACGAGTTAAGCTGAGCGTTTTCCGGAAAGACTAACTACACACAACAATTTATAGAAGGATAATCAGCAATTTACTGAACTTTAGAACTCTAGAACAAAAAAAAGAGCTAGCTACAAAATATTATTGCGAAGAAATACATTAGTTCCCTGAGCGCTTCGATAAACTTATTCCGAAATTCACTGCCTTGAAGTAAAACAAATACCGTTCTTACAAACCAACAATTACGCAAAGTTTAAACGATTAATAACTATGACAGAAGATTATAATTATAAGGTGGTAAAAATGAGAACATGATGTTCATTTTCCCAGGAAATTACTGTGGACATATAAAACACGATTAATAAATTGTAGAATGTTCAATTGGCATAACTTTCATCAATGGCCTAATGAAAATCCACATTTGATAAGTCGGGGAAGATTTCAAGTTCTATTTAATTTTAAAGTCTGGTAGGGTTTAGTTAGTATGAAATTTTGTTTACATTTTTTTTGCTTTTTGAATATCTTTTCGTTTTAGACAATCACAGCCTTTCATCTTTGATTACAAGTAATAGATATTTGGAGCTCCCAACAAACGAGATAATGCCTGCTATGGGACAAATCATTAATCTTGACAACACGTAAAACATTTGGTTCCCGTACGATGGGTTACCCGGCCCATAACGCTAACAGCATTTTTTGAGAGAAAACTAATAAGAGAGTGGTTTTAAATAATGAACCAGTGCAATGGCTTGTGAGATCACCCGACCTTGCCCCCTTTCATTTACGGGGTATCTCTAGAAATGAAGTATTTGATATTGAACCACCGGAAGCTAAGGAAATTTTGCTGGATATGCTAAGATCGTTAAACGGAAACACCTTCATAGGGTTTGTAATTATGTTAGAATAAGGTGTCAGAAGTGTGTGGAACAGAATGGCGATCATATTAAACAGTTTCTTTAAGTGAATCTAAAAACTTTTAGTATCTTCCTTCACTTTTTATTTTTATGATTTCTCTTTTCGATATTTTACAGTACTATTTATCTTTTCGCCTCCATTTCTTGTTGGTGTATAGTTACACAGCGTACTAATTTCATATTAGAGATTAATTTATTCTTTTGTTAATATCTTCCCTACGATTGAAAATTTTTCTAGTATATTATATATAGTTGAAAAGCTCTGTTTAGAAACAATCTAATTAATCAAAAATCCAATATGGCAGTAATAACTTGAAAACAAATAACAATCGGGGATTTCTGTTTACACAAAAAAAATTGTTAAACTTTAGAAGCGGTCACATTAAGTGTTATCGAATTATTGAGGAAAATTGAAATCTGCAAATTTTGAGTTTTTTCAAATTATCTTAAAAGCTAGGGTGAATTTGAAGTGAGGTTTACCGTGAATATTGAATTCTGGAAAACATTGCCCATTTAACCGTTGCTCTATGATGACCATGAGAATCGTAATGTGGACACTCGGTGTATATATGACAACGGTGTTTCCAAGTTAAATTTTTTTCCCCTGAATTCTCCCCCTCTTTCTATCATTCTTTGCACAGAGAGCAAGTGAGAGAATTTATAGCTCAAACTATAAAACCATTCATAACTAAAAATTAACTTTGGAAAAAAATATCCTGGAAACACACACTTGCACACTTACAACTAATACTGGAGGATATATAGCAAGGCATTTACTTCTAGTCGTCGGTGAATTACAAATCACATAAATACTTTTAATTGAAACTTTATAGAAATATATTATACATTTACGTTTTTATGACAATTATAGATTGTATTTTTCGAAAATAATTTAGAAATATTTTGCTTGAAATTTATTTATTTTATTATGAATACTTACTGAGGCGTTTTCGTTGGCACAAGTTTGTTGCATCTCGCTTAATTCCGTACTTTGAATACTTGCTTCATGATGATATTGTTTAATAGCTAGTTCATCTGACGCTTTTAAAGCTGGTCTAGATAAAACGGAAGTATCAATTAAATGTCACTATACTAAATCACACTACAGAAGAAAAAAATTGTAGAAACTGCTAATGTGACAAAATTGAAGATAATTATTTTCTATGTTAATTTTACGCAATTTCGAAGAGATGGCGCCAAAACCTTGTCAAATATGATTTAATTTCTTCGTAGCGATAAATGCTAAGGAGTCACTAGATAAGTAAATAAGTGCTACATCTCACACTAGCTAATTCAGTTTCTGTATGATTTCACAAATGTATGACGTTTGTTCAATACGGTTTGTGTAATATATTATTGCTTCGTAAATTTTAAAGAAAGAGAAGAATAATACTTACTGATAACGTTTCTTTTTAGGAGCATATTCTTGTGGAGTGGCCCAACATACTTCCACGAAAGAATTTTTGAAATACCCTGTTAAAAAGAAAAGAATTTTTAGTGACGGCTGGAACAGTTGATATATAATGTATATGCGTAATGCAAGGATAGTTGGACAACTAGTGGCCTGGACAAGAAAGACAGAGAAACAATTTGTTTTTCAATATAGTCTCATGCTCACTCAACACACTTGTTTCAACAATACTCCAAATTATCAATGACTTCATTGTAACATTCGTGGATTACTTCGTAATTAGACACAAATTTATATCACAAGTATAATGATGAACCCAGATTTCATCGACGGTAATAAGACTGCGCAAAATCTTCGGATAGCAGCGAAAACATGTCAAAGGATCGCACCAAACAAACAATTCAGTTTTTATTTCGATGTGAGTAAACGTGGCACACAACACGACAATTTTTTTTTTCATTTACAATTCTTCAGTTATTATTAATATTATATTCTTCATTCTCTGTACAATGCGATTAAGGATACTCACTATGTTTGATATCTCACATACTTTTACTCGACGGTCATCCAATACGATACGATGGACTTTTTCAATCATATCTGGGACAGTGACATTTTTGGACATTCACTCTGGAGTTCACTTCTTGTATTGCTCACACAACCACGTTTAAATTCTAAAATCCAGTTTTTAACCACTAAAAACAAAGGCTTCTTTAATAATACTGCCGTTTTTGCTTTTACATATTCAACGTATTGAAAATGTGTACTCTTTAACGCACTTTTCACTTTTAGGAACAAGTGGAAGTCACATGATGCGATATCTATCGGATACGGAGGACGATCAACCACAGCGATGCGCTTGTCCACTGCTTCACAGATAGGGCATTGTGAGCTGGTGCGTTATCCGGGTGCAGAATCCATGAGCCGTTCTTCCACAAATCTGGTCCTTTCTTCCTTACCCTTTCCCTCAGCTTGATTACGACTTCTTTGTTGTATTTCTGATTAACGCTTTGGCTCTCAGGCACCCGGTCAGTCATGATAACCCCCCTTGATAGTAAAAAAAAAAACTTTTGTCATGTTTACGCTTCATGCAAAATGTTTCTTAGCGTTTCTTTGTTAATGTTTACCATATCGGCAATCATCCGAACGCTCAAACGTCGGTCTTTATGCACAATTCCATTCATTTTCTGAACGCTCCCTTCAGTTCTTGCAGTCACATGTCGACCAGGACGTGCATCATCTTCGACCTCTTCCCAACCTTCAGAAATAAGAAAACCGTTTCTGCCATTCAAAAACTCGCGCTCGTGACAACATTATCACCAAACAGCTCCCATAACATTTGTAAATTCGCGCTTGTGGCAACATTAACACCAAACACCTCCTTCACATTTGTAAACATTCTGTTGGCGATTTTTTTAATTTGACAAGGTAGTCCAGGTTAATTCGCTGCTTGATTTTTATGTCAACCATTGCCACGGCACTAATAAGTAACAGTATCCTCTACAATTAAAGCTCGAAAGTAAACTAAATCAGAGAGACGAAACTATGGGTTGTTGCTTAGGAAGTATCGAAGTCGATGACATTCCAATTACAGCCTCGCCTGATGTAACTGCGCGATAGAAGGAGCGCAGTCTCGTTATTTAATTACCATTCCTACTATGTGCCAAAATATGATTCCTTTTCAAATTTGACCTAAAACGAATTTATTATACGAATTTCCGAATACGTTATAAATAAATCTATTAAAAAGTGTCATAATTAAGACTTGTCCAAAATCGAAGTCGTTTAAAATCGCGCGTATTCATCAAATTAACTATTAAATTTGAACCGTTATAACCACTAGGTGTGTTACTACTCAACTATCACGAATATATTGTATTATTACCGTTTATAACGACAAAAGAAAAGTACATTATCACATTTTATAAAATAAAACTACTAGAAAACTACTTGATTTTTTCAAAAATTCTGATGTTATAGTTCGTATTTAGCACATTACATAATAGTTGATCCAAATTTTTATGTTTGCAATTTTAACGAAAAAGATCTAAGAATAAACGAAGTCAAACTTCATTTCAATCCCTTTGCAAAGGGTACTTACACCCACATGTTCCACATTTATATGCTAATTGTCATGTTTGTGGTTGGAGATAAGTAAACCTGTTTTGCATTCTCACCTCTACACAATTCCAAAGCCTCCTGAGCTTCACTTCTATTTCGAAAGTGTACAAAGGCATAATCCTTGAATTTATAAATTTTCTCCAAAAACATTTCTCCCAAAAGTCCTCTCAGTAGACGTTCAAAGGTATCCCTGGACATCGTTACGTCAATATTCCTGAAGAATAATTTTGTAACCTATAATATAAAAATAACAGATGGACATTTGACAAGGCTATCTGAAACATACTACTGTAGGCAAAAAATAGTAAGACTTTGTTCATAATTTTTAAATTCTTAATTTATTCTTCCAAATCTACTTCGTCCCCCTCAAAGTAATCCCCCTGGCCTCAATACACTTGTGCCAACGTTTCTTCCAATTCTCGAAACAGTTGTTAAAGTCAATTTCAGGAATAGTCGTCAATGCGCGTAGCGATTCACGTTTAATGTTTAACGGTTTCCCCGGAGCGGTCGTTTGAGTTTGCTGAATAGCTAGAAGTCACACGGAGCTAAATCAGGCGAATACGGTTGGTGCGGCACGATATTGGTTGAAAATTTGGCGAAAAACTCACGAAGAATTAATGCAGTATGCGACGGTGCATTATCGTGGTGCAAAAACCAAGAGTTGTCGGCCCATAATTCTGGCCTCTTTTTACGAATAGCATTGCGCAAACGACGCATAACACTCAAATAGTATTCTTTGTTGACAGTTTGGCCGGTCGGAAGGAATTCGGAGTGCACCACACCTCGATAATCGAAGAAAACTGTCAACATAACCTTGATTTTTGACTTGCTTTCACGTGGTTTTTTGGGCTTCGACTCACCTTTGATACGATATTCGGCCGATTGATCGTCTCTTTCCGGGTCATAAGCGTAGATCCAAGTCTCATCTCCAGTTATGATGCCTTTCATTTTGTCTTGATAGTCGGAAAGCATTGTTTCACAGACGTCAACGCGACGCTGTTTTTCGAAAAAATTGAGTGATTTTGGAACAAATCGTGCTTTCACTTTTCTTAGGCCCAAATGATCTTTCAAAATGGTTTTCACTTATCCTTCCGATATTCCAACGATGCCAGTAAGGTCTCTGACTGTTAATTGTCGTGTTGATCATCAGTTGATGTTTATGGCCGTCCTGGACGTGGTTCGTCATCAACGCATTCTCGACCCTCTTTGAATAATTTGTACCTATCAAAAACACTTGCTCGTGACAAACAATTATCACCGAAGGCCTTTTGCAACAGTCTGAACGTTTCGGCACCAGAAATTTGATTCCGTACACAAAATTTAATGGAACTTCTTTGTTGAATAATTTCACTCATTGTAAAAATCGCCGAATGCACTTTTTGTACTTCAGAAAGACAAGCATATACTAAACACTAATGATTATTTTGATGTGACATTTGGCACAGATGTCACTGACAGTCATACCAACCTAGAAAAAAAATATTTCGACGAATGGGTTTTCGCGTGAAATTTAAATTAAAAAGTCTTACTATTTTTTGTCTGTCTAATTATAAAAATAATAAAATCTAAAATATTTTACTCAAATGAACTTAAAAGAATTCAGGAAAAGATTTCTAGATATACAAATAAAGATAATAAAATCTAATTCGTACTCCAATATTCTTATTTACAATTTCATTTTACTCCGGTTCTCCAATTTATTGTTGAAGCAAGTGTAAATGTATTTAAAAGAAATAACATTAGATAACGTAAAGAAAATCTTTTGGCTTTACCAAAGCATTAATATAGCTAGTGATTTTTGGAGAAGCTATGTGGATTATATAATATGCCTCCACAGTCGTGTAAACTAATAGTAGTAACAAAAAAACAAATATTTATCTAATACTAATTAATTACAATAAATAGATGTATATAGAACTATTAAATTTATTTTTCAGGAAACACGCAAATAATAAATACAAAATGTTGGTGTCCAAATTATAGCAGTGTTAGAGAAACAAAAATAAATACTTTTACAAACTTTAAAAAAAAGAAAGAAATTCTTGCATAAAAAGGATTAATTAATAAAGGGGTGTTTTAAATTGCGCGGATTTTTTTAAGAATAAATAAAATATAGATGGCGCACTGAATTTTTCTGGGTATGTGGGCATTTAAAAAGTGTGATGTATGACATTTATAAAAATGGCTTCGTACACGGTACAACAACGCGTACAAATTGTTGAATTAATTTAAGAAAATCAGCATTCTGTGAAAAGAGCTTTTAGAAAATTACGTGAATTTTATGGTTTACATAATCGTCCATCTGAAAGCACTATTGTTCGAATTATTAAAAAATTTCAAGAAACCGGTTCCGTGGAAGATCAAAAAAGTGAAAAATACAGTCATAGTGTCTTTCACAAGAAAATATTGGTTTGGTTCGTGAAACTGTTACTGAAGATCCTGAAATGTCCATTAGACGATGTTCACAACTTGGACCTAGTGGATCAACAACATGGCGTATTTTACACAAGGATTTAGCTCTGAAGGCATATAAGGTTCAAATAACACAGGAACTGAAGCCGTTAGATCATTTAAAACATCGTTCATTTGTCAATTTCATCAATGTACAACCAGCTGATTTTTCTCAAAAAATAATGTTTTCCGATGAGGCACATTTTTAACTTGGTGGCTACGATAATAACAAAATTACCGTATCTGGGGTGAGGAAAATCCAAGTATTATTCATGGGAAACCTATGCATCCTAAACGAGTTACTGTTAGGTGTGCATTATGGTCAGGTGGTGTAATTGGACCTTACTTCTTTGAAAATGCTGCTGGTGAAGCTGTAACTGTCAATGGTGATCGATATCGTCGGATGATAACCGAATTTTGTGACTGAATTAATGAATATTGATCTAGAGGATATGTGGTTTCAACAGCATGGCGCTACACCTCGCTTTGCATACGAATCCATTTATTGACAGAAAAATTTCCTGGACGTGTAATCTCAAGAAACTGTGATGTTAATTGGCCACCAAGATCATGTGATTTGACACCTTTAGACTATTTTCTTTAGAGTTATGTGAAAAGTCAGGTTTATAAAAGCAATCCATAATCAATTCCTGCTTTGAAATATGAAGTTATTCATGTCATTGGTGAGATAGAGCTTCAATTATGTCAAAATGTCATTGAAAATTTTAACAAAAGTCTATTGAGCTGCAAGAGGAGGCCATTTGGCAGATATTATTTTTCGCATATAAACTGATACTTCAATTACCAATAAAAAGTTTTTGAAAGTGAATGCAAATTATTGTGTTTTATTTATTCTTTAAAAAAACCACGAAATTTGAAACACCCTTTATTTATCTTGAATTTCAATGATTAAATGCACCTTTCTACTGGAATGACTCTCTTCTATGATTCTTAAATATTGAACGGTTTATCATCTTGTGCACTTTTCTTAACGTAACAAAAGATTTCTGGTTCAAATATTTATAACTCACAAACGTTGACTTTGATGGTAATTTCATGTTTAAGATCGAACTGTATTTAAAAATATGTTAAAAAATTATTATATTTGCGAAATGTACCACCAACGAACTAACATCTCATCCTCTCCGCACTGTAATCATTTTAGTGATATAATAATCAATAGTATTGGTAAAGTGAAAAAAATCGACAATAAATATCACAATTCGTCCGTTTTAAGAAACTGGCAGTCTGGAAGACCGTAATCGGCCGGGACCATCGAGAGGTACTTCCAAAGCTGACGGCGAAAGAATTAAATTAATTAGCAAAAGAAATAGAAAATTAATGGCACCCGAAATAAGTGTCGAATTTAATTAGGGCTGTGCTAAAAAAAATTTCTATGAGTACAGTGAAACGACGATTAGTGGAAGGAAATTTACACGGTCGCGTTGCCTCACGAAAAACATTATTACAACACCGTAATTAGACAATCGATGAGTGGAAGAACGTACTGTGGAATGACGAATCGAAATTTGAAGTGTTCGGGCAAAAGAGAACAATTTTCGTCAGACCATCGGCGCGAGAAAAAATGTTGCCAGATTACATAGCTCCAACGGTGAAACATGGGGGGGGTGGTTCTGTTGTAGTCTGGGGCTGTTTTTCATTACCCGAAATGGGAGATTTGATAAAAATAGATGGGATTATGAAAAAGGAGAATTACCGAAAAATTTTGGAAACTCATTATTTACCGTCAGGCCTGCGATTAATCGGTAATAATTTTGAATTTATGCAAGATAATGATTCCAGACACACTTCGTTGTTCTGTAAAAATTACCTTGAGGCGGAGAAAAATGAAAATATTTTGAAAGTAATTGCATGACCGCCTCAGAGTCCTGACGTCAACCCCATTAAATCATTATGGGATGAACTCGATAGAAGAGTTAGAAAGGATTGTCCAACATCGAAGAAAAAACTTTAGAATATTTTACAAAAAGAATGAAATAACGATACACCAAATGTAATAAGAAAATTAATAGAAAGAATGCCCCGAAAACAAAAGCTGTAATCGACGCGAACGGTGGTTTCTTCGATGAAAAGAAAGTATAATTAGTATATAAGTCTATTAGGAATAAGTTTAATGAATTGTAATTTTAATTTTTGCAATATAAAGAATCAATAAATATTAATTTTTGTTCAATTTCGTTGATATTTTTTTTTCTTGTTGCTTGATAATTGCTGTCCATACTTCTGTGAGCGGTAGTGTATATAATTTCTTTTATTGGTTAATTACAAATCTCCAGGTATTTGTTAATTAATATATGTCTTACCTGCAAGGGATGTTTATAGATTAAGGAGATTATATACCATCGAGGAAACCATGCCTTCACTTTAATCCTACCTTCACGCGTACCCGCATTAAAAATTTACTGCCAAGGGGAACACTGCCCATTCAATTTTATTTCTGACTGTATATTTTACGTTTATGTATAAAATAATAAATAAATAAAACTGTGCTTTATTTTAAAATTAAATAAGGATTGAAAGAGGACAGAATTTTTAGGGCAAATTATAGAATTTAATTGTATTTCACATAGCTACACTGGTGTACCAATGCTGTGATCTTTGTATATACAGTCAATCACATAAGTTTTCGTACACCCGTGAATGCTGAATATCATCAAATGTAAACATCCGGCTTTCATAAAGCATTAACAACGTTTAAAAACTCTAAAAACCTCTGGTAACAATATGAAAACTGTTATTAATTATAATTACAAAAGGATTTGCTAAATCGAATGTTACAAAAGTTTACATACACATATTTCTCTATGGTAAACCATTAATTTAAAACGAATTCGGTAAATTCTCTTCATAGTGTCACGTATTTGTGAATAATAAGCATAGTTTTTACGAAGATGAATTGTAAAAATATATACATTTGGTAATATGCGTGAGTTAACAACACTAGACAAAGAAAAAAAATACGCTTGGGCCAAACAAGCAAATATATCGAAAAAGCGTGTTCTGAAGTGCAGATAGAAAAGATATTCAAAATATTCTGAAATGTTGACATTGTACCGAGAAATAGGCGTCCAAGGATTCTAAAGGAGCGCGACTAGAAAGCTATTGCAAGTGTAATGAATAAAATATTCATGGGCACTGAGGATTGCCGCACAGATAAAATTTGGTACCGGAAAGAAAGTACATTGAGAAAACATAAAAAGAATTTGAAGAGAAGCTGGATATTACGAAAGAGTACCCTATAAGAGAAACCTTTCATTAGTGACGTTAATACTTACCTATATGCTTTATGCTTTACAATAGGTAACTTATTAACGACGCTTAATGTAAGTTCTTTTACATGATACTCTTCTCCTATAACCAGTTTTTGTCCAAGTTATCTTTATGTTTTCTTAATGTACTTTCTTTCCAGTATAAAATTCCATCTGCGCACTTATTCATGATTTTAACTCACTGCACTTGTAACTGTTCTCTGATCACGTGCATTTAGAATATTTGGACTCCTATTTCGCGGTACAATTTCATCAGTTCAGAATATTTTACTACAAAACACTCATTCGATAATTTGCATTGTTAACTCGCCCATATAACCAAACATGTATTTACTTTACCAGCAATTTTTGCAAAATCATTAAATGCCTATTTTTCACAAACACGTGATACTATGAAGAGGATTTACCGAATGGTAAAGTTTTCGTACACTTCATTTCTATAAGATATTTTCTCTATCGTAGATAGAGAAAATATCTTATAGAAATGAAGTGTACGAAAACTTTTGTGACATTCGATTTTGCAAATTCTTTTGTAATTGTAAATAATAAGAGTTGTCATATTGTAATTAGAGGTTTTTTGAATTTTGTTACGTTGTTAAATTGAAGTAAATATGCTTTATCATAACCGGATGTGCATATTTGATGATATTCAACATTCACGCGGTTTACGAAGGCTTTAGTAACTGATTGTATGTTTAAAAAGTAAGTTTAGAGTCGCAGTTAATGTAAAAAATAAAATCCATGAATTAAAAATGTTTTACTTTTATGAACTAAAAAATGTGAAGCCTAAAATGAATACGAGAAGTCAGATGGTATATAAATCTAAATTAGTTTATCTATTTAAGAAAAAGTAGTTGGTGAGGTTCTAAATTTTTCTGAATAGATCAAAATATTAATATTCTGGAGATACTTACCCGGGACATTATGTTAGTGCTAACTGCTGGTATAGGTTCCGACCAATCTACGGAAATTCTCTCTCCCCACAAACGAATCTTTCTGTGAATAACTCTAGTTTGTGCCGCTTGTAAATAAGATTGAAATTCGACGAAGACGTATCCTCTATTTAGGCTTCTGTCTTTATAAGACCTATACATAATAACATCAACAACGCCGTCCACACCATGTCTAAGGAGCTCGCGCCAGACTTCATCTTTAGTTTTGGTGTCGGGTATTCCTCCAAAAAACAAACGACAATTACCAGTCACTCGTTCAGCTATTATACGGACACCTCTAAAACGCATCGTTTTAACCAATTTTTCGGCAATTTGCGCTATCTCGGGCTGTACGTATGTCACGATAGCAAATCCTCGGTTTTGAATGCTGTTACTATACACCATTAATTTAAATCTGACTACGGTGCCGATTCTTGCGAAAAAAGGTATTAGTTCGTCTTCTAAAGCATCATTGGGAATGCCGGAAGCAAACACATCTGAGCCTGGTGGAGAAAAATAACTGCCCTGAATATCAAAAACTCTTTGATTTCTAACAAAATATCCTCTATAACCCGTCGCTACTTGAAATCTGTACAATCTGTCGTTAATATAATAAACACTCATTTTGAAGTAGAAAAGAAAACGAATCGGGCACCAAATTACTAAAATACGAAATTGAAGAATTACACAACACCAACGTCTTCACGACTAACACTAAATAAAAGTGCGGTGTGCCGAATGTGCGTACTTTTTTTAACCCCACTTGATACCCGGAAAGTAGTTTAGATTTCTTTGCCTATTTGTTTTCTTTCAGATAATGGTGACGCAATATTGTATCAAGGATGAACGTTAGGGTGTTTGTTTGTTTAAACACTTTTAAATTATTATTTGGTGATTCAGCTACTATTATTTAATATATAAATATTAAAAATTAAATTCAATATTTATTGCAAAGAAATAGTATTGAATTACATTTTATCTTATACGTGAATGCATTCATAAAATTATACATTATTTGCTTCTTTTATGTTTGAAATTTGATATATTATTATTTAATTTTTAAATTATTCATTGATGATGCATTTTTATAATTTGAACAAGCATTCGTACTGTATTTTACATACAGTTAGAGTACGTTACATTAAGGAATTTCCAAAATTCTTATAACATTTATGTTCCGTTTTGTTAGTAATCTTAATTTTAATTGTTTTAAATAATAATTTTTGCAATTAAATACATTATAATAAAGTTAATAATCATAAAGCGCCAATGGACGAATTATCCTCACTATATACATTCAATTTAGTGTAAATTGTGTACACTTCCGCTCACAGAAGTTCGGACAAATACGTCGTTGAGCATTCATTCCAAGCAAGTCGAATACAGAGTATCCAAGAAAATGTATTTGCACACCAACTCAATTTTAACCATTGTAATTGTTATTCCTTTTATTAAAAGAGGCATTAAATTACATATGAAATGAATATAGAAAAATATAGAAACGAAAATTATTAATTTTTATAAATGTGACATTAAAAAAATCTATGTATGTAAACAATAACACAAAAATTATACAGGAAGAAGTATTTGTAATTTACCGAAAGATTAATCTATGATCAGGAGAATTCCATGATTGTCGATATGGAACAAAATGTTATTACTGATTAGTGATTTGAATTTACTTTGTCGCTGCAAACAGAAATGACAGTTAAAACAAGAGAAAGTACAGTTAAAAAGAGGCAATTAGAGACGAAGGTACATAAAAAAAAATCTCAAGAGACATTGATTGGAAATTAAATAAACCGTTTTCAACAAAAACTTATTACAATGTTTAAAAATACAAGCCGCTTTAAAATTCATTACGCTCAGATTGTCTAAGAAAATTAGGAGCAAAATTAAGAAAAATCCTTTTAGTAGTGAGACTGAATTAGCAGTAACCCTTTACAATACTACTAAAACATGTGTACATCCCTATACGATAAGAAACATTTGTATAGAACATGGACATAAGGTCCGTGCTGCCCGACGAAAACTCTTTATGGTCAACACACATATATGATTGGAAATTAGTTATTTTTTCTGACAAAAAGTTGATAGTTACCCAAAAAAAAGGTATACAGAAAGCAATAAGAAGCCTTAAAAACTTATAATTCACAAGCTACAGTGAAAGGTGATAGGCTGTGATATGGTGTAGGTATATTTTCTGACAAACGTCCAATATTTGAACATTTTAAAAGAAAATTTGGAACAAAGTGCGGAAAAATTCAATTTAGGAAATCCTTTTCATTTTCGGCATGACAACAAACCCAAGCATTCGCTGAAGATAATAAGGGAATGATTATTCTGAGACACATACATATGCCGTAAACACCTACACGACCACGAGACTTAAATTCCATACGAAATTGTGGAAAATATTCGATCAGCAAATTCGTCTACGTGAAATAAAGAATAAGGAACAATAAAAGCTTCTTTAAGGAAAGGATGAACTGAAATCAACCTCAATAGATGAAACAATCCTTAACGGCAAGGGCCGGTAATTTAACGAAAAAAGATCTAGCAAGAAATAAAATTTAATATTATTAAAACTCTTTTATTTTTTCTTGTTTTCTATATTTATTATTATTTTTCCAAAGCAAATTTGTGGCAGTTTTTAATAACTTTGTACATGTCAGTCAATGTGCCAACTTCTCTAAGTGGTATTAATGAAATTGAACGAAAAGCAAAAGATACATCTATCGAAATACGCAAGTTAATAATTATTAAAAGTTACATATAAAATAGGGTAGAAAATAAGCCCGATAATAATCTAGAAACCTTTTAATCGATTAAGATGAATGTAAAATACTATGGGAAGTCAAAAAATCTGCGAATAAGTGTTTCAAAAATAAGAACAAAATTAGAAATTAAAATAGAGAAGAAAGTAGTATCATCCCTTGTACATTCAAAAAATAATTATGCCGATAGACTTACCAGAAGAAAACCTTTCATAAATAAAATAAGAGAAACTTAAGAGTTTGGAATTTGCTATTAGATATTTAAAATAAACACGTGATTTTTGGAAACAATAAAATAAGATTTAATACAATTTTAAATGAAGAGATTCTTTAGCTCACAAATACAATGTCGGTTCGGTCATGGATTGGGATGATTCTCTTCGTGGGGAATTGGTAATTTGGGCTATATAGATGTGGCAATGGAAAAGCTTAGATATACATACATATGTACATTTCAAAGCAAAATAAAAAATCAAATGATGAACGATTAAGTCTAAAAAATGTTATTTTTCATTAAGATAATGATTTCAAACACAATTGCTCGTGAATAATTGCTGTACAATAGCACCAAAATTATGGCTACCTTCCCACAATCAGCCGATCTTGACCTTATAAAAAATAAAATAGAAATATAAAGAAACGAATATTTATAGAAAAATACAAAAAGAATGAGACGATATTTCCACAGAAATCTAAAAAATTGGTGGAATCTATGCTCAACCGTTTTATATCGTAAAAGCTAGTGACACCTAACGGAAGCATGGCGCCGATCTGTAAAATATTATGGAAGTTCTACATATCAGTTCATTGTCTGTCAGACAAATGTATATTAACGCTCTCTTCCCGTTAAAACTAATAAAAATAATATTGACTACCCACTTCCAATCCCAATCCAGGATTGGGTTTAACATAATGCGTCTGAGGTCCAGATCTCTTACTACCTTCTTGGCACCGAGAGATCACACAAATCTTTTGACTGAAGCACCAGTTTCTATTACGTATAAAAGTGCAAATGATCACTTTGTGGACATTTCTAACGAATGTATACAAATATAAGTATATACGCGAAAAGCCTCAGATTGACGGACAGGCGAAAGAAAATAACATTATAATGGACGAAACAGCATAAAAACTTTACGGTTGAGGATTGGGAAAAGGTGTGCATCATTATTTTATTTACGTTTTTTACGCATTTTTAATAAACTTAAAAATTGAATGAAGATTTCGTTTTTTCAAGGTTGTATTCAGTGACGAATTACGCTTAGAGGCGGTCATGGAAAATTTCCACTTCATTGGGGACGACCACACGAGCGTTTCCGTGAAGTATTTCCATGCAGTAATTAGAACAGTTCAATATCCTTTGATGATTTGGTTGGGTACAAGGAATCAAGTACAATAAAAATCCGCAATGGAATCAGTACTAATTCCATACGTTGGTTTTGTAAGTTCTGGAGATGTTTACAAATTTATACAAGATGGTGCACCATGCCAGAGAGCAAAATCATTAAAAGATGTATTCGCTGACAGCAACTCGCAGGGTTAAGATTTTTTTTATGTTTGCTGTGGCCACACAACTCTGCAGACTCTAGCTGTTTTAAAACAAAATATTGAAGATACTTGGTGCAATAACCATGATTTGAAGAAATTAGCTGCGCCATGTATCAAAAGCATGCCAAGATGACTTGCCGCCGTGATCAAAACAAAGGATAGCTTAACCAAATATTAATTAATATTATTTAAAAACATATATTAATCTTTATATTATAATGTTAATAAGCAGTTGTTCACGTTACATCGTTATTTTGTCTTATTCCCTATAAAAATAAAACCAAAAAATTGAATTTATATGTATGCCCTAATCTTATTGAGCGGTACTGTATTTTCACCAATTAGAAAAATAGATAGATTTAAAATCTTTATGTTGTACTAAAAATGTTATCAAAATCTACTTCTATTCATATACCGTCTAGAACATGTAAATAGTGCCAATAAATACCAGGTTATTTCGCAGGAAATCAAAGAAATTATTGTGAACACTTGTCCTATGACATCATTTCTTAGCCGCCTGTTTTTTTGATCTTCATATCTACACATAAGTATGTATGGGCATTATCCATTGTGTGTATATATATATATATATATATATATATATATATCTTTGCAGACAGTTTTAGTAGTTTTTATGCATTCAAATTTTAAAGCGAAAACTCGGGAATTTTTATTTTATAAATTGTTACTGAATATGTGATTTGAAAATAAAAACTATTACCTAAAAGTTTAAAAATATTATTTATTTAAACATGTTTTAATCAGAGACTAATATTTTTAAATACATAATTTTGATTCTTAAGTAATTTCTCTTAATGGTATGTATTAAGAAGCAGTTAATAATTACACGTCCCCTTAAAAGTACATGTACACTGTCGTTCATATAAACACGAACACTTAATAAAAATATATTAATAATTTTTGTACATTTATATTTGTATATACCAAGGGAATTAGAAAAGTTTTCTACCAGACAATGAAACAAATCACTTTCGATTTTGTTTAATTTAAGTGTTCAACGTAATTTCTCTTAACTTCAACGCGCTTGTACTACTTCTTCTGCAACGACTTTATTTCATTAAAAAAATTATTTCTGTTGGTCTTCAAAATAAGCAAATTTGCCCCTTCAATTAGTTATCATCCTGCGATGCGCTACATCAAATTTCTAAATAAAAATAAGTCCGATGGAACTAAATCCGAATTATATGGTGGGTAGTCTCTCTCGAAAAAGTTACGCTCGGGAAGTATTGCCTTATGAACGCATGCATTGTCATGAAAAAGGAGGGCTTCTTCTTAACGTAAATTCGAAATTTTTGGTAAACAGCTACACTTAAATTTGTTAATATATTATCATAGGTAACTGCCACTATTGTAATCCTCTTTGGCATGTATTGTAAAACCAATATTCGAACTCTGTTCAGAATTAATATAATTAAAATAAACGTACGAGAAAATACAAGTCATGGTCAAGAAGGCGGCTAATATGAACGATTTATAGGAAATGATTAGTTAATTATTAGTACTATAGTCAGTAAATTATTTATAACTTACTAAAATAGGCAATAAACAAAGACTAATTTGAAACGGTAATATTAAAAAAGCTTTACAAATTCGTAATCTTAATATTCGTGATCTTAATATTTATATTCCCGTAATGTGTTCACATGTTTAGAAACGCTATTAAATAAATTATTATATTTTGGTCAACTTTTGTTAGATTTTTCTGAAAACTTTACAATTCTTCATTGTTTGGCAGGCGAGATTTGATTTTTTTAACGCGTATTCCATATAGTCCTAGGCTATTAGGTATATCTGGGCTCCGAACGGGCCAAAGAAGATGTTTTTAAACCATTTCGCTGTCTCCTCTTATCTCCTCATAGAATATTTTGAAGACAACAGATACCTTTCTAATGTAATTATAGATTTTAAACTTTTCGGTAATTACCATTACCTTTTTTCAAACTTAATGGTTAATTGTACATCTTCTGGTGTTCGCCATTTGTAATGGTTTTTCACTGCCTCTCTCATGGCAGCTTATTTTATGGAGCAGCCGTTTCACATTTTTTGAGTTAAACTTGTGGTCGCAGCAAGTAATAACGCATTCTATATACGATCTAATCGAGTTTCACGGACAATTTTCCATTACGTTCGCTCTGAAACCATTTTGAACAGTCCTTTTCGTTCTTTAGGTGCTGTTTTACTATCTAGTTACGGTATTATGCATTGCACCTTTAACTACGTCCGTAATCATTGACTTTGCATAAACAAAAATATCACCAATATATCATATGTTTTCGACATTATGATTGCACACAAACTTTTAAAAACTGTATCTGCTTATACTCCGCCACGTTCCATTGTAGTTAAGTGAACTAAAATCCGTATTTTATGCAAATTTTTATTGTCTCCATATTCTTATGTCTATGCACTGTATGTATAAAGTACATAGGTTGATTATATTGTCAATAAAAGATTTGCTCGACACTTTAATTTTATTTTTTGTGAATTTAACACAATTTTATCACGAATCTAACTTAATTGCTAAGTCATGTAGATTTTTTACCATCTAAATTACTGAAATTATTAAGTTTTACATGCATTAATAGAAAAAACTAAATAAGCTATAATGTTGCAAAGAACATGAACAATTTAAACCAAAATCAGAGTTGGGATGTCTTCCCGTGGGCCAGGTTCGTTCTGAGTACGCAGCGCCCCAAAATTATTAAATATGTCGGATGTGCGCAATCGAAAAAACGATACCATACGTTGATGCAGTGCGAAAGCTTATTGATGAATTTCCCGATTTATATTATAATAGTGTTAAGATATATTGTAAAATTTGTGATAAACCGTTGATGTGCTGGAACAAATGCGCTCTAAAAATCAGGTAAAGAGTGATCAACACGAAAATAAGTAATACAGCGCGCTACCAAAAGCGCAATTTATACTTGATTTACTGTTCATGATAACCGCCTGTGATTTGAGACTTCGTTTACACGAAAAATAACCGTCTCATGACATCTGGAATAAATACAAAAACTGGAAGCCACCATCCCGGTGTGCGTTACAGAACCATATGCTAACTGTGCGTAACGTCATCGAAAACATGATCAAAGCTGCAGTAAATTGTAGTAGCTAGCAAAAGATTAGAAAAGTGCACTGGCAAAGCAATTATGATGGCAGTGCTGCTTACACTAAAAAATTTATTGATGTTTGTGAGCGATGATGCAGCGACAATGTATAGTGTAGACCGTTCCCTTAGATACAAGTGTGAGGGACTTTTACATGAGACGTGTAAAGTTCATGCTTTACACCTGTACAAAGTATTCGACAATTCAGACGTGGATGCATTAATTTCAAATAACAAGTGTTTTTGAAACCACCCAGATGAATTTGAGAATTCCACGGATTGGTATTCCTGAGCCACCAGAGACATTTTTCACACGCTGGAAACACGGTTGCAAGCGGTTTCCTATTATTACAATAATTTCTAACAAATAAAATCTGTGGTTCTACGATTCAAACCTAACGAAGCTGCAGAAATTAAGGAAAGTCAGAAAAGATAACAAGATACTTCCATTGAAACCGATTTGAAACAAATTTGCGACAATTATAAAGGTTTAGTTGACTCAACAGAAAAATTTCAAAATTTATTGAGAAAAATTTCCTGGACTTGTAATCTCAAGAAACGGTTATGTTAATTGGCCATCAAGATCATGTGATTTGACACCGTTAGACTATTTTCTTTGGGGTTATGTGAAAAGTCACGTTTATAAAAACAATCCACAATCGATTCCTGTTTTGAAAGATGAAATTATTCGTGTCATTAGTGAGATAGAGCCTCAATTATGTCAAAATGTCATTCAAAATTTTAATAAAAGAGTGGACGTCTGTGGAGCTGCAAGAGGAGGCCATTTGGTAGATATTATTTTTCGCATATAAATGTCATGACTGATACTTCAATTATCAATAAAAAGTTTTTGAAAGAGAATGCAAATTATGTGTTTTAGTCGACTAGTGCCAAACTTTTTCATAATATTTGGCATAATAAAATTGATTGCCCTTCCTTGGTGTCTCAGATGGGATTTCATGTACCCCATACAAGAAACTTTAAAATTTTTAACCCACCGAGAGCTAGAACTAGTTTTTTGTTCAGTTCGCCATTTTATCATATAGTGAAAAATTATAATAACCATTGAACTGACCTTAATAAAGAAGAATGGACAACAACTAAGGAGAAGATTCTAGGGGACTATATGTGTTCGTATGGGAAGGATAGATTGTTACTTTTATTATGAATTACTAAAATTTAAAATATTCTTCGAATGAAAGAAGAAAAGCAACACTTCCCGCAAATGACGATTATTTGGCACAAAATCAGACATTTTCACACAACCAAAAGTATATGACGCAAAAACAAAATCACTAATGTGTCAAAGCGGTTTCTTTACCATATGTCTAAGCTTGGTTCATGACGTTTTGGTTATGTCACAATCGACCAGCACTTACTACTGGAGCCATCTCTTGAACAACAGCGAGAACTTAGTTGCGCACCTAATAATATTTTGCTGATACACTTTTTCTCATTTAGCATTTGGGCTTATTTGGTTGATTTTACTTTTCTTCTTGTATACTTTTTATATTTATCATCTATAACATTATTGATTATTTCTCATTTTCACTATATTGTTAATTATATTAAACAATCGATTGTTTTTTTTATATATTATTGTGTAATTATTGGGTAAGTTATTATTATTATTAAGAATTAATATGACCAAAAAAAAAATGCATTTTAACACTTCCACTTAACCAGTTCAGTTGTCCCGAAAATTAATTTTGTTAATAATCAGTGTTTTTCATAGTTTGCTGTAAAAGCAAAGATGTAAGAAAATGATGCATTACACAATATAATTAATCACGCACGCAACGCTACATTTAGAAAAACCCAGGCTCTTTTATTATGAACGTGGTAATTATTAGTATACGTAGCGTTTAAATATAATCATTATTTATTATGTTGTATATTTTTTACTAATCACAATGGAAATTAGAATAAAATGATTTATTTTATTACTTTTTAGATAGATATTGTCTGTATCAAGTATTTAATTTATATTCTCTT
This sequence comes from Dermolepida albohirtum, assembly GCA_031893035.1. Classification (NCBI taxonomy): domain Eukaryota; kingdom Metazoa; phylum Arthropoda; class Insecta; order Coleoptera; family Scarabaeidae; genus Dermolepida; species Dermolepida albohirtum. The sequence goes on from JAVIWB010006067.1 coordinate 166,115, forward strand.
AGGTTATTGCAAACAGTTTAATATTTTAGCATATTCAATTTGAAAGAAAAAAATACCACGCCATGGCTAAATCGAGAACCACGCTAACAAAATTTAAACATGCCTCCACTATTTGAAATATTGCCTTTGGCAATGTATTTCTGGTTCGTAATGGATAAAACTACGAGAATATAGCCGACAAATACAATTATGTCATTTACGTTCTATAGAAATACTTATATACTTGTATTTCAATCGATTACCAAAATGAAAAACGGTTCTATCATTAATATTGTTGCTCTGTGGTAGATACATAATAAATGAATATTTTGAAGTTAAATGCTGCTAGAAGAAAATAGGAAGAAAGTAAAACGCAGTATACTTCTTAACCTGAGAGAAATACTCAACAACTAGGTCGTCATCAGCTGTAGGAAAAAACACTTGGAGCACTACATACACACTTTTCAGAGGCACATCACACCAGGGTATTAATACCATTTTCTACAAATTAAACATAATTATTTACATCTAGACATAATTCTATTTTTACCTGAGTAGTCATCGGTAATTCCACATAATGGTATCACTAATAGCAATTCCAACGGTAATCAGTAATCAATTTATAATTACATTATCAGAATTAAGATATGTGAATGAATTTAGGTGTAGCTTCCTTTTCACTTTTTTATGTATTATAAAATTTCGTTCCCTTGGCATTAGTAGTTTTTACACATTTCAAAGTGAGAATTAGGGATCCATCGTGTTTATGCTAGGCCGTCTTTAGAGGCAGACTCTACTTTTTCAATAAACTGCACATAAATTGAGTATATTAACTGAAACTAAAGATTTTACACAGCATCATTTTATTATTTAAATTAAATGAAATACAAGTAAATAATTTTGCATCATGTCAGGTAAACATGGTCATATCAAGAAAATAATCTTAGGCACATTCATGTAATACTACCTAATTATTAGGAAGTATTAATGGTAATGAAAATTAGGCTACTTTACATAGATAATACCATCACTATCTACGCATTAGTTAACAAATAAAATATGGTGTAGTATTGCACTGCATTAATCACTTAACATATTCGGCATTATTACAAGAGACAACGTATAAAATAAATCTCGATTACTCATTATGGCACCTACTCATATTTCCCTCTTTAACAATAAAAAATAAACTGAAAGTTTTAATATGAAATAGTGACTGAAACTAAATAAAAATTCTTTCCACGAACTTTACATTGCAGGATGGAATAATGCCAAATATACGAATATATCACTACCGTCACAAAAAATATATTTGTTTTTTTTTATAAAATTACTATACAAAAAATGGTTAACAAAAATATAACAACAGAAATACCAAATAAGAAAAAACAATAATTAAATATAAGGAATAATGGCCAATTTTATACTGTTCCCTTATCGTTGTCGTTGATGTTGAAAAAATATAGATGATAATGAAGAAATCAGATAATAAAAATACGAATACATTTGGAAAATTAAATTATTTGCAGGAATATCTCCACTAAATTAATCTAGCTAAGGAACTAAAAACGTAAAATAAACTTTAATCATATATTACATAAATATGCCCTGAAATCACCTTAAGTCAAATACTGATGGACATTTTCTTTTTTTATTAACCAGCAACGATTGCATAACTGTACTGTAATTTGAACTGTTGTAATTTAATTACACTTTTATGTATCCCGCAGGGATCCTTGTAACTTTCACAATGAACAATTACTAAAGTGTTAAAACCTTTTATTTGTCAAAGTTGTCTATGTTTGATACTATTAAAGATTAAGATTTTATGTCAGTAACAATATATAGTACCGGGTAGTAGTCTAAGCGTAACTAAATTTGTTTTTCTATGATCTTTCTATTTTCTGGAAATATATGTAATAATAATAATAATCCATGCTTTCACATCTCCCAACAACTTAACGCCAATTACAGTGCATATTTGCGGTGCAACTTAAGATCTCTGTTTATCAGCATTCACCTAAATAAATGAATCCGCGAGAAAAGCTTGCCGGGCAGCAGAAAATCGGATTAGATCCACATGTCACTGACATGGTAAATATAGGATCTTCCAATAGTGACGTTCTAGCTTCAGCAGGTGTACATATCGTAAAATATTTTGACACCTGAATTTGGCATTAGCAATCCTTCTGTAAATTCTAACAAGTTGATCATGGAACAATCAAGTTTATTGTGAAAATGATCGCTCTCTTCGTAATATTATACATTCCGCTGTTACGTGAATTTTATGGTCAACATAATCGTTCTAGCGAAAAAATAGTTCGACGTATTGTACAAAACTTTGAAACAACTGGTTTAATGAGCAGATTTTCCAACACGTACATGTCTTCGAAACGCTTGTTCTACTGAGAATATCACTCACTTTCCTTTCCTGTGTATTTCTCGTCGGTTACAAGAAGTTGCCGTTTCTCAGGCTTCAACACGGTGAATTCTGAGAAATGACGTATGGTTGTATCCATGTAAAACCCAACTCACAGAAGAATTGCAGAAAGATCATGCAGAGCGCAAAAATTTTTCAGATTAGGCGCTGGAACAATTGGAAATAGACAGTAATTTTCATAGGAAAACAAATTTTAATGACGAGGAACATTTTAGGTTCAATTGAGTTAATAAACAAAATTGTGGAATTTAGGCCGAGCAAGATCAAAAAGAGATTCAAGAGCTTCTAGTACATGCAGTAAAAGTACCAGTTTGATGCGATTTTTGAGTTGACGGGTTCTCTTGCAAAATGAAGCTGGTGTTGCGATTACTATCAATGTCGAAAGATACCGGTTGATGATAGGTAATTTCTTATGGCTTGAGTTGGGAAGTATGGACTTGCTGGCATGTAGTTTCAGCAGGACGGCACCACTTATCACATAGCGCATTTAACAACCAATTTATTGAGAGGAAAATTGGAGTGGAATCATTATTTCAAAAATGTCGATGTCAATTGGGTACTAAAATCTAGTGACTTGACGCTTTTGGATTATTTTTTGTGGGGTTACGTTACTCGTTTGCAGAAATACAATGCGAAGCCCTCGAAAATTGGGGCTTATGTATGTATGTGTTATGCCAGGCGAAGTCGATGAGGACATTTTAGTGACGTAATTTTGAGGGCATAATGCCAATTGATATGTTATTAAATAAAAATAAAATTGCCTTCGACCTTTTACTGCAACCTGTTTTATTTACATTTAAAGATATGATATACTTATTGAAAGACACCTATAAGTACCGTAAATGCATGTATATTATACCAATAATTTAAGAATTATAATTCAATTTCTACTAATGGATTAAGGCGATTTTCATGTAAATTAGCGAAATCTTTTACAGCTAACTATATGCGCTAATGGCATAAAAGGAGATACATTTCTAGACTTGAGCGCGAGAATTGGAGGCATCTTGGAGACTTAAAACCCAAACTATGATATAGAAAATAATGGCGAATTGAAGTTAATAAAACACTTGTTATAATTACTCTTATAAGTTCAAAAGAAAAACATTTTACGTTTACAGAAAATGCTTAAAACGAATTCGTTTAGAACACACACAAAAATAATTGCGGAAAATGAATCGGTGGAGAAAACAAATAAGCAGTATTTCTAATATGTAACTTTTTTTATTTCCAAGAACAAAATCTTATTTTATACCGATATTAATCATTTATTACCGAAAATGTAATATTTTAAAAATTACGAAAATATTGTTATCCCGATATGTAAAATCGTTAGGTAGTTGTTATTTTCCAAAAATTGATCATAGTTGTCGTTAGTTAAGCTATAGCAATACGTCAGAAGTTCTTTAACACTCAAGAGTGTTAAATATCGTCTTTAAGTTCCAAATTACTCAGTTATTTTCCAACATCTTAATTTTACATTTCCTTAAAACAAATTTCTTCAATAAAAGTATAATAGCGTAACATTATTATATTAGTAGCTGCTTTTCAAGTACATTCAAAATGCTTTGAATACCAAACTAATAAACGACAATAGATATAAACATAGCATATCATAATATGTTTAAGAAAGAGGTTGTGAGCAAAAGAAAAATGCTTGTTAGAAATCTAATGCCGGACTGTCAAAAAAATACAAAATTATATTCATCTATGCATAATATTGGAGGTTACAATGTGTTAAGATAGGTATTTTCAAATATTAGTATTCCTACGTTTAATTTTATATATAATTGTATGACGCCATCTATATATGCATACGTAAAAGTAGTGACAAGTGTTTTGTATTTTATATACGAGGCGTGTTTTTTAAGCAAGGTCCGTTTTGTTGTATTCACTAATGTGCTGCAATGAGTATTTGCGTCGTGTTCCGGCATTCCCTGGCAACAACTGTGCTCAGTTTAGGCTATGTGAGTAACCAGTACGGTCTGTTCTGTGTCTTTAAAATGTTCAAGAATATCGAATCACACGCCACGTGCGAGGTACTGTCAGTGATACGTTTTATGTCGGCAAGAAACATGTGTGCTGTAGACATTCACCGGCAGATTTGTGAAGTTTACGGGGCTACTGCTATGTGTGAAGGCAAAGTGCGTAAGTGGGTCAGAAACTTTAAAGCTGGCCGCGATATCGTCCATGATGAGTCCCGCTCTGGTCGCCCATCTGTGACCACAAACTTTATGGTGGCAACCACATCTCGGCGGCAACCACTATAACAATGACGCAGACGTGAAAAGGGCCGTGACCTCTTGGTTATCGAAACAGGCGGCAAGTTTCTGTGATGTGGGTATTCAAAATCTAGTTATAAGATTTGATAAGTGTTTAAACAAACTTGGCAACCATTTTGAAAAATAGAGAAATGTATGTAGAATCTGAAAATAAATTTGGTTTCTGAAAATTTTCTTTAGTTTGGTTTTTATTTTCAAACGGCCCTACTTAAAAAATACGCCTCGTATAATTGAAATAAAGCTAATCATATAAACATGTATATTTTGTTCAACTTTTATATCTATTTTCACAGTTGTCAGCCCTTAAATTTATCGGTATGCCTATGTATTACACATGAGTAATAAACGTACTATTCAAAAGTTTTGGTTAAAAAATAAACTCAAGTAATTTACTCGTAAGCATCCTTATAAATGCATTGAATGAGATGTATACGTTTCCTTCGCATAAATTTTCGAATTATATGCCTGAAAGTACTGCTCTATAAATGCTGTCTTTAACATAAGTGAAGTAGAGGGTATTATAGGGCATCTGATGAAAAGAAAATGTTAAATGACTTACGAAAGGAAAATTAAAAAGCACCTGACTTGGGTTAATAAAAAAAAGTTATACGGTATTTATGATAAGGATATGTGCACGTTGTTAACGGAGCTGTTATAACAATTAGTTTTCTAAAATACTCGACTACAAGTATTTTTATTGTTATTACGATTGCCACTCTGAAAATCACTAATGCGATCGATATTCCTTCACACTGTTTATACCGCCTTATTATTATGTTTGTCTCCTATTTTTAACAATTAACTGATATCTAACCTCGTACGAACATTTACTTATGTGCACCGAAAGCCTAATTTACAATTTAAACTTAAAGAACAGAAAAATTCTAAAATCAAATATTTTTAGACATTAGTGCAATACATGAAACACTTTTTACGTTAATTTCCATTGTACTTAATTAGTTCTGAAAAATTTTGAGATATAGCAATACACAAAAAGAAACATTAAATCTAATAGTTTATAATAGCCACCAATGGAAAGCTTTTATAAAGAAAATTTATCGGAGCAAAGCTGAACTGTGTATTCTCACTGTTATTTCTACTAATATTAATCGTCTGAAAGAAGCAATCATGACCAAAAGGTAAAGCATAACATAAATTCTTATAGAAATCCTTGAAGGTACGGAGTTTAGAAAAGATATATGTTATTTACTGGTAAAACAGATTATAGTAGGGTTAGAGCAATAGGACTAAAAGCTATTTTTTTAGAAGGTATAGGCAGTATTTTTGTGGTAGACAAATTTAGATTCCAGAGTAGTATTGTAATGGAATAAAACGGTCCAGAAAATAATAGATGAATTTTTAAAACTAGGAACGGAATGTATGGCGTGAATGCTTACATTTTCAGGAAAATATTTCCTCAAGAACATTTCCGCCATCTCATCCATATTCAAAACTAATTGGATATAGGGCTAGTAAATTAAGTCACTATGATGCGAGATATTGATGCAATTGATTCTTTTGGTTAGCGACCAGAGATGAGAGTAAAATGCAATATTCATAAATTCAGGCATAAGAACTATCTCCAAATTTCAAGACCTTATAAAGAAGAAGCATATCCTTCAATTAAGCAAATGGTGGAAAACCAAAACATTTGAGATATAGCTTGCTGTATTTTTTGCATTATATAAACAACAATTCTGTTATCCCATCTATATTTAATAAATAATTAAGAAGCAAATGAAGCTCATACAACTTTTGGATAATTATTTTAACTTACTGCACCACTCTGCTTAGTCGACTGCCACCTTATATAATACGCCTCAAATATTTTCTTCCTGAACACAAAAAAAAATTAATTATATTAATTTTAAAGTAAACTTTGTAGAACAACTAAGGCAATCCTTTAAGAGTAGCTTCATAGCTAAGAAAGACAAAAGTTTTAACATGTTATAATGGCTAGTAAAGTAATTAACAATTAGGGTTATGCAATGGTAAGTACATTTTATGGAAAGGGATAATTTATACTCTCACCATTTATTCTGAACATTTTATGATGTGCTTTTTATACAATTGTATATCACATTTTTAAGTTATATTATATGTTAGTTATTAGCAAATGTACACGTAACAATTGGATTGGCATTGTATTGAATATTTTTATATAATGATAGAAGACATTCTTATATTTTCAAAGCTTTTTGATAGTTTCCCTTGCAGAGAGCAGCTTAACACACAGTTTTTTTTACATTACATAGAGAAGTTTATAGAATACAATAATAAACCCTTAAAAACAAACTTCCAATATTCATTCTAAAGTCATACTGTTCCTACAATTCCATTAAAAGAAAGAAGTGTTATATTACACTGAAATAAATTCAGTGATTTCAATCCTGTTTTCGATAAGTACAATAGTATTAAATAAAATCCATCTGATCATAGAAAACAAATTAAATATCTAAATTTTAATCATTTAGAGAAAACCATTGCCTTTTTCTTTTTAATATATTATATAATAATAATTACATTTAATAATTTGTCTTTGTTACAGAATCTACATTTTCACAAATCAATGTTTTAATATAATACTTTTATATCTGATATTCTCGTCTTGAGACGCAATATTTACTAAAATATAGTCTTCAAATTATATTTTTTGACTCAATGTTCCAATGTTCTATCAGCAACGTCAAATGATTTTTGTCTATTATGTGGCATGTTATATACTTCACAAATTAGCTCTCCAATAGAATCAAGAATTTAAATTATTTTTTGAATTTTTGATAAAATGAACTCGTCAAAACTTCTTTAGAACCAAATTATTCCTAAACAAACTAAATAAATAATTTAATTAATAAATTCTTTTTGTAGTATGTTGTAATGCAAAAATTACTTAGATTGAATCACTTTATACCCAGCAGTCCAAATTAACTTATTCTATTGCTTGTTATTTTAAATTTTCCACTTTTTTTATACCAAATTCTTAACCAAGATAGGTCAGTTCGTCAGTAATATCTATTTTTTTTACACTTGAGAATTTGTATAACAATAAAATTCCACAAATTAGGAATACCTATAAAAATCGACTATATAATACGGTTTAAGCCGATTATTCACTCATACTGTTTTAATTTACATATTTGTATGGGTACGTCAGTCAAAATTCTTAAATTCCAATGCAGGGCAATATTTACATTTAATTGAAGGTTATCTGTTTAATTCTTCTGTTTTAGTTTAGAAGTTAAATGTACTTATAACATTATCAGCTGATATATAAAAATAAATATTTTAATTACATGACTGGAAAATAGAAAATAATAATTTCACTAGAGAATTATACATTCAAATAAATTAATTTTCGTTAATCATTAAACGTGTTTTATTCTAAATTGGAATAAAATTGGCCATCATTCGTATTAATATCCCTCACACTGTGTTGATCAAATCAATGCGAGAGAACCGACCAAAAATCCAATATCCATAACATGTAAAAATAACAATTCTATACAAAATAAAATTATAATAACAAAACAATAATACATAAACATAACATAATTAGAAATACGCGTTTCAGCTGTTCGACGGATGTTGTTGATAATTAATTTGCTGGTGTGAATTTGTGGAATAGTCCATCATGTGGACCTGAGCGTCTAAATGCGATTGGCTGTCCGAATTTACGTCTAAATTTTCGGATTCGTATTTTATGCCACGTTTAAATCTTCCGTATAGGGACGAGTATGGCAAATTGTAGTGTATTGCGGCTTGATTAATGGACATGTGACCCAATCTGTAAAATAAAACAATGGAAAAATTATTCTTAATAATTCACTTTTGTAAATAATGTAAAAATTTTGAAGCCTCAAAATATAGTTTCATCTCTTCCATGTCCAATGGTGAAAGACATTTTGATGAAATTGAAACATATTTTCGTTGTATATATTTGAAAGTTTTTACCTATGACTGATTTGAATTTATTTGTTTCTATAGCTTTTAGATTTTATTTAAAAAGCTGGTTGCGATCAATATGTTTCATTGCCGCTTCACAATATCCCCAGCTTTTTGTAGTGTCATCAAAGTGTTCACTGTGTTTTTATGTTTTATTGCTGCTTCACAATATCCAGCTTTTTGTAGTGTCATCAAAGTTTTCACTGTGTTTTTATATCACTCTTCTTATAGATAAATCTTATTTACTTTCTTGATCTATAACTCGGTCGTCGGTATTATAATTTCTCAATTTCGTTATTATTAATTCAATATCCTGGTGCAGCCTAGTGAGTAGCAGCATAAGTTTCATACTATGCAATTATAAGTTTACTATTATCATTCGCTAAACGCAAAATTTTAAATGAATTTTTACGTATGAGAAGATTGTAAAATCCGGGCGGGTCGAAGGATGATTTAATGATTAAGAATCAGATACCTGAACAAATTATTGCGTAATCCGAGCTCTGTGTGCAGAAGTTCGTTTAGGTTTGTATGTATTAAATTGTGCATTTTTTCTTAGGTTAGACTTTCACTTTATCAAATAGTTGATTGTCGAGATCGTTATTTTGAAATTCCATTTCCCTTTCGTTTTACTTCTGAGAAACGGGCGCCCAAGTTTAGAGTAGACATACTGAGTAAGGACCGAATTTTTTGTTAGGATGATAGTGTGCATCGAAACAAACATAAATAATACTAGCTTGACAGTAAAAAAACATTTGTAGACTTTGCAAGTAGAAGAAGAAACCGCAATCCATGTACTATACTAAGACAGGCAAGAATACGGTTTCTACAAATGTGAGACGAATATCCTGAAGTGGAACTCTATGTAGAAAACCACTCTCGAAGCTTCTACGATCAGTTAAAAGAATATAGCCAGAGAATGTGTTTTAAAGAGATCTGAGAGCCACAATAGATTTGAAAAGTTTGCAGTGGTTTAGGCATTATAGACAACTAACTCAAGCAATCTCTCTTAACAATGTACTTATCTCTAGCAATATTATTTAAGCGACTCCTAAGATGATTAATATTGTGTGCCCTTGTGATGTAAGTGAACGATGGTTTAGGTACTTTATTTGTTCAAAACTTTTATCTTCAACTTTATCAATTTCTATTTCATTATATGTCAGGGCGATGAATCTGTTAAAGTTTCCAGTTGTACTGGCATTTATTTTAGATTGCCATAAATAGCTTATAGAGCTTTCAATACCTCTAATTACCCTTCTGGTTACTGTCAATTTAAGTAAGACGATTTTTTTAATCTTGCAAGGTAATTACAAAGGAATTACAGACTTATTTTGAGTAAAGAATGTTCATTTCTGATTAGAAATGAAAGTCATTTTGAGCGCATAATGATTACTGAATTATTTTGTTCAATTTGATTAAGTGTGTCTCTTTTATTGAATTATTTACATCTACACTTAAAGATTTAATTTAGTTACCTGACTGCTTCTAAGGCTTCGCCCATTGCATCTTCAGACCAAGGAGTAGGGTTCGATCTGGACAGTTCTATGCCTTCTCTTTTACATCTACCATAAAGTGTTCCCGTGGGTATACCAAATTCCGTGGAAGCTTTTTGTACTGACGTTTGTCCAGATCTGATAGATTCTAAGGCTTTTTCTAAATCTTCAGGAGTCCACGTCGTTGGTGCTGCATTAAACGGTGCTGCGAGTCTAATACCTTCCCGCCTTGCAATTTTGTACAGAGTACTACTGGGTATACCTACAATAAAGTTAATAAAATTATAATTTTTTCGAATGTATTTTTTTGGTATATGATATTGGGCAAAACACGATCGATTACAGGGTACGGTTCAATTTTCACTTTGCGTATATTTTATTTCAGTTATTTTAATTTCGGAAACCTTGTAGAACATGTATATTTACTATATTTATATTCGCATATCTTTATTATGACACTTTATTCCAATTTCCGATTAATCGTACTTTGCATTGGCTTATTTTCGTGTTTCTTTGTAAACTACTCTGTTTCGTTAAAATTTTAGTCTTCGAATTTAATATTTGACTATGGTCACCAACGGTCAGTATAGATGCATATGTTAGTCCAAGTTGTCTTTGTCTTATCCGTGTGTCGCATTTAACTACGAATTCCGTGTTTTCGAAACTTCTCGATCATGCTAGTATACTTTTGAATATCTTTAGTTTCCTCCTTGAGTAGTTAAAACATCATTTTATTGTTAACCGTTAAACGATATATGTACTTATGTAGTTAATAAAGTTCTGGTTCGTTATGGGTTGTGTAATCTTATTTCTAATGGGATATAAAAGAAAGGAAGCGACTTATGTTCTAGTGACGCTATTTACATTCATGTATGTATCTTAGTGTTGTATTCTTTTAGGAAATTTTTTATTATTGGATTTTATCCTAGAATCCTATTTAAATTATATTTGATTCCTGGTTATATAGTTTTGTTTTATTACCTCAGTGGAAACCGGTAATCGACCGCGCAATGTTTCTCGTATCACGGGATTACCGCACAGAGGGACATTGGTGAACGTTTAGATTGTTAAAAGTTAAAATAGAATATTTTTACGATTAGATAGACAATTTTATTTTGGTGAATTATGTAGTTTATTAATTTTTAAGTATCTGAGTGCTCGAAACTCAAGTAACATTTGGTATATACTATTGTGAAGACTGTTTAAATAATCTAAATTGAAATAATTCTTATATTATTTTTAATATCAAAATAGTTGGTATACATTTATATCGACATTTTTTGTTGTTGTTTACATATTAAAAGTTAGTCAGTATTCCTAGTTAACATTTTTTTAAATTTAATATCACTGTTGTCTTATGTGTCTCTGTTTTCTTGGGCTTCCAAGCTGATTAACATCAAATAAAGAATATATTGTACTGAATGTTTTTTTGTCTTGCAAAACGTTTTTAGGGAAAATCTCGGGCAACTTAGTGAGTCAGTAGAGTTACGATCTGCTAAGAGATATTACGTGTTCCGCGATAAATAGCTGACTACTGTTCTGTTGCTGCCCAGATAAAGCAAGGCTCACCGAATCGACCCGATATTATTGAAATCTTTAATTTTAGTTTCTCGCGGTTTATATAATATATGCGAGAGCATTCTTTTATTCGACTTGGAATAATACAGAAAACGATTTTGAATTACTTCAACATTTCCAATATGTATTAATATTGTACTGCACGAGTTCCTGGAAAAGCAGTTTCATAAAATATGAAATGATGCTACTGTCATACGTATATCTTATGCTATATATTTGCAAACGGTGTTTCCAACTACATTAAATAATAATGAGGGATTCTGCTTTTAGATCAACATCTATAAGTCTGTATCTTGAACAAATAAACTAATGTGTTGCAAATGTTTGTTTAGAACAAGTTTGAGGTTATATTATATCTGTCATTATTTTTGAGGTATTTAAATTATTGAACTAGTATAAAAACATACCGTAAGCTTTACTTGCTTTATTGGCTGATATTGTCCCTGTTCTGAGCGCTTCAAGAGCGGAATTCAGACTTTCCTCCGTCCATGATTTTGTAGGTCCCTCTTTTTTGGGCGTATCTATTCCTAGTCTATGCGCTCTCTGCCATAACGTCGTTGAAGGTATGCCGTAAGTCGCGGAAGCCTACAATCAAAAACCTAATATTCAAAAAAAACAAATTTTCATTGTGAAACACGACCAAATAGGATATACCTTTGTTAAACTCATGTTGTGATTTTTTAAGGCATCTAGTGCTAAGTCCATGTCTTCTTGGGTCCAAGTCTTAGGTCCTCCTCCGTGTCTGCCAGATCCCGGATGTTCTGAATGACCATTGCTTTTCATATTTAAATCGCCACAGTTTGAATCTACATCAAATTATAAGTGAATTTTTGTTTAAACGAAAAATTATTAAATAATTCAGAAACAAAATGTACATAGATAGCTAATAGTCTGAATGAAAATGGAAAATAATTCAAATTGACATGCAAAATTTAATTGTTTTAACTAAACTACGAGGATGGTCCCATAAGTACCTGGCCTGATATAGAAATGGCGGTAGTTGTTTCAAAAATATCACAGTATTAGAAAGTACACAATCTATAAAGCATAAGTTTCAAGTTTGAAGATGCTACGTTGTTTAGTATTTGTTTGGCAGCCATCAATAGTGAACGTTTCCAGTCAGTTTGTGAAAATGGAGAAAATTGGTCATCGTTACGTGATACAATACTTTTATTTGACAGGCCTCAGTCCAGCTGATATAAAAGCTGAACTACTCCGGGGAGTCTGCTCCTTTGTTTACAACAGTGAAATATTGGGTACCAGAGTTTAAACGAGGGCGTGCGAGCTGTCAAGACGAGCATCGCAGTGGTCGACTAATAGGGTGACGACTCCAAAAATGATGAAGAAAATTCACAAAGCGGTACTGGATGATCGTCGATTGAAAGTGCGCGAGTTAGCAGACATAATAGGTATTTCAAAAAAGCGCGTGTGCAAGATTGGTGCCGCGTTTGCTCACATCCCAGCAAAAACAGTGTCGTGAAGATGTTTCAATTGATTGTTTAGTGAAGTTTCATAACCATGGATGAAACATAGGTCCATCACTTCACACCCGAGGTCAAAACAATGGACTCAAAGGGGAGAACCGGCTCCAAAGAAGGCGAAGACCGTTTCATCTGCAGGCAAGGTCACGGCATCGGTTTTTTTGGAATGCGTGTGGAATAATTTTCATTGACAATCTTGAAAAAGGAAAAACTATCAAAAGCGAGTATTATGCGAACTTATTGCAGCGTTTGAGTGAAGAAATCAAGCAAAAACGGCCGCATTTGGCAAAGAACAAAGTGTTGTTTCATCAAGACAATGCACCAGCTCACAAATCAGTTATTGCAATGACTAAAATTAATGAATTAAACTTTGAATTGCTACGTCATGCACCCTATTCGCCAGATTTAACAACCTCGGGTTATTTTCTGTTCCCAAACTTGAAAAAATTGTTCAGTGGTCAAAGATTTTCTAACGATGAAGAAGTGATGTCGTCAGTTAATGGCTATTTTGAGGAGCAAGACAGTTCTTATTGTAAAAAGGGTATCGAACTTATTGAACATCGCTGGGAAAAGTGTACAAAGCTAAAAGGAGATTATGTTAAAAAATAAATATATTTCTTTCCAAAATTTTTGTTTTCTTTGTTGGGTCGGGTACTTCTGGAACCACCCTCGTACATATGCTATACTATCTAATAACAGTAGAATGACTGTCGATTATAAAATTCCCGTACTGGTTGAAATGATCTACAAATAACAGACGAATTTTGAGGTATTTTAAACATCACAAGGAATTGTCAGCGTATAATTCCTAAGATTATCAAAGACCTATTATTCCCATTGAAAGACGCTTCATTTACTATAAATTGTGCTCTTTGAACACAAGAATTTTTAATTTTTATTTCCGTTTCCATACATTTGTCTAATCTCAAAATATAAAATGTCTTTCGAAGTTTGTTCTGTTTTGATTTGATTATTATATTTTTCATTTATTTTTATAATTTAAAACTAATCTCAATTTATTCATAGTCTAATATAAGTATTAAATATAACTTATAAAGTGTCATCAATTGGTGCTGCTAAATTAAAATCGGTATTACCATGATAGCTGTCGTGGATTATTTAGTATACCTGTGCAATTTAGTTCGTTTTACCTATTAATAAAAGTACCTGTAGAAAATACTGTGGAGTGGTTGAATTTATTAGAGAGTGGGAAATTGAGGAATTAGGAAAATGTGGGCATGTGATGTTCGAATTAGTTTTGATAGATGTATATCAATGAAAAACTTAAATAGATCTGTACGTTATTCCTTCTTTTTACGTACCATATAACTATTTATGAAACCTCTAATTTTTCTTTTAGTAGAAAGTTAAGTAAAAAAGAAAAAGGCTACGAAATATTTTTCCTGATAAAATACAACTGTTCCATGAAATGAAAATAAGAATAAGAATTCCTTTTAGAATAAAAGAAATACATCCAAAATCAAAAACCAATTCTATCTTAATAAAGCCAATATTAAGATCTATTAATTGAAAATACTAAGCGAACAAAATTTATCTGTATATGTAAATGCTCCATCCAAATTAGGTAAAACAAAACAAGAATATATATAATAATGGGCTTAAATTAGAAAATAGGCCAATATCTGCCTTGTATTGTTTGATAAGTTTAATAATATATAACACAAGATTATCTAATAATGTTCTATTGGTAGATGTACAATTTTTAGGTTAGTTTCTACAGTCTTTAGCCAAAATATTAGCGCCAAAATTAAAATATTTATTGTAAATAATACTAAAGTATTTCTCTTATTACTGTTTGTACCTTCGGCATTCTTTCTAAGTGGGCTTTTATGGACTCCTTCATCATACGAAACATCGTGGATGTTGACCTTCAATGTTGGAATGTTAGTAGTTTTTTTTTTTAATAGATCACCGATTTTAATACCCTCCGCATATTTTCAATAAAAGTTTAGATTGGAGGAATTTCTCGGATATGGAAGCACTGACAAATTTACCGACTTTTTGTCACAAATTTTGCTTTATGACAAACATGACTCAACGAAAGGAAAAATTTGATTATTTTATCACAAGAGTTGGAATAAAATACATCAATACCAAGAGAGCAGAAGTAATTAATGTGTTACACTAGGTAATTTAGTAACATATTTGCAGTTTTTCTTTTGCTTTGAAATACCTCAGAAAGGTGCCGCACAAATGAACAATGTTCAACTTGACGGATCGGATTGAAATTAGTTGATTTCTGCTCCTATAGAATGAAAATTATATTTCTTTATCGTTTAATTACAGGAGACGAAAAATGGATTCAAGATTGTAATCCTTTAGATATGGTGGCTTTGGGTTTTTACATTTTAAACTATTAACAATAAATACATTGCAAACCAATATTCTAAATAAATACATATGTATATTCCAAGATTACATTTATTTTATTTAGAAAATGCCTTCTTATATTAATAAATCTGTATTAGCTTTCAGTCAATTATGATCTTATATTCCTGGATCTTATTATGAGAAAGTCGATTTGAAATTTAGAATGTACAATTTGTTTAAATATAGAGTTTCAGTAAAAAATTTCAAATTTGTTACAAACCCAGTCCGTGAGGACCCGAACCAGGCATCATTCCCATCATGTCTGGTGTGATCATCATCGTATGCATTCCCTGTTCATTATCCTCATGGCTGTCCATGGAATGATCAGCCCCGGACATCTGAGTGGCTTCCATGTCCAATATGGACTGTTCGCCATCGTATGATCGAAGGGTTTCGAATTTTATATCGATAATTTCCTTCTTTATATCCACAGAAAATTTGTGTGAATCTAAAAAGAGAAAAATAAGTATCTCAACAAATTATGTCGATTATTATGTAAATATGTATACAAAATTTAATTCCACCTATATGCTATTGCAACAGATAAATTGATACCTGATAAGTCTGTCCTATGTATTGAAGAGTTAGTTAGTAACGTTCTTGTGGGTGAGTGTTCGTGCATTTCTATATTTCCTACGGGAATGGCTGTTGGCGCCGGTGGTTCTGGTGGAAAGTCATCATTATCCACACCGAACTGAGAGAATGAGAAAGTCTGTATATCGAAAGAAAACAAACAAAAACAGGCATTACTGTTAGTGAAATGTTAGTATGTGGTTAGTTATGAAATATAGAGCACAAATGTTGGAGATGTTAATAACTAACAACAAAAGCTGTTGTTCAAAAATGAACTACCAAACGAAATTTATAATATGATGATTGATGAAAAATTTGGTATTTAGAAAAAAAAAAGTAAATGAGAATTAAACGTTGAATATTTTTAATAGTAAGACACGATTGTTATACAATGACAGCAATATATTGTTGCGTGTATTTTATAAATATTAAGAGTTGCTCTCAAGGACGAAAACATTAATTTAATATTCGAATAAAGAACTTACATATGTTATTCGTATAGTTGAAATTTAAATGTTATAAATGTATCACATGAATTTCTTTTAACATTATATTATAATTCTTCCATCGTCAACGTGGTGATGAGCATGCATGATGATATATAATCAGGACCGTCTAGTAATAACCCCGGAAACGATCAACAAAATGAATATTATTTACAATGACCGAAGAATTATTATTAAGGGTCATAAGCGTCGACTGAACGCATACATTTTATTATTTTCATTACATTTTATTATTTTTATTACATTTTATATACAAAATTGGACATGTCCAAGTAGGTACCGTAAAATCTTAAATTGTAATTAAAAACGTGAAGCCGATAATTAGAAACATTTTAATAATAAACAAGCAGATTTTTTTTTACTAATATTTGATACGGTTGCTGAAACCTTGCTACGCCACCATGTTATTAAATACAAATGTCAATCTCAACGGTGGCCAAATTATAATGGCCTTTGCCCAAAGAAAGTGAAGGCATTTTCATCGATCGGTTAAATAATGGATGAGATTCGAAAGTGATAATTTTCATCGACTATCTTGCAAAGGGCTAAATCGTATTTTGTCGCTCTACAAGAAAATATGAAATACATGATGGAGAAAAGGGAACAAAATAAATATCTAGGAGTAACGCTCACATGTAAAGGAGATTAAGAGAAGGAAATTGAGAAACGAGTAATGAAGGAAAGTAAGGCCACATAAATGTTTTCAAAGAGTCTAAAAACGAAAAAAATAGAAAGAGCAACAAAAGTAAGATTGTATCAAACAGTACTAAGGCCTATGGTTACCTATGCGTATGAGACGTAGGCAATGGCAAGAGATGACGAAAATAAACTAGACGTCAGAAAACGCAAACTATTAACAAGGAATCACGGAGGAATTAAAGTCCAGAACGAATTTAGAAGAAGAACGAATTTAGAAGAAGAACAAATAAAGGAATAGAGGAATTTGTAATTAATCTCGATTTGGTTTATGGTTCATAATAGTCGCAAAACGGTAAAATCTTGCAGTTTTCTGCACAGCGACATGTGGCTCTTATTCAAAGGTGAGATGGTGTGAGAAATTAGAAATGGCTCTCCTCGGGTATTCATTTAAGAAACATTAAAAGCAATTCGTCACGTCGATAATATTCGATAATAATTTCCGAATAATGCTAATGTTGACTGCTTTCTCGTTCGCCGGGCGTCACCTATAGAACTCGTGGCTAATATGATAGGGTAGAAAATCAATAATTTATGATCATCCATCCCCAAACAATTTAGATACTTTTCAACAAAGGATTTTAAAGCTTGGGATACCATAGGCTATAATTGATTTGCTAATTACAAGTATGCCTAATGTACTAGTGGAATGCATAAAAAATTGAGTGACTAAAATGCATCTTTTCTTGAAAATTTAATTAAAATATGCGAACGTTTGCTGGGTGTTCGTTTATGTATATGATAAAACGAAATCATGATCACATGACATAAGTTCAGAATATATTTAGACTGCTCATAGTGCTTCCGCGTTGGATATTTAAGTCGTATTCAGTTAAAAAAATATTTTCGAAGTATCTTATTTCTTATCTCATACATATCTAGGTGACATTTATAAGAAAAAACAAATCTATTGGTAGCCATGGTTGCACATCAAAGAAATAACATAGTTTTTAATAGGAACGTTCCAGACCAAATGGTAACTTTTGCAAAGAGCACTTATGAATCTATAGTGACTTTATTGAACATCAAAATGGAAAATTAATTATGAGCACACACTGATAAAGATTAAAAATTTTTATTAACGTCACCCAAAGATAATCTTATAAATCTTGCAGCCAGATTCTTCCATTAGTTTCGTGTTAAGTTCTAATATTGCTTGATTTTGAGTTGCTAATAAATCAACATAAATATTTTACCATCGTGTCTCACGAAAAAATTCTGATTGCAAAATCATAGCAGAACTTTAAATACTGGTATAGTTACAACACGCTGAAAGAGTCAATATACCCTATTAAATTCGACCTGTTCGGGGTACTCTATATTTTTTTATGTAATCCATCGCCATCTTGGAAGTGCAATAACTTCGAATTTCAAATTATACTAGATTGTAAAAGGTAACTAAGAATAGTTAACTTATTTTCATCTGTTTGTCGCTATTTGCCATAGGTGTTTCATTTGCTTTATTTAAAATTGTTTTAATTTGTTCATATTTCTTAATTTTGACTTAAAAACTGTTTGCGTAGAAGCAATTTGAATATACAGCGTACAATAAACATATATATAAAAGAGGTATCGATACTTTTTGACATTTATTAAATTGTCTATCTGTAAACGTTTTGGTACTGATATTGGTTTGGTAACTTGGTTTCAACAATTAATGATTAGCCTAGGAAACCGTGTATATTTGTTTGCATATGTTTCAGTATCAAAGTTTAATGAACATATGCTACAGATGCATATGATGGGCTCAGTTTTCAAAAAAAAAAAAATTCATATTTTTAAGGCTATGTTATTTACATAGTTTCAAAAGTTTCAGTAATTGCAGGAATTAAGAAGATAATTTTTCTTCATCAATTTTTACGAATACCTTCAATGGAAAAGTGAAAATATATATATACTTATATAAGTATATACACGGTCTGTCGCAGAGAAAACCGAACTTTTTTGAAATAAAAAAAGCTTACTATTTTGGTAAAATTCATTTATATTATTCAAAGTACTCGCCTTCAGCTCCAATACAATATTTTGCACGGTCAATTAACATGACGAATGAATTTTTAAGTTCACCTTTAGAGATGTCTTTCAAGATTTCTGTCGACGCATTTTAATGGCTTCGACGTCGGCATAACGCTGTCCTTTCATCGGCCAATGTAGTTTGGAGAATAGATAGAAATTACAGGGGGCCAAATCAGGTGAATACGGTGAATGGTTAATGGTTAAACTGCTATTTGTAGTTACAAAATCAGTGATAAACGTCGAGTGATGAGATGGCGTATTATCATGTAACAAACTTCAGCTACCATTTTCACGATTTTGAGGGTGCAGACGACGAATACGCATCAAAAGACGCTTCGTAACACCAAGATAATATATGGCATTGACTGTTTGGCTGGTTGGTACAAACTCTGTGCACTATGCCTTTCGAGTCATAAGCATAATCATAAACAAATCAACATTGTCTGCTCTTTTGACTTCTCCAAACGGTTTTTTTTCGGCCTTTCTTCGCCTGGATGCTTCCATTCAGAACTTCGACGCTTGGTTTTTGGATCATATTGAAAACACCACGTCTCATCGCCAGTTACAATAGAATACTTGACGTTTTCGTCCTTTTTTGAGACTTTAATCAAGTCTGTAAAATGTTGAATTCAGCTTGTGTGGTACAAACTTTGCATAAATCTTTCTCAGTCTCAAATGCTGTTTCAAAATGCGATGAATTGAATCTTTGGAAATATTTAATGCCATTCTCGCGTATCGCAATGAGGATTTTTGCTCATTTCTGATAAATTCACGCACAAGTTCGATGTTACTTTTCGTAACAACAGATATTTTTGCATCAGGATGTTCGCCGTCATTTATGTCCGGACTACCGTTTTTAAATCGTTTATACCACTCATAAACACTCGAACGTGATAAACACGTATCACCATACACTTGTATCATCCAATTAAACGTTTCAGTAAACGATTTACCGAGTTTTAAACAGAACTTGATATTTGTTCTTTATTCAAAATTAATTTTTCGAGCAATGCCAAATACACGCCGTTACTTTATGCGCAATTTCTCTGCTTCTAATAATGTAGATGTCATGATATTTTGACATAACATTGGTGAAAGATCTACCTTACCGACGCGTATTCTTTTTTAATAGATGGCGTCACTAAGAACTACTATTTTAAAAAAGTTCGGTTTTCTCTGCGACAGACTGTATATACAAATACGAATATACTATTTTATATATATATATATATATATATATATATATATATATATATAAAATAGTATATTTCATATACTCTCTATGTTATACACCATATTAAACGACTCGTTTCAGAAATGTTCGAGCGTGGTTTTGCACTAATTAACACAAATTGCCTCCTGGACTAATGTTAAACTGTGGTGTGTTCAGCTCTCACATATTCAAATGGTTGTATGGTATCGATTGCCTTCGAACTAATTTCCAGAATTGCTTAAATTGTGCGCACACTGATTGAGCGGCTTTCTTCTATTAGTATTCATATAATGCGAACGTATTTTGTAGTAACAAATCCATATGATGAAGTCTGCCTTTTAAAGACTTACGAGGGAGCGTTTTTATATTCGCGGAATGGGGGACAAGGGGTGGAAATAAAAAAACCAAATTATTTTTCTTTTTCAATATATTCACCTGCAAGACGGATACATTTTTCACATCTTTCAATTAATTTATTTATACCCTCATAAAAAAATGATTTCTCTTTATCTGCAAAATACGCCGAAACTGCCTCCTTGACTTCATCATCGGCAGTAAATTTTTTACCCCGCAGCTCTTTTTTCATTTTCGGAAGCAGGTGATAATCACTCGGGGCCAGGTCTGGGCTGTAGGGTGGGTGATTCACAATTTCGAAGCCCACCTTATGCAGGGCAGCTAACGCAACGCGGCTCTTGTGGACGGGCGCGTTGTCGTGCAAAAGCAGAACACTTTTTGTCAATTTTCCCCGTCTTTTCTCTTTAATGGCTTCTTTTAGTCGCTCTAATATTGAAGCGTAATATTCTCCGGTTATAGAAACACCTTTATCTTTATAATCAATCAACAATATTCCTTCCGAGTCCCAAAATACCGTTGCCATGAGTTTCCCAGCTGATTGTGACACTTTAAATTTCTTGGGAGGTGCTGTGCCCTTTTTATGCCACTGCATGGAGTCTTGTTTGGACTCAGGTTCATAATGATGAACCCAAGTTTCGTCTCCAGTAACAATTCCACTCAATACACCATCCTTGTCTTCATTACAGAGGTCCAAAAATGCACGCGAACACTCTACGCGCTGCTGTTTTTGCGGCGGCGTGAGCATTCTCGGCACCCATCTTGCGCTGACCTTAGACATGCCGAGATGATCGTGTAGGATTTTAAAAATTGTTGTATCGGATACTCCAACCATTTCTGCGAGTTGTTTCTTCTTTAGTCGAGCATCTTCGAGTACAATTTGTTCAACTTTTTGGATAAGTGCTGGCGTGCTCACCTCAATGCTCCTGCCCGGCCTCGCGTCGTCTTCAAGGGATTCCCTTCCTTGTTTAAATAAACTATGCCACTTGTACACCATGGTTTTTCCTGGACAAGAGTCGCCGTAGACCAATAACATCTCATTCATTATGGTCGCGACTGATTTTCCTTGCCTGGTAAGGAACTTTATAACGGCACGATATTCGATTTTTTCCATATTTCACTTTTCACTCCTGATTATGTTACTTGGTTGACGATAGCTCAAAGACTAACTGTCTAATAACAATGAAACTTCGTATTTATACTAATCATGAGTCGCTGCACAGGCCACGCCCCCAATGCACCTACTCACCCCTCTACAACCCGCTCATTCCGCGAATATAAAAACGCTCCCTCGTATGGTTACGACAAAATCATTTCGATGGGCTTTTGTGGCATATAATTAATCGCTAAACAGATTATTTAACATCGAAAATTTATTTGTTAAAGTTCTTAATTTTTATGAAAGTTTATCTTTAGAAAATCATGCTGCCATTTGCATTTGCTTAACAATATATTAATAAAAATTTTTATAATATTTGTATAGGAGGTACCCATAAAATCCCGGAATATTTTTTTATTTTTAGAAATGGCTATTTTTCACTTTTGTACATATATAACATTGTTTACTTAATATTTCTATAATCGTATAAAAGTAATTCTGAAGTATTTTTTTAAATAGCAGTCATTTCGTTATCGTCTGAGAGACCTTTTCTCCAAGTTTAGTTTTTAAATTACTCAAAAGAAAATAACCGCTACGTTTCAAGTGTGCGTTGTAATTATACGCCAGAAAAACTTTATTATTGTATAATATTATATTTTTAATATCTATAATATTGTAATATTCATTCGAGCGTCACATAATAATACTACAAGCCTGAAATTTTTACCCTCAATGTACCAGTATATTGTGTGATATGACGATATAATTCAACTATGGGTAAATTGGGTCGAACGGGAAACTAAGTTGAGGATACTTAATACATAGTAAGGTTATCTGAGTCTTTTTATATGGAAGGGGATATGTTCTATAACTTAAAAATCATATAAAAATATTTTTGTAAGTATTTGGACATAGATACCCCGAAGAATACTAAAAGTTTTCTGGCCTAATATCATATCTAATAACGAGCTTTTGGAATGAATTAGCAGGGAAAATAATATTGAAACGGAAGTGTAACTGAATTGTTTATACGTTGAGGTCAAGCAATACGGATATTAGAAAACAGACAAATGGAATGTAATCGAAGGAAAAGAAAGAGGAAGACCACAATAAACATGGAGAAGGTGAACAGAAAAAGAACGGAATACATCTAGTAAGAGCTGCGGCCTCAGTGCCTCATACTTATTTAAACAATGTTTGGCATATGTAGTACAACTTCCTTGCGAGTTTCACCATGTTGTTATAGTTTCTATCGACGTTGTTCGTATTGCAGTTTCTTCAAGATCTGCTACTAAGCAGTCAGAGAGCAAATCCTGAAGAAACTGGTTGAATGAAGAGTGAAATCACGATAGAAACTCCAACAACACGGCGATACCCGCCAGATGATTGTATTACATGTGACACCGGCCATGAAAACCTAAGAAATTTTAATGTTTGGCATAATTGAAAATACGATTTGATCATAGTCATAAATAAACTGGCGATTTTGGGTCTTAGTAAATCTCCGTGGATTATAATAGAGACTGCTATACAACCCAAAATTAATGTGCGGGATTTTCATTTTCCTTCGAAGAAGATGGAGCCACAGTTACTATTAATTCTTGGTAGGTAAAAATGTTTAAAAACTTTTTCGAAACTAAGACTCCGGAGACAACGAATCAACAGAAGATATGTGTGGTTTGAATAAGATGAGGCCATTGCTAGTACGTCTAAAGCTTCCATGAATGTTGTTCGAGCTGCATTAACTAACCGGGTAATTTCGTGCATTCCAGTAGCCTTTTCTGTCATATGAGTGGTTTTTGCTTTTGGAGGTACTTAAAATCAAGCAAGCCCCGCAAGATGGAAGATATGAAGACCAATATACGTGACCAAATTGAAGAAATCAATGCAGAAATGTTGGGAAAAGTGGAGTTAAGCTTTTGATAACGTTTTGAAACGTGTGCTTGTGAGACTAACTATCATTTAAATGACATTATTTTTCGCACTCGAGTATTTGGAAATCATATATTACACTAATTATGTCTGCGACAATAAATATACAAAAAAAGCCCGTTTCTCGTGGCTTTGTATAAATTACGTATGTATAAACTTACGTCTAATAACAATATCTTACGATTTATAAAGAGCAACTTCGACAAAAACGTAAATATTTATTCAAAGACATATGTACAAGTTTTCGGGTATGTATAAATTGGAGCAAAAGCTACACGTAGCGTTATCTCTTTTCTGAATCAAAAACTTCAACGACAAAATAATGTACAATGCTCCATGTCTTTGCAAAATCCTTGAAATTTGATTTTTATCCATAAATAAGTGCTATTGTTCGATATTTGTTAATAAAAGTAGCTGCAGTTTAGAATAAAGAAGAATTTTTGATACTATTTTCTTTTCTTTATTAACATTCTTTCACGAAGAACATATTTGGCAACGTTGTAGAACAATAAGCTTACATTATAATGTGATTTCAATGGAACTACTATCTACACTGTCAAATTTTCACATTACAATATGTGAGTACAGTGTTGCCAAATGCATGTCCCTTTCAAGCTGTTACTGAAAATATACGAAACATGATACATTTTAACGTTAAGATTTTCGATTCAGAATCGATTGAATAATGTCGCTGCGTGTAATTTTTGCGCTAGTTTATGCACACCCTGTATATTAAAGAATTGATATTTATTTATAATTTTGAAAACACGTCACACATTTTGATAATAATTCAGCATAAATTAAAATATGTAAAGGAAAAGAATTAAATACCAAATAAAAGGATGATTTCAATGATGAATTATAGACTATAATTAATGTCTTTATAATGGTAAAGCATCTTATAATTATGCCATTAATGTTTATGATATAAAGTAGTAAGTAAAGTAAAAATTCGAATTAAATTATGAAAAATAAAGATAATAAATATTTAGTTAACAAAACAAATAACATATAAAACCGTAGCGTTACGTTCAAATCAAAACATGGTATTATAATTACCTGTTCTGCCAGTGGACCATGACTAGTCATGTTAATCGGTTTACTTATGGTTTCGCTTAGTTTCCTTTTTCTGCTTTCCTCATCCAAGGCTACTGGCATGTCATTTTCTTCATCTGACGGATGATTTGATGGAATGGCGTCTTTGTTCTCTTTATTTTCTTCCTGATGATCTGGCGATCTTCTTCTTTCCGGTTTCCTGTATTTGTGTTTTCTGTTATTTTCTGTGGATTTGAACAGTTTAGGTGATGCAATTTTGCGGACTTTCGAATAGCCTCTGCCTCCGAATGTGAAATCTGGTGGTTGGTCCGAGTTATCTCTTTCCTCCGGCGATTCGCAGAGGCCTTTTATTTTTAATTGGTCTGCCGTTTTTAACAGTGACTACAAAAGAAAATATAAAATGATTTAAAGTTTTCAAATATTAATGTGAGATTTTTAATTATAATATTTATTCGTTCACATTTCACACATTTCCAAGCGTACTTTTACTGAATTAATTTTCCTGAAATATTTTTTTAATGCACAGAAAGAGTTCAATTAAATCTGTTCATAGCAAAATTAATTTCGTAATATAATAGATCAGGATATAATAATACAAATATGGAAGCAGAAACCTAGAAAAATTAAGATTAAATATATATATTATTTATTTTATTTTTTTTTATTTTTATTTAAATTTTGCCCAACAGAATTTCTTCCATTAATAGGACAAAACCAATCATTCATACACACAAATGTGCTCAAGAAGAACAAAAAGTAAATATTTCCTAATTTCCTAAATACACATTACATATAGCGGCGACTTCAATATTACATTCGCCAGTAGAAATGCGTCTGCCTTTTAGCGAGGTGACGCGATATGTAAGTATGTATCATATATTTAATGAAGCCTGTGTGTTGGGGTAGCAATTGGTTATGATTTTGCAACCATGGAAATTGCGATTAAATCACATAAGGCTATCATTTTTGATCAAAAAGGATGTGTAACCTTTAGAAATCGTTCAACGTCTGCAATGTGCATTTAGAGAGCCTGCAGAATGTAAAAGTACTACGTATCGATGGGTCGATTATTTTAAAGATATTAAAAGATCCTAAACAATGATCAGTGCAGTAGGCCCGATTTCCTCTGTAAATGAAAGAAACATTGCTGCTGGGAAGAGCCTACTCAAAGTTGATAGATCAAAAACAATTGTTGAAATTAGTGTCAGTGTAGGAATAGGGACACAGGTTTTTGAAGGTATATATGAAGGTTTGATAGTAAATAAAGCTCCAGTCAACTTGGCACCAAGGCAATTGGAATCGGAACGGAAACTCAACAAGTTCGAAGCATGTCGCCAACTTCAATGGGGTGTATTAGACTGTTACAACGACCAATTTTGGTAACGGATAAAAACTACAGATGTAACATTCAACCCTGAGATCTACAAAAATTAGTTCAAAAAATGGTGTGAACTCGAAGAAAGGCCCCCGCATAAAGCACTGGCAGTTAAAACAGTTGGAAAAGTAATTGGGATTGCGAGGGGACTATTTTTAAGGTGGTAGGTACTACTACTAACGTAGAATTTCATTTGAATCTTTTATCTGGCCCATTACACAAAGTACTTTGCAAAAAACCATCTGGGAAGTTATACACGTATAAATTTTTACAACAACATAATGCAAATTTCATATCTAACGAAGAACAAAGAAGGGCGTTTTAAAATAATTGTGCTTGAAATTGCTTTCGCCTCTATTCATTAGATCTGGCTTCTAGTGGTTGTCGTCTGTTTCCAGATTTGAGAAAACCAGTGTTCGATTTCAAGGCCTAGATGAGTAGTAAAAATAGCTATGGATGGATCGACTCCAAAAAAGTTCTTTGAGGATGGTTTAAAGAATTAATTTAACGTTAGAATAAGTGTATTCAATTTAAAAGAGAATTTATTAAAAAACTACATAGTAATTTTTATGAAGATGGACGAAATAAAAAATTAAAGCCAAATTCCTAGAACATCAAAGGATGGATGCTCTTATACCTCCTAATTGTTAGCTGTTGCGAAGTTCTGTGAGGCCTCGATGCACTTGAACTTATTATCCTGTTATTATATTATTATATTTTAACATCTTATTGAAGTCATTGATATCTCTATGTTGCGATTTGCGAAAATTTGTAAAATATGTTTATTTTATTTTCATTATAAATGTATTCATTATTTTTTATTTATTTTAGTTTCATTATAAATTTTAGTTATGTTATGGAATTATATTTAATTTATTACTGTTTGTCTGATTATAATATTTGCCGTTATAGGCATGAGTAAATCTGTATATATAAGTTGTATATCAACTTTACTATAAAGAATATATACACACATGTATTGTTGATGATTGCATCAACAGTAGAGTAGAGAAGAAGTATCAATTTCTGAAATTAAACAGAATTTATACCTCTTTGTTTCGTATTAATTATCCAATTAGCAGTTTCTGTACGGTGATTATTTTGCTTTTGTGTTTGTTTGTGACATATCGGAACTTTTTGTACTTGCCAATATGCAATATTTTATCGTGGATTAAAATCAATGTTGGAGATAATATTATTACTGATATTTTAAAATACCTGTATTGCGCCTTCGCAGTTACCGACATTGAATATGTGTGTACCAATTGGTATCCCATATACATATATTGGATACAGCCTCTTTATCCGACTTAACACAATGTTTCAAATTTATATAACTTAATTATGAAATACATAATAATATATTATATATAATAATATTATAATAATTGATATGAGTCATAATAAAGTTGTCCATTCTCTTATTCTCACTATTTAAATTACCACTTTAGGTAAAAATTAGTAGGCATAATTATACTTTTCTAATATTCAGGATCAGAATAAATTAATCTATTGATTTCCATGTACGTACAATTTGTGGAAAAAGTAGTCTCCCTTGGTTATGGCTAAATACACTGGCCAAAAATGTTTTACCTTAAGTCAGTAACTGACAAAGTTATACAGCATATTCACAGTTTGTCGCAGAGAAAACCGAACTTTTTTAAAATAGTAATTCTTAGTGGCGCCATCCATTAAAAAAAATATGTGTCGGTAAGATAGATCTTGCACCATTAGCATGTCAAAATATCATGACATTTGCATCATTAGAAGCAGAGAAATTGCGCATAACAGTGTGTATTTGGCACTGGTCGTAAAATGAATTTTGAACGAAGAGCAAATATCAAGTTCTGTTTTAAACTCGATAAATCGTTTACTGTAACGTTTAATTTGATGAAAATTGGTATGGTGATGCGTGTTTATCACGTACAAGTGTGTATGAGTGTTATAAACGATTTAAAGACGGTCGTACAGACATAAATGACGGCGAACATACCGGTGCAAAAAAATCTGTGGTTACGGAAAGTAACATCGAAATTGTGCGTAAATTTATCAGAAATGAGCCAAAATCCTCGTTGCAATACGGGGGAGTGGAATTCAGTATTTCCAAAGATTCAATTCGTCGCATCTTGACATAGAATTTGGGACTGAGGAAGATTTGTGCAAGGTTTGTACCACACAAGCTAACAGAAGTCAACATTGTACAGACTTGACTAAAGACTCAACAAAGGATGAAAACTATTCTACTGTAACTGCCGATGGGGCGTAGTGTTTTCAATATGATCCAGAGATCAAGCGTCTATGCTCTGAATGGAAGCATCCAAGCGAAGAAAGATCGAAAAAAGCCGTTTGGAGAAGTCAAAAGTGAAGACAATGTTGATTTGTTTTTATGATTCGAAAGGCATAGTGCACACAGAGTTTGTACCAACTAGTTAAACAGTTAATGCTGTATATTATCTTGGTGTTATGAAGCGTCTTTTGCAGCGTATTCGTCATGCGCGCCCTCGATAGCGTGAAAATGGTAGCTGGCATTTGTTACATGATAATACATTATCTCATCGCTCGACGTTTATCACTGATTTTCTAACTACAAATGGCATTTTAACCATCAACCATTCGCCGTATTCACCGGATTTGTCCTCTTATGATTTCCATTTATTCTCCAAACTACATTTACCGATGAAAGCACACCGTTATGCCGACGTCGAAGCCATTAAAAAGGCATTGACAGCGATCTCTAAAGATTAACTTAATTCATTCTGCATGTTAATTACCCGTGCAAAACGTTGTACTGAAACCGAAGGCGACTACTTTGAATAAAATAAATGAATTTTACCAAAACAGTAAGCTTTTTTTATTTTAAAAAAGTTCGGTTTTCTCTGCGACAAACTGTACAGAGTCGAAATTATTTAAAAAACGTTAGAATTCGCTTAGTTCTGGTTAGGGGAAAAATGCAGGTAGACTTGTTCAAACGTGATGTGACTCGTTCACACCAAGGGTGGCAAGTTTGCATTGTCGTCATTCTAATTTGGTCAGTTAATACGCTTTAGGGGGGGGGGGGGGGAAGTAGACATATGCTATGGCATATGTAAAGGATGCGACTTTAACTACAATAGCGAAGCAGAGTCGTGAGGATAAGTTTTTAATAATGGAAAGGCGTCAAAAATTATATTAAGCTTTTAATTTAGTCCTTTATAGACACAATCAACAAAATTTTTTTTTATGTGTTTGGTAAATTTAATCCATTAAATAAGAGTGAAAATGTAAGTCCGAGTACTTGTCGAGTCTATCAACTTCGCTTGTATATAACCGTTAAAAATGAAGACAAGCATAATAAGGTTCCACATGTAATATGTACTACGCGCAGCAGATATTTGAGGGATTGGTTATATGGACTTCGACATTCTTTATCTTTCGTCATTTCTATGCTGGACAGAACAAAAGAACCTTGCACAACTAATACATTTTTCACATTTGTTGTATTTAGATATTTGTATGATAGAAACGTTAATAACCTAAGTTGAAATTTTTCGATAGTAGGTTGAAGTTAAATATGTCTAAATATTTATACTAGAGAAATATATTGTATTATAATTTACTGCCAACGAAACTCCTAAATGCTTTTAAATACGCCTAACAAAGCTGAAGGTCTTATTGTCAGCAATAAATAAATTCAAAATACAACCTATGTACATTCACAAATGCAAGCTTACTCATATTGTTAACTTTTTTGATAATTAACTCTGCATTAGAAAATTGAAACCACTGAGTCATCATGTCTAGAGCCATATCATCATTAGGCAATGGACATAAGATTTTGACGTCATTCGCAAATGTGAGCAGAAGAAAGTGAGATTAACTAATCATTTGTGTATAAAATGATTATCTAAGGTACTAACATATAATCTTGCGGCACTCCAAATGACGCATAAAAATTGAATGAATTGAAACCAATATATTGTGTGTTTACGTTTTATATTGATTAGATAGGAATGTAATAGTTTCAAAAACAAAAAGGCTAAACAAATAGTTTACCAAGTAATAAACCATGATTTACTGTGCCAAATTAATTACTAAAATCTGTGTATACTACAACCATCTACAATTGATTGATTAAGGAATTGAGTAATTGTAAGAAGCTACTTATTGATCTCCATGAATACATTCTCAAATATATTATTTGAAAAAAATAGAAATGCCCTGTTGTCTTTTTACATACTGAGATGATTCCTGTATGTTGCCGTATTATTGGAAATATAGGTAAGACAAAAAACCTTCCATCGCGTACTAAAAGATTAGGAACAATTCCATTAACGGGCTTCATGATCTTCAGGAAAAGTAGTCATTCTTTTTATAAGCTCATCTTCATTCACTGATTGTAAGGAAAAACGAATTCTAAAACCTACATACATCATTAGATAGAGATCAAACATTAAAAAGAATGTAGAATTCTATTTAAACCTTATATAATAATAAATAAAGTCATATGTAAATATTTCTTTAGCATTTTTTTAATGGATGACTTTTATTGGGTAAGACGTGTATATTGCATTTACTTGATAGCGGCTCCTGTTGGACTTATTACAGTGTGTACTTTTTCGATGCTTAGCTTTTCACCGAGTTGAGAGTAAATAGCGTGAGTTCAGAAAACAAATACCCAAACCGAGTCATGATAATTTTTCTGTGATGCCAAATATGTCGAGTTTTTATTCTCATAAAGCTGTGAAATGCCAGTTGCGTTTACTTTATTTAATGACACAAATAATATTTGTATTTGATAATTAAGAAAAATAAGAATTTTAACTCAGGACATATCTAAAAATTTTATGGACAACTCTGAGGTGTTTTTTTGAACCCACATTATAACGGATGATATTCTATTAGCCACTAACTTTTATGGAAGAAGAACAACCAAGTAGACTCACTAAAAAGTACTCGCTAACGGCAACAAGCAAAAACGGTATTAGCTTTACAAATACTGGTTGTGGTTATCATGGAAGAATAGATTACTAGTTGATATCCAATTACGTATATACAACTCCTTAATTTTTAAATTTGAAATTAAATCATTTAAGAACAGATAAGTATATATATATAGCATTTTGCTTTGAGTAGAATAATGTGTTAGTGGATTTATCCATTGGCAAGTTATCTGTTTTTGTAAGCATAGTGATATGTCCCGCGAGAAATAGTAAATTGCCTGCGCTCTAGTAATATCATTCAAAGAAATAAAATC
Organism: Dermolepida albohirtum; assembly: GCA_031893035.1. Classification (NCBI taxonomy): domain Eukaryota; kingdom Metazoa; phylum Arthropoda; class Insecta; order Coleoptera; family Scarabaeidae; genus Dermolepida; species Dermolepida albohirtum. The sequence continues at coordinate 197,754 of JAVIWB010006067.1, forward strand.
TGTTAACTGACGAACAAAATTGGTATACTGGAGTTTCAGTTAATTGAATAGTAAATTGTTTCCTTACCACGTTGAAAATTTTTAGCTTTTACCTCGTAATTTCCTACTAGATTTAATAAGAGAATTATAATATTGCTTTGCATAGTAAAAAATCGAGTTTTATATTTGTAATCAAGAAAATATTACATAATTAATACAGCTTCTATTACTGTCTGTGGTTATATAAATAACTGGATACAAGATCAATGAGTCAAGGTTATTCATTGCTGTTTATATATTATTTTTATTATAAAGAAACATGTTACATAGTAATTAGCAAATTATGTTGAAAAATTAGAATCCTCCTACGTTAATTCGCACGTTTGGAAAATGAACGCAGAATTTTAATTGATCCCAGTTTTTTTTATGAAATTCGAAGGGAACAAAGTTCTTCCTTTTTTAATAACTAAATCGAATTAATCAGATAGAAACGAGTGAAAATCGAATTGATCAAATTTAGTTCATTGTTATACGTGCCTGTTCAAATATAGAAAAGAAACGTTTCGTAATTAAAATTCCTACCCTCCGATGCGGGAGATAATTCCTTAAAGTAGAGAGCTCCACCAGAGACAGAGAATGGGGCGTTACCCTTTGCAGGGTTGCAATGCTACTTCATGAATATTAAAAACGCGTTGCGCATGTTTTATAATGGGGAATGAGTCAAAAGAAAATAAATAAAGGTCAAAGTAAATACTTTAAAAATCAGAATTAATGTTCGAGCTTTATGTTTGTTATCTATGTTTATACTATATTGTAGTACATTACTTAAAGTGCCTTGTTTATAAAGTAAAACTTTGTTTTAAAGACTATTAACGGATTCTTAATGAATTTCAATGTAATCTAATTGACTGATTGGTGAATTGAGTATTTCTACATAAAAAAGTATTTCGCAAGTAGTAATTAGTAAGTATACTTTTATTCCTGGGTAGTAATACAGATCAAAGTCTCTAATTACATAAAGTCAGTCACAAAAGTGTTCGTACACTCCCTGGATATAGAATATAATTAAATGTGAGCATATGGCTTTAATAAAGCACATTTACTTCCATTTAACAACGTCAAAAACTCTATAAACTTCTAATAAGAATATAGAAACTGTTATTATTTACAGTATTTGGTAATATGCGCTAGTTAATAACACTGCACAAAAAAAATTCTTAGACGAAATAGCCAAATTTATCAAGAAAGCGTGTTTTGTAGTGCACATTGAAAAATTATTCAGAATATCCTGAACTCTTGAATTTGTACCGAGAAATAGGCGTTCAAAGATTCTAAATGAGAGCAATTGGAGAACTGTTAAAGTGCAATGAGTTCAAATTCATGGATAAGAGCATTGAGGATAGCCGCATGTATGGATTTTGATATCGGAAAGAGAGTGTATTAAGGAAACAGAATTTCGATAAAAATTGGTTGTTTTGGTAGATTTAATCACTTAGGGTTGATATATAACCCATTTCCACATTAATTATTATTAATTCATTCTGTATACGTATACGACAACTAAGTTGTCGAAATACGTATAATAATAATTAACCACAGGCTCCATCAAAATTAACTATATCGGAAGAGTATCACGTAAAAGACCTTTTATCAAACGTTGTTAGTAGTTACTTACTTTAAAGAATAGAGCATGTAGGTGAGTATTAACATCCTTAATGAAGAGTTTTTTACCTGGTACTCTTCCGTTATATCCGGCATCCGATACACTTGATAAAGTTACATTATCGTGCAAGAATCGCTAACGGCCTGATTTCCGATATTCTGGTTGCACATAGATTACCAAATGGTTTAATACACCAAAATAATACTCGGATGAGATGCAACGCAGGCAGACCTGTCACACAGACGAGTCTAGGACTAAAGATGCCACTGGAGCAAGTGTATGTATACTGTGAAAGCTCGGAAAGAGCTCGCAGCTTTTCTCTGGAGAAATACGCATTAGTATTTCAGATAGAGGTTTATGCAGTCCAGAAATGAGCGAAATAAATTAATAGCTTACTCTCATAAACGGATTCACATTTTTACTGACAGCCAGGTTACATTAGGACCATTAAGGAGGTCTAATATTGTGTCCTATGTGAATGTTATGAAAAATTCAGAAATGGCACAATGAAATGTAGTTGCTATGGGTACCGAGACAGTGGTGAACTACAAGGAAACAAGAAAAGAAAAAGAATATATATATATATTGAGGCCGATCTTTCTTTAGCCAGCTTATCAGCCTTTTCGTTTCTTGTTTCCCTGGTTCTCGTCTAATATATAAATATATATTAGACGAGAACTAGTACTGGGTGTGCCTAAGTGTACTATCCGGAGACGAATAGGTAGATGGATCAAGACTTAATAGAAAACATACTGGGGGAACAAACCCAAGTGTAGCAAAGCCCTTATTGGCGACCCATAAAATGACTGAGAAATTGTTTTCGCTAGGATACCTCAAAGGTTATACGCCCGTTAGACAATTCCTGAACAAAATTGGCAGATGTGAAGGAGATCTTAGTTACATATTGTATAATAGGGTTTTGGCAACGGCCAACCACATCTTGCAAGAGTGTTTGGGTAGGCTATACAACATACAGCAGTCGATTTGCCTCATACTAGAGCAGACAGGAGAACTGGATTGGGTGCAGTAGGTATGTTAGGAGAATACACGATAAGCCAAATAAGGCTGTAGTATTTTTGAGACTGCCGCAGTCGAACGATCTTCATGAGACAAAAATATTCAGTATTAACTGTTGTACTACCTGACTACCTAGAATGAATATTTGTGGATAAACACATTGGAATGCTAGAAAACAATTTATTTTGTATATCGACATTCGGTTTCTAGATCGCATTGAAAATACCAATTTTTTCGGTTAAAATCAACTATTTTTAATCTATTTTTCTTGAAAGGTGTAGAAAGTACCCTGGATGTTATTTTTCATATGAAAAGGAATTACGTGAATATGGAATGGTTTCGTTAAATATGAAAGAAAAGATATTTGTAATGTTAAATTTACGTAGAAAATAATATCGACTCCATGATGTTTATCATGAGTACACTACGGATTAATGCGTTAATGGAGGCAACATTGTGCCTAGCATATAAGAACTGCGACTGTATTACAGCTATGTATTTATTTGCAAACTGAAAGTTGCGGATTAAGTTCAATTAATTTAAATTTTAGGTAAGTACATTGTCATTCAATTACTGTAACATTATATCATGGTTGTAATTTTATTTCATTCTTAAAAAGTGATATGTATACGTGTTAATATTGTTGCCCTAGTATTAGATAATATCTGTTAGGTAATAAAGTATATTTATAAATTATCAGTAACACAGATTGTTATCTGTAAATTAGCAAAAGTAGAATTAAGTGTAGTTAAGATAATCGTATTGTAATTATTAGGTAACCATAAAACCCTGTAAAGACCGTTACGACTAGAGAGATTTGTAAATAATGGAGAGACTGCAGACGTCTATCTCTTATTATTCCACAGTTTCTTCAAGATATTCACTTGAGTGGAGCTAAAGCCCAAAAGCTATCGATTTTCGAAGCTATTTAAAATCAAAGTGTGAACAAAAAGTAAAGTAGAAGAGCAAAACTTAACACACAAGTCGAGAATTATGCCTTAGCAGTAACTAGCTAATGATATGGAAATAAACAGCATCAAAAATCGCTGTAGAAATGCTCATTAAGAGGTTTTTTGTTGTATAAGTATGGAACTGTTTTAATATCCTGCACTGGCTGATACCATTGTGGTAAGTAACCGTATTATCGCCGGAGGTTTCGGGACCGAATCCAACGGCTGCTGCTCAGGAAGGTTTTTCATGATTTCCTTTTGTCGTTTAAGTCAATACTGGCAATCAAAGAACTTACATCGCGCCATAAGCGTGGGTGTAATAATAATACATGGCTTGCCAATGTCCCTGTACACGACGTTAAGTTGTTGAGAGGCGTGAATCCATGGATTATGATTATTTTTTACATACTGTATTTTTTTCCATCAAATGGTTAAGATGTATTTCTGTTTATCAACGCGATCCTGAGAACGTTATTTTATTATATTTTGTCATACCGCCAAAGGATGCACTGTCATGCGAACCTGATTTTCGATGTATGTATTAAATAAAGGCGTCGTGAAAAAATTCTCTTCTCTTTCACTAATGTTCTTGTTTATTTTGTACTGCACTCATATCGATGGTTTCGGTTTTTATATAAATTTATATAATTTTCCTATTACATTTTCAGCAATTTATGAAAATTTAAAAATGTGGTTGAACGTGCATTAAAATTGAAGCATGTCTTAAACATCATATGATTGTTGAAATTGCTGGTTTTCGATTTAACGAGTGCACAGTATCATGCAATGAATTTCATATGAAAAAGCTAAGTGAAGGCAATTGTTAATGTTAGATCAAAACGTATGTGAAACAATATTTCATTGCAGTGTTTTGCTATATTCGATCTCAACTTTCAGAAATTCTGGCGTTGACTTATTACGGTGTAACATAGATTCATTACTATATATATCGAAACAACAGCTAAAGCATATAAATTGCTATTGGTGGAAAAGTCACGAAGAAGAAAAAGACCATTTTATCGGTTGAAAGGTAATGGCTCCTTTTCTGGTTTTCCAAGGTATTATCCTGGTCACCTAGTTGGTACAGAAAAAACATTAACGAAAGATCATTTTTCCTTAAAACAAAATAGACTCAAAGCGAAGATTTTCATCGAATATTTTAAGAGAGAAAAACTAATTTTCCGGTGACATTTACAAATCTGGACTCTTTGGGCTAAATATATAGTCTTTACAGAAGATTATGTTTAAAAATCCATCTTTTTCCAAAATATTTTTCTCTAACTTGCTTTTTTAATTACATACAAACTACCCTCATATTTACATATTAACGGTGACGTTTTTATTCAAATATTACTGTGTCAAATTTGGATAGTTTCCTACCAATTTTATTATATGAATTTTTGAAGATTTACTTATTTAAGGATAAAAATTGAGCGGTTTCTTGAAAATATTGAATGAATACAACGAACCTAGAAAATATTTACTAAAATTTAATAGACACGCAAAACACAAATTTTGGGGATTATTTTTCGTAAAACATTCAATTTGTTTTCTATTAAACAAAAGAATAAATAGCATTGTTAATATTTCAAAGAAGTAAATAATAAGTAAAAAATAATTAAAAAAATGGTATGTATTTTCAGACAGGTAAAAAGTATAATACGATCATGTTCGCAGATAAAAATAAATTGTTTAAAGAAGGATCGGATTGGATGCAACATTTAAGGGGCAGTAACAGCACAGGCCTGCGATGGAAAAATCGTTTAAAATATTATCAGTGATTATAGTTTTTTGTCCGCTGAAATTATCGACAACTAGGCATTTTAGACAAGTAAGCATTAAAATTAGGCTTAGATTGGGCGTGGGAAATATGAACTTGGTCAGGTGGCAACACTGAGTAGCTGTCAAACCTCTGCTCGATGTCCAGCGGTACTACAGCAGAAGAAGCACGAAACGAAGTTTTGATGGGAAGTAAAAACGATACTACAAGGATTATTAAACAAGATCATTCAGTTTTACTAATTTTGTGTTGTTTTTATGAAAAATGTTTGATTGCTTATGATGTTAATAAAATGTAAAATAAAATATAGTTTCCATAATTTTTTGTATTTGGCTTACTGTTCCCAAAATAAATCTTTTTCTTTTGTGAGTAAAGCTTGCGTGATATAAAAAAACGATTTTCATTTTTGAACACAGCACTGAAAAGCCCACAAAAAAGTGACTAAGTTAAAACAACCCTTAAAAGGCAGGCCTGCGTAATTTGATTTAAAAATAAACTGCGGCAAATCACTTAGGAATATAAACACCATGGTATGGACTAACGAGCACTTCGGGATAGCTGCCTAGTAGACAGTGCTCTTTAAAGGCTGGCCTAGGTTTATATATGTTAATATTTCAACCCAATTTTTTCGATCTTTTCTAGGAAGAAAAAATGTCCATCAGAATTTAGTCGTGTAAATTTCACCAGAGAAGACGGCCCTATATTTACAAGTAAGTTTATAAAAAATACAGAAAAGATAAAAAGTTGTTTGGGGTAAGATTTTAACATCGATCTCTCATAAAATTGTTTTATGTGCTCGTTTATGAACTATACACACATAAAAGCTTGGAATGTTATAGGATAAGTCGCAGTGAGAGAAAAGACAAATTATATGTTTACAAACTATACATCTAAATATTAAATACAGTAACAAATAAACAAAAATAGTTAATGAAACTTGAATAAATATTACGTTTAGGTTTGAAACAAATTCAAGCGTAAATGAAAACTGACCCGTTTTATACAATGAACAATAGGAGGACTATTGAAATTAAACAACTTACTTCTTCACAAAATAAGTTTTAATTTTTAAATAAATGCTAATAAATCTGTCATGTGCAGCGCACACGTAATATATGTATGTATATCTGCTCTTTTTAAAAAAAAACTTATCCTGTAAAAAAGTGCGTTTTTATTTCAATAATTCATTGGTTTTTATAAGTTTTCAACGACTTTATAGCAATATGAGGTGTTTTCAGTATTGGCTTGTCGGAAAAGTCATGATTTATTTTCATTTCTGCAAGTGCTAGAGACATTAATATCTATCTATCTTTACGCTATGTCTTATGACAGCTGGCAGTTTCAACTTGATTATGGAAATAAATTGAGCGACTTGATAGTTGAACAGAAAACCAGAGTGTGCATCTTCGTAAAATTCTACTGTTTTATTCCATTAAGGAGCAAATGCGCTTCAAGTTTATGAAAAGTTCCGTAAAGTGTATAAAAACGTTAATTTCAACGATGGTTCACACGTTTGTGTGGCGGTCCTATTATTCTTAACGACACTTTTTGGTCAGAGAGGTACATATGTATAAACATCTGACATTTTCTTTAAATGTAAAGTTAGTGTCGGTATTTGAACCGATCGATAACAGGTGATAAGAAGTGAATCGTTTAAAATAATGCAGTGAGAAAACGGTCTTGATCCTGATCTGGAGATTCGCCTTAAACATTATCGAAAGCAGACATTCTTCGGAGGAAGGTATTCCCTCAATTCGGTGGGATTTTAAAGGCATCGTGTTTTTTTGAGTTCCCGCCATGAAACAAAACAACTACTTCAAGCATACTGTTAGCAATTGGACAATTTAAACGAATGCATCATACAAAAACGTCCTGAGATCGTTAATTGTAAAGGAGTGGTATATCATCACGATAGTGATGACCACACACGAGTTTGATCGCCTGCGAAAAATTCTTGCTTTCTTGTTTAATTTTTAAATATCGTAACTTTTTATTCGTTCTTCTCTTTTTTAGCTTTTATTTCTCAGAACCAATACATTAATTCAATCTTCCATCTATGTAATGTCCTTTAATTAGAATCAAATTTCATTTGTTGTTTACATATATTTCAACTCACTCTTAGGTTTTCGTTATTTATGATTTTCGTTTAGGTTTATTTATTTTTTTTTTGAATTGCTAATTATGGGTAAAATAATTTTTTACTAGACTGTCGGTATTCTTGTTTGATTTACTATTTTTTTGCAATTGGTTAAACGATGCTAAGCCACTTTAATGTTATTGTTATTTTCATTATTCTTTTATTTACACAATATAATGTCGTTTAATTTTTGTCCTGTAATTGGAATTGTTACATTCTGTAAATAAACAAAATAGTAAACCTTTAACATAATATAATACTTTTTCTATTAATGAAAATGCTTAAAGAAAGCTTGTGTCTTTTAGTTTTTGGCTTGCAATTGGAATTGTTATATTCTGTTGACAAATAAATAAATAATTAAAATAGTACGAAACGTCGGCAGATATACTAGTGACGCGGTTCGAGCCGGAAACCCAAAAGCAGATAGCATGGACCACGACCGCGGACGTCTACGTACCAAATTAAAATAGTAAACCTTTAAGATAATTAAGATAATATAATATTTTTTTCATTTATGAAAAATTTTCAACCTTTAAGAAAATATAATATTTTTTCCATTAATGAAAATGCTTAAAAAAGACTTGGTCTTTTAATTTTTGTCTTGCAATTGGAAAGATTCTGTTGGCTAATAAATAAAGCTAGGTTCAAATTAACGGGCTGTGAAAATATACAATGCTTTGCCTGATAGGTTTAAGGGCCTATCATAGATTAGACTCAAAAGATTAATAAAAACAGTGCTGGTGGAGAACTGTTTCTATTCAGTAAATGACTTTCTGAAATATTAATTTTGACATTGCCATTTTTGTGTTTTTATGTTTTTATTGTTATTCTGGTATTTCGTATATATCTTTCGGGTTTTAAAATGTTTGGTGGGGTATTTATTGTGAGCCACAAAGGTTTTTGTGTTTTTATTTATTTATATCTTGTAATGACGTGTGTATGTACATATACATCAATAAATCATTATTATTAAATAAACAAAATATTAAACTTTTAAGATAATATAATATTTTTTCCATTAATGAAAATGCTTAAAGAAAACTTGGTCTGGTATTTGGCCTAAAATGTAATTACTTTTACTGACTGTAAAATTCTTTAATTTTCTAACTTTATGTTATCAAAATTAATTGCCGATGGCGATGCTATTGCAGTCATTAACCATTCTAATCGGAAAGGTGCAAAATCAATACGCGGATGTATTCCGCGAATATCGAGAATCCAACTAATCCGACGATAACGGGTACCATTCCCTATTCAAGGAAATCAGCTGAACTTGAAATTTGAAACGATCGCTAAAGGAAATATGGTGCGACTTGCCCAGACTATTGCTACGGCGACGACGACGTCGGCGATCATGTCGAGCCATGGCGATATATTCCAGGCGAACAATTCAACTCGAACTTTCACTTTTTGGTGAATCGCGAGAGTCGAATAACCGGAACCAACCGGGCGGGAGACACATGATGCACGCTATATCGTGTAAGGAAAGTAAAGCTTGTGGAGTTAGGCTCGTCCTTGAACTCCGTTATTGATTGGGTACAGACATACGTACACATTTTCGTACACGCACACACAGACATTTACGCCAATACAATCTCACCAGCATCACTTTCCCTTCGCTTAAAGTGCGTGTACTACCCTGGAGTTGCTTGCCAAGCAAACCTCTTGGATTAAACCAGGAGCATATATATATATATATAATTCAAGTTTTGCTATATAAGAATATATATATATATATATATATATATATATATATATATATATATATATATATATACTTATATACAGGAAAAAACGTTATGGAATTATTGATCGCCAACTGCAGATTTGGGTGGATTAAAAATTCGAATTGAATTTATTAATAATTTAGAAATATTTACTACAATAAATTATTATTAATTAGTAATAATAGTAATTAAAATAATTTAAATTACCGGGGTTGCTACAATACATTTTAATTCGACCTTATTTCTTTCAAAATTAGAACAACTTTATACACCCACTTACTTTAAAGTTTCCTTTTATGTATAGATACGTACGCGTAGTCGAATCACATAAAATGGTGGTTAGGTCAGAATAAAAGGAAGAGGCAAGGAACCGATGGATATAAAGAACAAAACAAAGACGTTAATGCACCTGGCCTGCGTGACGTTGACGTTTATCAAGTCGAAAATTCTATATATATATATATATATATATATACACACATAAAGAGTTCGGTGTTGTAGATCGGCTTCCGGTCGTAGAAACCTTTATATATATATATGTAGTAGAATAGAAAGAGAATGTGGGTGAAAGTGCAAGCAAGGAAGGCGAATGGAATCTCTCGACAATGCACATGCACTCTGCCACCCACACAAGCATGTCATATACGTACGTACCACGAACGAACACATGCACAACACACACACGTCCACGAAACGTAGACGTTGGCAAATGTGCCCCAAATGCACAGCCATTCACACATGCACGTTACACACAGGCACACATGTGGACGACATCAACACGGATGATATGTTGAATGGTACTTACTCGTTGTCTGTTTGCCGGTGTGACCTCCGCGACCTTCACTCACTGGTTTCTCTGCGAAGAGCGCAAACTAAGACTGGACCCTTTGCGAAGGCCTACTACAGGGATGCTGCGGCCGCGATAGATCGAGAAATGCTCGGCGCACGCACTACTACTTCGGTTTAATTGGGGTTTTTGCACGATATATGTAGTTTTGTCAGGGCATTTTCCTCCCAAGGAAAAAATCTATTTTCATTTCGCGTTTATTTTCGATTCTCTCTAGCGTCTATTACACATAAATTTCCATTTATTATGATATCATATAATTAAATGTTTTAATTTAATTTTTTATATTTATAGACTGTTCTTACAAACTGTGACTTGATTTTCGTTTGGCGATATTTAAAAAGGTGAATAGTAATTTATAATATATATTTATGGATATGTGAACATTAAAATTAAAATAATTTATTATTCCCAATTTGTGTTTTGCAATTTGAATTATTCTATTTTACTTCTAAATAATATATTTCGCGCGATTAATAATATTTTTGATTCACTTCCAGTAAATACGAATTCCTATCTACATTCCATTCTATACGCCATTAAAATTATTGATTTACAATAGAATTGGAATTAATATTTACCATTAATTAATTATTCCGAACAAACATTAAAATGGAAATATGCACGTATTGTATGAATAAACTCACAAATCAACTGATTGATAGACATTTAATCAAATTTAATCATTCTCTTCAATTTTACATTTTCCGATTGCAAAATTATATGTATTAAAATTGGGAAATTTAAATTTATACATGAAAGTATTTACAGAATTAATTTAATGTATATAAACTAGTACAAAATAATATTAAATTCGGAATACGAATGGAATGGTTATTTTATAATTTGGACTAAAATTTTAATAAATATTTTATTATATTTTAAAATACAATATACATATAACTTATGATATACTTTTTGGTGGCAGTTAAATATTTTCAAATTAAAACAAATAATTTAAAGTAAAGCAAAGCATACTAAAGTTAATAAATAAAATCGAAATATGGACAAATCTAAAGGGTGTTTCAAATTTCGCGGTTTTTTTAAAGAATATATAAAACACATAATTTGCATTCATTTTCAAAAACTTTTTATTGGTAATTGAAGTATCAATTATGATATACATATGCGAAAAATATCTGCCAAATGGCCTTTTGCAGCTCCACAGACGTCCAATCTTTTGTTAAAATTTTCAATGACATTTTGATATAATTGAGGCTCTATCTCACCAATGACACGAATAATTGCATCTTTCGAAGCAGGAATTGATTGTGGATTGTTTTTATAAACCTGACTTTTCACATAACCCCAAAGAAAATAGTCTAACGGTGTCAAATCACATGATCTTGGTGGCCAATTAACATCACCGTTTCTTGAGATTACACGTTCAGGATATTTTTCTCTCAATAAATCAATTGATTCGTGTGCAACGTGAGGTGTAGCGCCATTGTGTTGAAACCACATATCCTCTAGATCAATATTCATTAATTCAGTCCACAAAAATTCGGTTATCATGAATTTCATGAATAATTCGTGGATTTTCCTCACCCTAGATACGGTGATTTTGTTTATTAACATAGCCTCCAAGTTCAAAATGTGCCTCATCGGAAAACACTTTTTGCAAAAAATCAGCTGGTTGTTCGTTGATGAAATTGACAAATGAACGACGTTTTAAATGATCTAATGGCTTCGGTTCTTGTGTTATTTGAACCTTATATGACTTCAGAGCTAAATCCTTGTGTAAAATACGCCATGTTGTTGATCCACTAAGTCCAAGTTATTGTGAGCGTCGTCTAATGGACTACGTTAATAAACAAAATTGCCGTATCTGGTGTGAGGAAAATCTACGAATTATTCATGAGAAACCTATGCATCCTAAACTAGTTACTGTTTGGTGTGCATTATAGTCAGGTGGTGTAACTGGACCTTACTTCTTTGAAAATGCTGCTGGTGAAGCTGTAACTGTCAATGGTGATCGATATCGTTATATGATAACCGAATTTTTGTGGCCTGAATTAATGAATATTGATCTGAGGATATATGGTTTCAACAGGATGGCGCTACACCTCACTTTGCACACGAATCAATTGACTGAAAATTTTCTGGACGTGTAGTCTTAAGAAACGGTGATGATAATTGGCCACCAGGATCATGTGATTTGACACCGTTAGACTATTTTCTTTGGGGTTACGTGAAAAGTTAGGTTTATAAAAACAATTCACAATCAATTCCTGCTTTGAAAGATGAAATTATTCGTGTCATTGGTGAGATAAAGCCTCAATTACGTCAAAATATCATTGAAAATTTTAACAAAAGAGTGTCTGTGGAGCTGCAAAAGGAGGCCATTTGGCAGATATTATTTGTCGCATACAAATGTCATAACTGATACTTCAATTATCAGTAAAAAGTTTTTGAGAGTGAATGCAAATATGTGTTTTATTTATTCTTTAAAAAAAACGCGAAATTTGAAACAATCTTTACTTGTTCAATTACATTTATTAGTAATTATTCTTGTAGTAGTAAGTATTTTTATTTATGTTTTCGAAATTTCAACATTGCAGAATCACGATAATAAATTTTAATAATAAACACAGTATAACTTCTAAATTACTTTTTAGTAATTAATTGATGTATAAATAAATACATTATTAATACAAGATTTTATAATAATTATTAATAGATTTAATATTATATATATACACGAGGATAGTTTGACAAGTAGTGAGAATGACACATAGGTGGCGCTCTAATTGGTAAAACAACTGCACTGTAATTTAGGTTGCCTATTTATATATTTACATGCCGATATTTAGATAAATCGGTTGATTAGTTTATTTTTGACAGCTGATTGAAAAAGAAGCAACACGTCGTTTTGTTAAAATGGAAAAAGCAGAGTATGGTGCGGTGATTAAATACTTCGTAATTAAGGGTATGAAAGCTACAGAAATAAAAGATGAGTTACGGGTGAATCTGCTCCATCATCCGCCATAATAAGTACATGGGTAAATGAATTTAAACGTGGTAGAACAAGCTGTGTTAATGAAGCGCGCTCTGCAGCACCCAAAATTGTGACTTCTAAGGAAATGATTATAAAAATCCATAATATTATTACGCAAGATCGATAACTCAAAGTGAGAGAAATAGCAGACATGATAAACATTTCAACAGAACGCGTACACCACATTTTAACGAAAGAATTGGGCCTTTCCAAGCTTTCGACAAGATGGGTGCCGCGATTGCTTACGACTGATCAAAAGTTCACTCGTTTGCGCATTTCCAATGAGTGTTTGGACCTTTATAAGCGGAATCCGGTTGATTTTTGTAGGCGATTTGTTACTTGCGATGAAACTTGGATACACTACGGTACACCCGAAACTAAACAACAGTCGAAACAATGGTTAGAACGTGGTTCTGCAGCTCCAAAGAAAGCAAAAACCACTTTATCGGCAAACAAGGTGATGGCATCAATTTTTTGGGATTCAAAGAGCATTTTGCTCATTGATTACCTTCAGAAAGGTGCCACAATAAACGGCCAATATTAGCAGAACTTCTACAAAAATTAAATGTTGAGATTCGTGCTAAACGGCCATGAATGGCGAAGAAAAAGATTCTGTTTCACCAAGACAACGCTCCCTCGCATACCAGCACAGTTGCGATGTCCAAAATCCACGAGTTGCATTTCCAATTAGGACCGCATGCGCCTAATTCGCCGGATCTAGCCCCTTCTGACTTCCACCTTTTTCCAAAACTGAAAACGGCACTAGGTGGAAAGAAATTTTCGTCTAACGACGAGCTTATTATCTTCATAAATGAGTATTTTGCAAGCCTTCCGGAATCGCATTTTAGAGATGGCATAAGGGCATTGGAGCACCGCTGGAATAAATGTATTGCTCTTTTAGGAGAATATATTGAAAAATAAATTATTTTGTATTTAAAAAATTCGTTTTTCTTTTCTATTCTCACTACTTGTCAAACTACCCTCGTATATGGCCCATTTTTATTAATAGTAACATTAAATATTTTCAACCATTAATGATTGTTAAAATAATAAAAACTTATGTATAAGTTATTATTTTCACATTTTCACATTTTTCGTATTTTTACGTCTTTCTATTCTTCGGTGTAAAACTTGAGTTGAGATCCTTATTTTCCATTGATTCATATTTTGGGATATATTTCTTATGTCTGTCCATCGTATATTTCTTTCTGTTGCAGCTTGCGTTACCATATATTAGCACGTTTTTCTGGGTCTTCCTCGTCTTTTCTTTTCATAGTCTGTTGCTTCGCATACTTTTCTTATTTTTCTTTAGTCTGGTATTCTGTACATGTGCCTTAACTACCCCAATTATCCTCCATATATTCTTTTGTCGATGTCATTTATATTTAAATTTTCTCTGTATGTTGCGTTTGTTATTTTATGCTTTCGTGTCTGGCATTTATATCGGCTTTCCAATGTCCTGTCCTTCTTTGTCGTTGCCCATGTTATGCCGGAGACACTACTTTCTTTATAACCTTTACTTTCATATCTTTGGCATTTTTTCTTGTCCAAAAAAAGCCGCCTTAACGGATTGAAAATTTTCACACATTTCAATTTCTAGTTCCGTCTTATTGTACGTGCCTAAGTAATTGAAACTTTTAACTTGTTTTATTGTTCGTCCATCTATTATAATATTATATGTTTCTTCCTTAGTTGTTACAGTAATGGAGCAATGTTGTTATAGTAATGTTTTTGGTCTTGTTATCACATTCAGCGAGCAAATTGTACAGATATTTGGACGATGTATTGCTCTGATCAAATGTAGAAGTTCATAAATGCATTTCCGTGAGCTTTTGTTTTCTGGAATGGATATTGCAGTTGTTTTCTGGAATGGATATTGCAGAAGTATATGCGGGATTAAGATATTATAAATCTGCACAAAATATTTCCGTATGTGTATAGAAAAACATTTTTGTGAAAAATGTGGAGCTTATGCGGTCCAAGAAAAAAACTTTCTTGATATTTCCAAGACACTTTGCCACTTTAAAACTGATAAAGATAGTTTATTTTGAAAGTTAAAAATGCCTGGGGAAATATATTATTAGAAGTTATTTTCTTTTGTATTTTCCCAGAGGTAATGCTGCGACCTAGGACATAATTTGTAAGAAAGTTTTTCAAAATGTTATGTTTGAATTACATATTTGAACAACACTTCTTTAAAGTTTGTAAATAAAAACCTAGAATCTCAAATATGTATGTACCTATATATACATATATATTTAGCCATTTGTAATAATTCGATGTTCAGACAAACACTGTTAGAGTAAAGTAATTGTTTGAATATCCAGTAGAGTGTGTCGCGGTTTTTCTGTGTAGCTACAAACCTATGTTTTAATACTGTGCTTATACTTTTCTACTGACGATGACAACTTAGCTGCTGAAATACGCATTTACGATAAAATATTAATGTGGTAAGGGTTATCTTAATATTTTTATTTATTCGTTTCGCCACAGTTTCCGTAATTTACAAAGATAACAATTGCCAACCTTATAATAGATCGTTTATTTAGTAGTTGGCATCCGCGTTATTATTTATGTAATAATACACTACCAATAACAAAACCATTCCGTTGGATGAATCTAATAATTAATGTTAATACATGTAGATGGTTAACCTTTTAAAATTCGCATGATAATTATACACTTTGATTAAGTGCTGGGGACATAGGTGTTATAAAAGAAAAATAGTAATGAATGCACGTGCGAATGTACAAGAAAATACAGAAGGCGTTTAAGAAAGTGCCAATTCCGGAACAAGAACATACGCGACTCACCTGCATATGTAAATATTTATATGTATAAACAGTGGGGATCGTGCGTGATCATCATTAGTGGTACCGATATTCATACGTGAAGAACGATAATGATGTTAATTAGATATATTTAGAATCAGTGTTTTGATGTTATTTATTACTAGAGTTACATGTAATTAAAAGTTATCATAAAAGGTGAGAAAGCCGTTCCTATTACTTCAACGTGTGCTTTTGTTGTCGCTAAAGAATTATCCCGATAAACACGTCACAGTTTCTATGTGAATATTTGAAAACTAGAATAAAATAAATACTTAACGTAATTATGTACCATACTTGGAAAAATTCAAAATTATTGGTATATTTCGCGAGAGAACGATACTTGTTTTTAATGATCCCTTTAGTGAAAGTAATTTGTACTTTCCAGCCTTTGAGGAAAGACAACTGCACTTGCAATCAATTATTTTTTAAGCGCTTTGGAATCCATGTTTCCGCGGTGACTATCAATTTGCAAGATTTGTTTTTTTTAGCCAAACGACAGTTAGTATCGACAAGCATCTCTTTATTTGCTTTTGGTTAAAAAAACATATTTAGACACTACTGTGTGGAATATTAAAATCCACAAAAGCAAAATCTGCACAACTCAACTTCATAATCAGACGAGATCAATGGCCTTCGCTATATTTAAACAGTATAGAAATTCCGGTATCTACGAGCACAAAATATTTAGGTATACAACAATAACATCAAGTTTAATTGGAAATCACATTATCTAAAAGCGAAAATAAATCAACATCAAGGTAAAAGAATTGCATTTTCTTATCAGAAGAAAGTCTAAACTATCACTTGCAGAGAGAATTCTTTTATACAAAATCATTATCGAATAACTCTGGACCTATAGAATAAAGCTATGGAAATGTGGGGATATGCTAGTAGATCCAATGTAGCCAGAATGTGGAGCAACCTATCAAAAATACTACGAATAATAGCTGATACACTTTGGTACATATCCAACAAAACCTTTCATGCCGACTTATAAATGCCATTTGTTAAAGACGTGGTCAAAAAACAGTATAAAGCGTAACAAGTGGGAAAGTTATCAAAATTATCTTCCACGTCCTCTGTTAGAACCACAACACCATTGAAGGCTCATCATTGGAAGTACCTCCGCTATATTATTACAGAGCAGACTAGGTCTTAAGTCTTATCCTATAGTACTACTGTAATTTTGATTGCTAAGAAAAATAAAAAAAGAGATTTTCTCTTTAGTCTCTCTTTTGGTCTACTTGATAACGAATGTATTCTTTATGAGTCGAAACGAGTTTCAATTTATTATCGATTGATAATCCTATTATCTGATTAATAATCCTATTATCTGATTGATAATCCTATTCAGTTTCTAAGTTTCTATCAACAATAAGTTCCCTGAACGTACTGGCTGAAATAGCAAATAGATATATGCTGTTTGTAGTAATGTCATTGAGTATATTTTATATGCAACTTTGAGTTACCCCATTGAAACGATACTCTTGGTGAACATTGTAAGAACGTTGTTGCTTTTATTTTATACATTACTACACCATGTTACTGCTTCGTATGACGGGTAATAATGTAAAATGGTTGGTTCCCTTAATAAAGTCTGCGCCAAACGAAATATGAGAACATATTCGGAAAACTAATGGATTCCATTCTTAGTATCGGTAGTGCCTTTTTTTTGCTCTATTTGGAACAAAGCATTACATAGATAGCATTGAATATGGCTAACGGAAAGTTTGCGGCCTGATAAATTTGTAATTCTTGCTGAAGAATTCGTAATGTGCTGATACTACGTTCCAACGGAACGTGTATTCACTGAATCTCACGTGCACTTGCTTGATTACTACAACCACATCTTTACCTTTTCAAAGACATTATACTCACGAGATAACATTACTTTGCGAGGTACAAAAGCCGTAATGTACTGGTATAACAATCTACAGTCCCTCATCTTGGTAATGCGGTTACACCCAAACCAGACACGTACTCGAGTGGAATTCGTCGCCTTTGGCTTGGCACATTTTGAACATTGACACAGTATTGCTGTTATCAATTTTCTGTGTCAAGTGTCCCCCAAGCAAGTCCCTCAGAGACTTACAGCAAGTGTCTAAGTGGGGCAACTATCACTTCCTAGAAACCCGAGATAAATCTAAACTAAAGTGTAGAGTAACGTGTCGCAGAGTTTTGTAGCCACAAGGAAGTGTGGTAGCTAACGATCCACTGAGGGCACAAGGCGCAATTCTCTTGTTTTTAGCCTTCTATTGCTGCTCGCCAGTACAGAACGGAAAATGTACAGAGCAAAACGTAAAAGTGCGATGCTTCAAATCGTTGACGAGTTTTAATCCATTGCTACACATCGAAGACAAAATAGTAATCTACGTAATAGGTAGAAGCTGGTTCAAGTGCTCCGAAGAAGGTAAAAATAGCTTCATGGGTTGGGAGTATAATAGCTACTGTTTTTAGTGAAGTACTCGTCAACTATCTTGAGAAAGACAGCCTGATAGGAGAGCATTATGTCGTATTACAGGCTAAGTTGGATATAAAGTAAGAAAGACTATGCGAGAGGTTCTAAAGCTCTCATGAAAGAATTATTTATGGGAAAAACAAATCAGGAAGGTAAGGATAAACCAGAGTCATCTACATAAATAAATATATATGAGGCTTTGAAGACAAATATCGTCGACAAAGCGGATCCGATGTCTGATGAAGAATTCCGATCAGTATAAAATTATTAACATTAAAGTTACGTACTATTTTTCGCAGTTTATTGAATAATTAATATGTGGAAGGAACATTTTGAGGAAAAAGACTTTCAATTAATTGAATAATAGGCAAAAAAATAAATAAGTTACACTGTTAGAATCATAATTCAGGGACTTATTATTTAGATGAAGGATAAACATATCGTAACAAAAAAAGAAAGGTTGTGACTGTATTCATATATTCACATGTTACCATTATTACAGTACAGAAAATTTCACTCTATACTTTGTAATATTAAGTAGTAATATTTTAAGAATTTATTTTAGATTGATTTTTTTTTTGGCTGAATATAATAACCAACTTCTATCTTTAAATATTCAAAAAGTTTACAATTAGTTAAAGATTTTGAGCTTACTTTCTTAATAATACAAATAATGTCAGGGTATATTTTCCAATTTTGAATTATTATTTTAGCAATTTCTTATAGAATATACTTAGAATTCAGTTGACCAAGTTATAATTTTTTGTCGCAAATGTAAAGAATTATTAAGACATCAAACTAGGGTCTCATATTATTGTATATAATTAATAAAATAAATTAAAGCAAAAGTTAAAAAAGAGCATTAAATATTCAAAACAATAAATTGAAACAACTTCCACGATTGTAATTGATTTGATTCCTCTATCTACATTTACGTTTTCTTCTATTATTCGCATTTGAATAATTGAACCGTTTGGGTCCTGTTGTTGTTGTTTGACATTGTTCGTGATAAACTTTGCAGGTAACAACCCGCAATCTACGTTAATCGTTATGAATATGATTCACGTCCCTCTCTTATGTCGTTTTCTTCGTATCCTTACTTTTACGGCGGTTATTTTTATCGTTTTCCCACGAAGACAAAACTAAGCATTAAAAAAGTCGTAACGAACAGGACCAGAAAAAAAAGCCTGGAACAAATGAGAATGATAAATTTCGGGGTTCGCAGGGGCTTAAGGGTACGCATCCGGGCCGATTTTGTACGAAATGAGCAGTTCTTAACTTGACAGTTGGGTCCGTGGGCGCCGGCCTATTCCCCGTTCTGAAAACATCTGCCCCAAACCAAGCCTACGATTGATTTTTATTGTCGCTGTGATCTCTCTCGTTCCCCTGGCGGCACGTGCAGCGCGCACACACGAAACAGCACAACCGTTAATGACTGTATTATCTTTTGTAAAATGTACAGGGCGATTAAGTTGATATACAATAATATTATGAAAAGCCGGTTGGCATTGTTGTAATAAGAAAAGCAATTTAGAAATTTCGTTGCTCAATTAATGTAATTAAAACAGAACTGACTTGAGCATAATTTAATTCAACATCCAGTAGCTAAATTTATTAAGAGATCTTTAGAAGTAATTACAATTACAAACACTAAAATACACTAATAACAAAATATACTTTAAACTGTTTGCTGTTTGAAGTCGGTTGCTTTTTAGCAAAAATAATAGCATATAATGGAAATCATAACGTTTTCAAATAAATTCTTGTAATAAGTAAGATCTTTAGAAGTAGTTAAAATTACAAACACACTAAAATACACTAATAACAAAATATACTTTAAACTGTTTGTTGTTTGAAGTTGGTTGCTTTTTAGCAAAAATAGTAGCATATAATGGAAATCATAACGTTTTCAAATAAATTCTTGTAATAAAAATCAGAGCAATAAAGCAATCAAAACAAAACATACCATTTT
The DNA here is from genome assembly GCA_031893035.1 of Dermolepida albohirtum. NCBI lineage: Eukaryota > Metazoa > Arthropoda > Insecta > Coleoptera > Scarabaeidae > Dermolepida > Dermolepida albohirtum. The sequence goes on from JAVIWB010006067.1 coordinate 218,113, forward strand.
TAAAATTAATCACGGATAGCTAGAATTGTTGCTGACATACACTACAGGCCATAAGTGAGGGATCACTTATCGTAAATAACAAAACACTTGTATTTTAGATACATCCCTTAGACTTTTACCTTGGTGAGAATAATTGATATAACAGTTGTAAATGTAATTCTGAGAAGGATTATTCGGATTATTATTATAAATTAGATAAATATATTTGTTTCTGAAAAATATTGTAAATCCTTTTAATAGTTTTATGGCGTCTATTTAATAGAAATATTTTATATACCCCAATAAATTTAGTAGGGTTTACAACGCAATATTATTATAATGGTATTAGGAATTCATAGTAAACTATTTAGCAATTTAAAAATTAGTTTTCGTGCAGCATTTGTCCGAGTAAGTTGCAATACGAGTATTTGAGAACAGACGTAAAAGTAACTTATAAAAATGCCAAAAAGAAGATGTAGTGTATGTCAAGACTTATATTTTGGATAAAATGTCTGTTTCATTGCTATTTAAAAAAAAGTTAAGGTAAATTTATGCATCACAAGACAACTTATTATAAATGATTTGCGGGTAGTAATATTCTTATTCTGTAGAATGATTTCGCATTTAAGTTTACAGATTGAAGTGATAGTCCTTGTATCTAGTAAATTTTATTTTCTGAAGACACAATCTATTATCATATGATCTTCCAATTGTTATTCCTTAATGTAAATAAATTCAATATGTTTTTATTTCAGTTTGAAGAAACAATTTTGGAGCATATGTTCAAATGGGAAAAAATTGATTATAATTAAAAATTTTTCTACTCATTGTATTCGGAGACCTGTTTTTAACTATTTTTGCCATGGTGATTTCAAATATTAAACTCACTTTTCCTTATCACGTCAGATTTTTACCCCATGGCATTTTTTTTGTTTTACTCATTTGAGTGTCATTAATAAATGTAAATGTTTAAATTGTTTGAATTGACAAACATTCCGAATAGATTCAGGTCGTTAGCATAATAATAATATAATTAATAACTCTGCGTCAATAATACCTACATAAGTTCACAATAATTATGTATAAATGAAAACCAAATACCCACATTGAGGTAATTACCATTAATTCATTAAGTCAATGTATTAGGTTCAATGGATTTTATTACAAAATCACAATTAATATTATTTAATGTTTCGTTTATGCCCGTAATAATATTTGTATTTGATACATCTTCCGTCTCAATTACTCGTAGATTGTCCGTTTCAATATTTGTCACGTTATTTTCATTATTTTCGGCCTAATAATAAATTCGACGTATCATAATAATACAGCGTTTAAGGCGACTGTTTCCAGTAGATTCGTGAAAAATTTCCATCATTTAATCACGACAAAATTAAAATCGGCGTATTTGATGGACCCCATATTAGAAATTTAATGAGACCCAAACTTCATAAATACTACAAAGGGTACTACGAAAGCTTTTCAATATGACGCAACAATGAATCGTAGGAAGCTGTTTGTTGCTGCATGCTGAGACATGTTCATAGGTGCATAGTAGCTGCCGCGTCATGTCGATGGGCTCAGTTATTCATTAGCAGTGAGAGTGTAAAATGCTTGCGATGGCATCGTGGTCACGAAATGAGATAAAGGCAGTTTTGCGTTATAATTTCGTACGTAGATTAAAGATACACCAGAGCTTCGAAGAAATGACTCTTGCACTAGGTGATGTTTGTCCAAATCGCACAACGATATTCAGGTGGTATATAGAATTCCAAAGGGGAAATTTAACTGTGGAGGATGCTGAGAGGCCGGGAAGGCCACGAACGTCATTTACGGAGGAAAACGTTACTACTGTGAGAAAAATGCTTGGCGAAGACAGGCGAGTGACCCACCAACAGATAGAGGATACTTCAGACCTAAATGCACCAGCAATTCGTTCGATTCTGTATGATCCTTTGCACGTGAAGAAACTTTGTTCTCCCTGGGTGCCGCATCGACTAACTGAAGAGCAGATGACACGACGTGTGACTTGGTGCCGGGGGATGCTAAAAAAGTTTACTAATGGACAATCTCGGTATGTGAACAACATCGTGACAGGTGGCGAGACTTAGCTGTACTATTACGATGTGCCGATCAAAGCTCAAAACAGTGTTTGGGTTTTTGATGATGAGGACACACCCGTAGTTGTCAGAAAATCCCGATCTGTAAAGAAGAGATTGATTGGGCTGTATTTTTCAAATCGAGTGGAATTGTGGAACGCGTCGTTTTGGACACGGAGAAGACAGCCACAGCTAAGTAGTATACTAAACAGTGCCTGCCTAAAGTCATTGGATCTATGAAGAACCTGCGGCCAAACTCAAGAATGGACACCTGGTTTCTCCATCACGATAATGCTATAGCTTACCGCGTCAAAGCCTGTAGTGAATATTTGACCAAGACAGGATCGAAACTACACGAGCATCCTCTCTACAGTCCAGATCTTGCTCCCTGTGACTTTGCACTGTTCCCGCATGTGAAAATGAAGTTAAAAGAGAGGTGGTTTTCCAGTGATGATTACCTTCTGCGGGCTTGAGACAACAAGTGTGCTTTACTACCCTGTGAAACTTGGCAGAACTGATTTGAAGATTGGTTTTGAACGATGGAGAGGTGCATTGAGTGTAGAGGAAATTACTTTGAAAGAATTAAATAAACAACGCTGTATTGCAAAACATTCCTAGTACCCTTTGCATGAATAAAATTTAGAAAGAGGCCTGGACGTCATTCACGGCAGTCGCTAACAATTTTTATATAAAAGAAACATTCCTACACTATTGTATGGTAGAAGAAGTAATTGATTACATATACACATACATTCGATGTTATTGAACCAGTTCGGACAGAAAGAACATTTAGTAATAAGATTTAAGAAGAGGTGTTATTCTAGGTAAAATTTACTTCATTAATGTCTACGACTTATGTGGAATAAATATGTTAAGTACTAACCAAATCTTCAAAAATATCTCTATATGAAATAGCCTATTCACATTTTCTCGTGTATATTGGTGAAAACAAGATTAGGGCAATAACAAATTAGTTCTTACACTACGTTTACAAAAGACATATACATAAGGGATGATTTATGGGTCTTTTATGAAGGCTAAAAAAATAAATATATTAGAAACATTTTATGAAAAGCCTATAACTACCGTGAATTCTAAATATACATTTAAATGGAAAACACATTAATTATTATGTGAACTATGAATCAGCGTGTAATTAAGAAGTAATTTCTTTTTTAAATGAACGTGGTGGAAATAATGCTTTTTAATGCTTAAAAAAAACTTTCATTCCATTATTTAAATACTTCTGATTAATGTTAGGAAATATTTGGAACAAGCATGGATTTCGTTTAAAATTTCTTATTTGAGTGGCATGAGCAACCTACATATGCTTAAAATATCATAAAATGTATACTCTTGTCCTTGCAATTTTACTCTGAGCAAGATTAAAAATGCAGCAAATAGTGAAAAACGATAGATAATAAACTATCAACGAAAAACTGCAAAATCTATTAAAGCTGCAAAAAACTGTATGTAAAATAAACAAAATACGAACGCGATATATACGCGGCTCGTGAAGGATTATTATCAATATTTTCTCGAAAGCTCAAATTGTTCTTTTAATAATAAAACATCTCTAGAGAAAACTAAGTTTTCATGCCTCTATTTATGATAGAGTTTTAAAATTTTGTGTTTCTATCTACGAGTAGTACATATCAGGGCTTCAAATTTAACTTTAAATTTACTATGGAATATCTTGAGTTGTTTTAAAAGCTAATGTGGTTGTTTCATCAAAAGAGATATTAGTTTTAGAAATATTTGATATTCTTTAATAAAGTACTAGAATTATTAATCAGTTTTTATGTAAATAATTTACTATTACAGTAGAGTATCGTACAAGTACTTTGACAAGGCATTAGCTGTAGTTCTTATACAATGCGTTCGTCAGGAGCAAACTTGAGTACGCTTCCTTCGTATGGTACCGATTCTATTTACATCACCAAATTTCCTTAGATAGAGTATAAAGATAATTTATAATCACAGAGAAGTACTAACATCACTATTGCAGCGACACAGTTTGAAGCGAAGAGAGGGGCAAACTGCTAAAGTTACGTGAAAATATGTGAACAATAAAATAGGTGTTTGTTTGCTGCTTTCGCAAGTTTGTTTCGCAGTATCTACAGCCACGTTTAATCTCTTTATAAACTACCTAAAGCCATCGCTAACATTTAAAATAAAGCAGCATGGGTGCATATGATGGTTAATGTTAATAAGCACTATACTGATCTGTTTGAAGGATAGAAATAACATTTTTTAATTTTTTTTGTTGTTTAAGGTTACACATCTAATTTTAATTAATTTTCTCTTTTGTTTATTTTTCTTGTTACTGTAATGAGTTTTGTCTGTTTTTTTTTTCATGGAAAACTATTGTTCTGGATGCGGACATTTATTTTTGTTGGACAATTAAGACTTATTGTTATTATTATTATTAATATTATTATTATTAGGGAATATCAAATATCTAGTAAAAACAATGCAGACGATATAGTAAAGAGTGAGTTAAAAATAGAAAGTAAAGAGGGTGATACTTTTTTTACGTTTGTAAATACATTTACAAAGAGTGCAGATCGAAGAGAACTGGGGTAAGGGTCAGGAAGAGAAGCAAAAATTGTAAAAGGAAATAAAGAGTATGCAGCCTTAAGATTATTACTGAAATCAAAATCATTTTCCAGAAGCACTAAGATAAGGATTTACAAGACAATAACAATTTGAATGAAACCTTTTCGACAGATGGGAGAGAAATATACTGAGGTCTATTTATGATGGAATATAAACAGACGAAGGTTGGAAAAGAAGAAAAACAAAGAAATTGTATAAAGAACCTAGATTATTCATATACAGTAAATCACAAAGAATTGGGTGGTTAGGACAAGGAGAAAGTCTACGAGGGGAGAGAATGTTGAAGATAGTCCTCTATAGAAACCCAGTAGGCAAGGGCCTGTAGAGTCAATTAATAAAAACTGCTAACATGGGTTAAAATAATTCGAAATTTTATATTGAGGTAGTTTTTCAGCAATATTTTCCATTATTAAGAACAGCTACCTCGTTGTCTAAAGACTATAACATACCTTCAAAGCATTTTCAATTTCTAGAATTCATCCATAACCAAAATCGTGATAACTGCATCAAAGAACATAGTATGGAGGACATTTTTTTTCGTAGTTTGAAGTGCGCAACTGCACTTCTCGAAAAACCTTTTTTAGAACAATATATGAAAAAATTTGAAAATTTAAATTAAGATAGAATTATCTCATATACTTATATGTACTAGCTAAACATAGCTAAAAATACTTTTTAGAGCTCGTTAAAAAGTTGTTAATACTTTAGTTAATGTTTTTACTAGCAGCATAAGTTGCCACTAACTATGCTGCTACTAATCTCAGCGCCTATAATAAGGACCGATATACATATGAGAGTCAGAGAAAAAGATGCTAAAGACATTCTAACATTTTTTATGGTTGAATACTTTTATTACAAAAGAAATTACTGAATTTTTATATTATACTCATTTTTATAAACATATTAAACGTTACATAAATCTCTATTAATGTTTATTTATTAATTACATAAGATTTAACAACAAATATCCTTATCATATTTTTGATACACATCAGACTATAAATACGAAAAATATGTGATATTTTTGGATACACTTTCCAAATTAAAACGTATCATTGCATTAATTATAATTAAAAAAAATAATGTTTAAAAATATTTCCGTGTATGAGCTTTTGATTGCAGCACAGAGAATAACTGACGATGATTTTAAAATGCCAACATCTAATGTTAGCAAAAAGTTTTTTTGGTAGTCAATCAATTCAATTCGACAGTTATTATTACTCTGAGTTTTCCACACATTCCGAAGTTTTCTCGAAATAGGTTTGAACTTGTAAACTGCGCGCACATTATTTCCGATAAGTGAAAGTAAAACATAAGATATGACACTTTTATTGAATATATATTTTACTCTTTACTTTTAATTTGACTGATTTCTCTCCTTTTTTGTTATTGTTAAATTCTAATATGTTGTTTTTGTTCAAGTCAGCTATGTTACCTAGTAATTCTTTTTTGAATATTAGAAATGGCAGCAATGGTCTGTTTTGTCGACGCACAGTAACGCGCTCGGTATACATCGGACGGGCTAATTTATTTATAACTATATCGCACAATTGTGCATTAGTTCATTCGAGACGTTTCTAAAGTGTGTATCAGTGGTTCAACCGTATATAGATGAGCAAAAATGATACGTAAACGAAAACACAGATTACGAAAGATGTATCAATTATTAAATAATTATACATCAGAATTCTGATTTAGCATACCGTGGCAGTTCTGTAAAATGTGATGTTTGCAATGCGAATTTAATAGTTTACTAAGAATGAGATTGCAAACGGTAGGTGGAATCGGCGAGACGTAGGGAAAATTAAAAGAGGATATTATATCATTTTTCACATTGCAAGCATTACATTCGACTTCTACTGTATATTAAGTCACGATACCAATGTGTATATTTAATAATTTGATGTATTCCTTTTAAATTGTATTTTCATTTACGTAACATTTTCGCTCGCCTGTGTGCGGTTGGTTGAACCAGCGATATGCAATCCAAAAGCGACTCGAGTGAACTAATGCATAAATGGGCGATATAGTTATAAACAACGGCAGAACCGACAGTCTCTGCATATTATATATTTCTATTGTATATTTATAATAGCGATTGTGCTATTATAAATGTAAATTTACTATTAACAAATTTCATAAGAAAATTGTAAATTTATTTTCATAATCACAATTTTGAAATTGCGATTGATACAGTGAACGATATTCTAGAGCGTTTAAAATGGACTGGTGTTTGAAAGAGAATGCTTTGAAAGTCTTTATTAAATACGAATTACAATTTGTGTATTATAGAGTACACATCTGCTATTTTAGACACAAGCAAAAACAAGCTATTGTTCATTAACAGTAGTAGTTCAATGAAAGTAATAATAGACGGACCGGAATTGAAAAAGGTGGAACATTTTATTTTCCTCGGTAGCTTGTTGGACGAAAATGGAAACTGATCAAATGATATCCAAAACAAAATAAGAAATGCACAAAATGCACATATAACATAATAATTCTCGATACACATATAAAGGCCATACGTCTTTATGCATTCGAGTATGGGTAATAAAAATCATTCGAACAATATTCAAATTTTCATCGATAGTCTTCGAAGAATTTTAGATATCTATTGACCTGACCAAATACAATTTCTAGTTAGAATCTATAGAGCACTACTAATCAATAACATATTGAAATAACAATCAATCTGACGAAATGGTGGTGGATAGGCTATATCATGAGAAAAGAACAAAGTAGTTTAGACATTATCAAACAAACAAAGTTGAGAATACAACGTTAAGGCTTTGCGACTAGGTGAAACCTTAAGGAGAATATCGTTAAAACAAAAAGAGAATAAATAAAAAGTTGAATCAGCTAAAAATTTTGCCACATATCATGACAGAATAGAAGAGCTTGGTAGAATTAATATGCACCCAAAATCTGCATAAGCTCGACTTACAATGTAAAATAAAAATCAAAAAGTATGGAAAAAAGGTGTTAGACTGACAATCTAACTATTATAAAACTGCCCTATGTTTCTAATAGGAACAAATGGAACTACTACTACACCTCTGCTAAAGTATTATATCATATGATCGAATACTACCGCTCTTTAAAAAATTATGGGAATTATTCCTTAAAAAATATCTTGACTTGGCAGTGGCAGATAAAATATAACTATCATTATGTGTATTGTATTGGTTTATTGGCACTATTGACAATGTTTACAATAAATCACGAGCTTTCATTATTTGTATTCATTCTTAACATGATATGAAGAATCCTATTACATATACAGTCAGTTGCAAAAGTATTTGTACACCCGTGAATGTTCAATATGCACATTTACTTCCACTTAACAATGTTAGAAACCTCAAGTAAGAATATGAAAACTGTTATTTCCAATCACAAAAAAATTTGCTAAGTATTCTTACATCGAATGTCACAAAAGTTTTCGTACACATCGTTTTATATTTCTCTATTGTAAGCCATGAATTTAGAATGAATTCGGTAAATCATTTTCATAGTATCACGCGTTTGGGAAAAATGTCTGGCACTATGCGCGAGTTAAGAACATTACACCAAGAAAAGAAATTTAGGCCAAATATTTTGGAAAAGCGTGCTCTGCAGCGCCAATGGAAGAAATAATCAAAATATCCTGAACTGTTAAAATTTTACAGAGAAATGGGCGTTCAAAAATTTTAAATGAGCGCAGTTATAGAACTGCTATGTAATGGATAAAAATTCATGGATAAGGGCACTGAAGATAGTCGTACCTGATGGAATTTGATATTGGAAAGGAAAATATATTGGGTCTGGGAAAAAGTTCGTGGCGTTTTTTCAGTAAAATTCAACTGGTCCCCGCATGGCGCGTGGACGAATTCATTTAAACCGAATATGCTCCATTATTATCGACAATGTTTCGCCATTTTTTTGGTAGATCCATGATCCCATCGGTGAAAAACTTCTGTGGTTTCTGGTCGAAAAACTGAATCAAGTAGTTTTCACAGGCTTCTTTTGAAACCAACTTAATTCCATTGAGAGAGTTCTGCAGAGATCGAAACAGATGATAGTCAGAGGGTGCTATATCCGGACTGTAAGGTGGGTGCATCAAAACTTCCCAACCAAACTCTCTCAATTTTTGACGGGTCATCAAAGAAGTGTGTGGTCGGGCGTTGTCATGATGGAAGACAACACCTTTCCTATTAATCAATTCGGGCCGTTTTCTTTCAATCGCCTAGCGTAATCTCTCTAGTTATGCACAGTAGAGTTGAGAATCAATCGTCTGACCAGTTGGAAGTAGCTCGTAGTGGACGATTCCCCTCCAGTCCCACCATACACACAGCATCACTTTTTTTGGCGTCAATGTTGGCTTAGCGAACGCTTGTGACGGCTCACCATCCTTTATCCACGATCTTTTACGCTTCCGATTATCGTACGTAATCCATTTTTCATCTCCGGTTATTAAACGTTTCAGAAACGGCTCGATTTCATTCCGTTTCAGCAGCGCATCGTAGATGTTAATTCGGTCAATCATGTTTTTCACGCTCAACTCATGAGGAACCCATACGTCAAGCTTTTTTTGTAACCAGCTTTGTGTAAATGGTTCAAAACAGTTTTGTGGTCAATGCCTAGCTCCATGCCAATATCGACACTGCTGATATGCTTATCTTGTTGGACTTTTTCAAGAATTTCATCAGATTTTTCAGTGATTGGACGACCGGAGCGTGACTCATCTTTCACATTGAAATTTCCAGAACGAAAGCGAGCGAACCATTTCCGCGCAACAGATTTCGATAAAGTACCTTCACCGTACACAGCACAAATTTTATCACAAGCCTGCGCAGCGTTCTTCCCCTTATCATAATAATATTGCAGAATATAGCGAAATTTCTCATTATTCTTCTCCATTTTCAAGTGCGAATAACTTTCCAACCACTGCACCGATTACAATGTTTCTACGCTCAAACTAACGTTCGGAAGGTCATCTAAAAAACGAGCCGTCGGTTGTGTCGCTGTGACTTGTTGTTCTTTAGTTATCGGCAACCAATGCCATCTATCGGGAAAAACGCCACGAACTTTTTCCCAGACCCAATATTAAGAAAATATACAGAGAAATAGGCGTTTAAAAATTTTAAATGAGCGCAGTCATAGAACTGCTGTGCAATGATTAAAAATTCATGGATAAGGGCACTGAAGAAAACCGTACCTGATGGAATTTCATATTGGAAAAGAAAACATAAAGAAAATTTGAAGATAACGTCGGATATAGTGGAAGAGTACCACGTAAAAAACCATTCATGAGTGGTGCTAATACTTGCCTATATGCACTATGCTTTACAATAAGTAACTATTGAGGAGGCTTAATGAAAGGTCTTGTACTACATCCAGTTTTTCTTGAAATTCTCTTTATGTTTTCGTAATGTACATTTTGCACATTATGTACATTCTTCCCAGTCTCAAATTCCGAATGTACGGATATCCTCGGTGCTCTTTTACATGAATTTTAACTTTTTCCACTAGTAATAGTTCTTCGATCTCATTTAGAATCTTTGGACTTCTATTTTTCGATACAATTTCAACAGTTCAGAATATTTTGAATATTTTTTCTTTAATCTGCACTGCAGTATACGTTTTTTCGAAAAATTTGACAATATGGCCTAAGGCTTTTTCTCGGTATACTGTTATTAACCCGTGCATATTGTCAGACATATGTTTCTTTTACAACTCCCCTTTGTACAAGCCTCAAATGCCTACTTTTCACAAATGCGTAATACTGTGAAGAAGATTTACTGAATTTGTGTTTGAAAACTTAATGTTGAATATTTTGCAAATTCTTTTGTAGTTGTAAACAAAACAGTCTTCATATTGTTATTAGAGGTTTTTAGAGTCTTTTAACGTTGTTAAATGGATGTAACTATGCTTTATCATGGCTAGATGTTCACACATTCACGGGCTTATTTTTATTTATTTTTTATTCATTTATTACAGTTGTTTTTCATTATAAAAATTTTTGTTTTTGAACTGAAATGTATGTATGTAGTTGTTTGTTAAAACAACGTAATTCGAATATCAAGTGCTCATTAATTCATTTATACTACCAACTTAAGTTTCAAGAAAAAAATTCATAGCTTTAGTGTATAAAAGTTTGCAATGAGTTTCGATCAGAATATTACAGAACCTACTCGTCAAATTCAAAAGTGGAATTCATGAAACATTTTCTTATTTATGTCAATTTATACAAATTCGATCCACGATTTGTGTACTTTAATTTAGTTGTAATAGATAGGTGAAATGATGAGAATGATCTCCATAATGATTATTACTGAAGTCATGTACTAATCGTAATACTACTTTTTGAAATATAAAATCTAAGAAATTTATTTAGATTTCAGAAATTTATATATTAAGATACCAGATGGTGTAAAATCTGTTTATAATTTTGTTTTGGTATTATAATTTATTACAATTTCAGTTAATGATTCTGCTTTAATTATATTAATGAATGTAATTATATTCTCAAATATATTGCAAAATTACGTTACGACTTTTATTTAAGTGCAATCCTGTATTAACTATTCTAGTTTGATTATTTTCTCCAATGCATATGTTTATATCAAAATAAATATTGTAAAAAATATTAAAATATGTGTTAAAACATACATTAATTTTTATCTAAGAAAATAAGTTTAAACTATTTATAATTGATTAAAATATTAAAATTATAGGGGCAAGGAAGTTTAAATAACATTAATTGAGATATTATAAATCTGGTGTACATAATTTTCATTATAAGGATTAATAACATAACAATAAGTATCGGCTTTAATATAACGACAATATTTAAATATTATTTGGTTGATTAACATCGAATAAAATAAACAATCCACTATACACACAAACAGCTTGAAACATATAAAATCAATACCTGTTAAATTACTTTTATAATTATTAAAATGTGCTCTGGAATTTAAATATACTGCTTATTAATTAAACAATTTATACGATCTACATACTTGAAATATTACGCTTAAGGTCAAAATCCTATACAAGTACATTTCTTTGTACAGAGTACCCAAACAAACCGTTAATTTCCTAACAGGTAGGTAGCTTTTTGATGTAGACTGCAACCTTTCATGAAATAACATGAATAGAATATTCGAAAGGGAATTAATGTATATAAACATTCTACTTAACAAACGAAATAAAAGTATTCAATTGTACTAAGAATAGCTTAAAGCAAAGTTTCAACATATATTTTGAAACAAATGTTAGAGAAAATGAGTATTTTAATTTAATTTCTTTAATATAACATTGAAATTTAAAAAATAATAATAATTGGATTTATAATATTATTTTATAACTTTATTTATAAGTATATTTCCGGATGAGAGGAACTGCATTTCTTACACAAAATAAACGTCTAAGATAATAGTCTAATTAACATGCTATATAATTAGTATATATTGTTTCCAAAGGTAATTTAAATTTAGTAATGAAACAGAAAATAAATAAAAATCGTACCTGTTAGCTATAATAAATTAAAAAAAAACTGCTTACTAGCAAATTAAAACTAATCTAAGAACAAGTCAAAACTAAAAAACGTAACGACGGTTGGAACAAACTTTGGGGTTAAAAATTTTAAATCGATTTCAACTGGTCAGAATCGCTTAAAGAAAACTGTACAGAAGCGGTCTACACTTTCACGAAAAACTTACGAGGTAAAATGTTAGATGGCGCTGTAAGACCAAGAGAATAAAAATTTCCTGTACCTGCATATAATGCAATACCTAAAAATCAATAAAAGTAGATTTTAATACAATTTAAGTATCATCCATTATTGATTACATATAATAGTTTCCTATATCGCAAATATATTTTATTTCCTCTACATAACAAAATCAATTTTTATTATTTATTTTAACGAAAACGAAAATACAATATAATATTTGTCCATTTTGTGAAAATTTTTTGTAAATAAGGAAAATATTTAAAAACTCCTTTTTCAAGTACTTTTTAAACCATTAAAGTAAACTATTTTGCATACGTTTGCATGTTATGAATCTTAAGCATATCTACAGATTAAATTCATAATAAATTTGAAATTTTGTGCTTGGAAGTTATAATTAATTTTATTACACAGAAAAATATCTTTTCAATTTGATTAGCACGAAAACTGAGTGTGTTTTTGAGGTATCAGAAATATTAATTATTAGATTCTATGAAGCAAAATACTCTATTAGATTTAGCTACTTATCTGCATACATAGATTTTCAATCACTGGAATGAAAGGTATTTTAAAAGTTTAAGAATTATTGTCCTCAATACTGGAAGAAGTAACTGGGATGTTTTAAATAATTTTAATTTTCGAAATAATTTCCTAAATACACACTTGGTGTATTTATGACGAAGAGTTTTCAGTGTTCCTGGACTTGTCAATCACTCGTTCATAATAGTGATTATATCTTCGTCGCAAAAACAATTTAATTTCCGAGCCAAATCGGGTAAATGCGGGGAAAGTGGAAGCAAAAAAATTGAATTTTAGTACAAAGGTTGTTGATAATTTATGAGCACGGGGAGAGTGTATCATTGTGCAACGATTAGTGATTTACAGGGGAACACGGCGAATATGGCCTTCCAGTAAACGGTGTTTTGATTTTTAGAATTCCCAGAGATTTTCCTTAATTTAGTAGCCGTCATTCAGTACTTTGCCGCTTGGTCTCTCATATTGAAAACACTACGTTTCATTACCAACTGGTGGAAAACCCAATTCAGTACAGTTTTTGGACATCCGTCAATTCGAAAGCAATCTTTCAACAGATTGTGCTAATAGAAGCATTTTGTTTAGTTTTAGGATAGAAGGCAAAATAGGTTGTTGAAAAAGTATTGTGACTTTTACAGTCTAAATTGAGATAATTGTCAGTTTGTTTGATGACCTTCTGCTATTTTTCTGTTAGCGCCATAAATCGTCGTTATTGAACTTCTGCAGTTTCGGCGAACAAAAAATTATACCACAACAAATAATAATTTGACGGTGCGAAGTATAGGCTATATGGTGGCTGCAACACTGAAACTTCCCAACCAAGATCTCTCAAGCTATTTGCTTCTGGGTTTCCGGGCTGGAACCGCGTCACTAGTATATCTGCCGACGTTTCGTACCCATTTGTATGGGACATCTTCAGGGCTGAACTACTGCACTGAAACCCATACAAATGGGTACGAAACGTCGGCAGATATACTAGTGACGCGGTTCCAGCCCGGAAACCCAGAAGCAGATAGCATGGACCACAACCGCGGAAGTCTATGTACCAAATCAAGATCTCTCAATTTTTCGCGGGTCGCTAAAATGTATGTGGTCTAGGGTTATCGTGATGGAAAATTTCGCTCTACTTGTTGACCAGTTCCAATTGCAACATGCAATTTTTTGAATTACGTGTTGCAATCTTGCTAATTGTTGACTGTAATGGCTTAAATAAATTGTTTTATCAGGCTCTAGCAGCTCATGATGGACGATGTTCTTCCACTCTTATCAAACGCACATCACTTTCCTTCTTTGGCGATAATGTGGTCTTTGCTACAGATTGTGAAGCTTCTTTTCGCTTCGACCACGATCTTTTTCGCACGTTCTAGTAATATGTGAACCATTTTTCATCGTTTTGATCTATCGCTTCAGAATTGATTTCAATACGTGTCTGTAGAAATTCAGGGATAGAAATTCGATTGAGTAAATTTTCTGTGCGTCAAGTCATATAATACTCAAACATCGAGCTTCCCTTTATAGCCAGGTTTCTCCAAATAGTTTAAAATTGTTTGATGCTTAACTGACATTCTTTCTCATAATTTGATTATATTATTATTAACGTGCCTTTGTCGTAAACAGAACACATTTCTGTGCAGGTTTGCGCAGCATTTATACCTTCGAAATAAAATTGTAAAATGTAGCGAATTTTTGCAGAAACTTCACTCATATTTAAGGCTTTCGAATTAAGTTTAGATGAATGCTTTTTATACATCTATTACTGTCCATTATCAACTTTAATTTGAACCTAAGAATGTCCAAATGCAACCAATATTACTTGAAAAAAAGGCTAATACTTTTTTGACAACCCAATATATTTTTGGATCAGAAGGAAACTTCGATGTGATGAACCTAAAAATTGAATATTGCGTGGTTGCAGTCTATTTTTAGTTCGGTAATGTTTAAGAAATAAAGACCAATCGTCGAGAATCGTTTATGAACAATAAGCATTTTGCTCAAAAATTTCGAAATCAGCGTCGCGGGTTAACGATTACCGAATGTAATTTTGTAAACTAGGCTGTTAATCTGTTAAAACAAAACGCTTCAGCTCTATATTTTCCCAATCATTTTTCTTTTATTAATTCACGAATTTTCGGTATAAAGTTTGGATAGTATTGGTTTTTAATGAAATGTCTACGTAACCAAGTAATCAATAAATCTAGTACACATTAGCTTTCTATTTTTAATTCATTCCGTTTTTTCTAAAACAAAGAACGGTCAGCTGCCATATGGCAAAAGATAAATGATTATAGCGCTTGTGAAAATGATTCAGCGCCATCTATTGCAAAAATGCGACTTTTTGACAACCCAATAGAATATGCATCTGAAGAAAATTTAATTAAAATTAATTATTTAAAAGGAAAGAATAATACATGTACATAAATGAAATTTCCTCATTGTTTCAGTTTGTTTTACTAAATTCAAGGTAAAAGACAACGAATGCAGATAATAAAAAGATCACATAATATACAAAAGATTGCTAAAAGTGTTCATATACATATGTCTGCTTGATTATGATTAATAATATTTGAAAGTTAAAACAGTAAAATGAACGCGAAAATACAAATACAACAGACAGAATGATGAAATAATAATGTAATATTATTAAATGATAGAAATTACTAAATATAATATATATGTGGTCGTTTTTTTAATGTACGATATATAGTAATAAAAAATATGTAGTTAAGCAAAATACGCAAGATACAGCAGAAATAATTAATAATTTTAAACAATTTTCATTATCAACACATGTATGTACGTATAATATATATCAGCAACATTAAATACATTTAAGATTTTGCTGCTAAAAATAAATTGAGCTCACATGTCAAAAAATGTTTTCCTTATATTATATCTTTTGTTATCATATTTATGTATGTATGTAGGTTTATTATCTAGGACTTTATATCTGTGCACACGTTTTTTCTTCAAATATGCTAGTTTATTAATATTTATCATATCATTATATTAAATATTGTAAATGGAAATTGTTTATAAATACATGCATACATTTTTTATTCAATAAACTAGGAGAGAATACAAAAAGTTACTGGTGGGAATTTTTTAATTAAAAAATAGTGTAGCAGGCCTATACGTACAGATTAATATTTAATACAGCTAGTTACAGCAACTACTCCTTTTCAATCATACAAATTGTTTTTATTTTCACTTAGTTTAGTTAGGCAATAATGAATGAAACTTATTCTCTGCATGAGAATGAAAGTTCACCATCAGGAAGACGACCAAAAATGAATTTCCCAGATAAAATTTGCTTCGTTCTTTTAACTAGACTTAGCAACTTTGCGAACGGTTTCCCTTTATAAGTTTTCTCTTGAGGAATTCATTCCACTTCTGCAAATCGTATTCTTGCCAAGTCCTGGCGTTGGCATAGTATGTAGATCGCGGTTGTCTCTTCTACTTGGCAAAAGCTACAAGTGTCCAGATCTACATGAAGTACACAATTATTATAAGAAATTTCTTGTCCCTATTTAAGTCTTCTTTCTAAAATTAGGCGAGCGATTTTTAAAGAACTGCTCGCGTATCTTTGGACATGAAGAGCTTCTCCATTTATTTCGAGATCAATTTTTAGTATATTTCGGCTCCTTTGATTTTTTTTACAATGCCACAGAAAGGCTCCGGTCCCACGAAAGCCATTGACGAGGCTTATCGAACAAGTTCGTCGTCTTTTTCATTGGCTCTATAATCTTCGTGCTCTGGTCACTTTTAGCAACTGAATGAGTTTAGTCCATATAATGTGTTCATGACCTGAATGAGCTAAACTTATTCAGGGCACCACCTTGTTCAAGCTTCAATCTCAATTGCACCGAATTCTGTCTCCATAACATTGTTTGGCTAGCGAAGAAATGGCCACTTTATTAATTGTATGTAGTGATGTAGTGCGATTATTTTTGCTTGAAATGCCGCAATATTTTTGCTTAGATTCGCCTGGATAATCGTTCTTTATTTTAATCCGTAAATTTCGATTTTGACTCCTTGTTCTATTTCGAAGTTGTCTTTGTATCCGATTCTCCATGTACAAGTGGACCTTTCTTTCATTCCTCTATATCTAGTATATACATCAGAATTGATACCTTAATTCTGATTCAATAAAATGGAGAGGTCTTAGGTCAACAATTCAAAATGAGCCCCAGGTCATTATTAATACGCCACCTTCCTAAACTGGCTGTCTGGCTTTATTTGTACATCAGAATTGATACCTTAATTCTGATGTATTACCACATCAATAAAATGGAGAGGTCTTACGTCAACAATTAAAAATGAATCCCAGATCATTATTGATACGCCACCTTGCTAAACAGTTCGTCTCGTTTTATTTATACGTAATTTCTCATTTAAATATATGGCTTATCAGCAGAGCCAAAAATATTGAACTTGCTTTCATCGTTAAACACAACGTTTTTCTAAAAAGAAAAATCCTTGTTCTCATACTCCTTTGTAAATTTTAACCTGGTGTTTTGATATCGTTTCCTCATTAATAGCTTTTGTTTTCCTACCACTTAGATCTACATTATGGAGAACATTCCTTATTGTTGACGTATTTGCCTTTTCCTAAACTCATTTTCGGTAATTTGTTGCACTTTCATTTTTCTCGTCAAATGTCGTTCGTGCGCTTTGGTAAAATATGTGGGCGAATTTTTGGCTTATCTTCCACTTGTGTGTTTGCTTTCAGCCTTTTAGTAGAATGACTTCACAGTAGAATGACTTCTGACAATTTTGAAATCCTGGACAATCTTGGAAATCCTGGGATTTTCCATCCTCGGCATATTTAAAAACCAATTTTCTTATTTCAATATTTATTTGGCCCCATTGTCTCGACATTTGGAATATTCTTAGACTTTCTTTCCACAATAAAAACAAAAAAATCTTCTGGACAGGACAATTATCGTTAAGAAATAAAATCCTTCCCACGCAGTTGGCTACAAACGTTTTTCCCACTCTGAAGTTGATTTCTCAAAAGCAACATTTTTTAAGAAATAAATCGTTAAATAGTAAATTAGGTGAATACGGGCAATGAAACATTAATTCGATATTCTTCTCCTACAAATAATCAATTTTTTGACGTGCTATGTGGCATTGCCATGATGCAGAATGATGCAACGTTTTCAATTGTGTTTCTTGACTTCGTCGATGACTTCTGGCAAACAAATTGTTGTATTCAATTCAACATTAACTGTTCTTCTAGCCTTTAAGGAAATGGCTGCGGCAGGTCCAGCACAATTGAAGAAATCATTTTCTTGGAAGTGATGCGTGAATGAAAGACTTTTATCGGATTCAGTTCATCTTGGAACACACAGGTAGTGGATTGTTGCTTAGCTTTCGGTTCAATGTATCCAGTTACAATATTGTATACGGATTTCCTTACTCCAATTAACACGAGTCTTTTTTGGGCTTTGGTTAAATTATGCAGAATACATCTTTCCACAGCTAAATGAAAACGCAAAATCGAATGTATTGGAATCTGCGATATGTTTAAGATGTTTCTATCTCACTCTAAGTCACATGCTAATTTTCTTCAATTATGAAGTATCATCGATGTGTTTTGGAATAATAATCGATTTTCCGAAATAACAACAGGAATTCATCAGTGACTGGTGTAAGACTACGACAAAAATCTGCAAACTAATTGTAAACTGTCTTTTCTGATTGTGAGAGTGAAGCGATTCTATACAGTGTTGTTGCCTAGGTCTTTACTAAAATCGTAAATAATGACAAACAATTGTTTTTTTTAAACTTTAACTGTGAACAATTTACTCGGTGAATTTCTAAGCTGTCGCTGTTTTCGCAATTAAAAATGTCAAATTTTACGTAAATAGTATTGGACACATTCCAAGTAACGCTAACAAGTAGTCGTTTGTAAAAACACCCCCCCCCTGTGCTTAAAGCCTTAGCGTTCTTAATTAATTGACTGTAACTATATATGTAAGCTTAAATACTTGCTTATTTGTATATTTTTAGTGTCTTTTTATGCCTACAACAGGTATTGTAAGTATGGAGAATTACCTTATTTACTCGTTATTTGTTTCTATTAATTATGAAAAACGGCCGTATTGTTTCTGTTATGTCGGGTACAGCTCAGTACATTTGCACTTGTAATGACAGATGCAGAAAATAATCACAAACTTGTAAAATTTTGTCTCCTTTCTAATGTCACATTTACAACTAGAAAAGAATTGAAAAGGTACACAAAGAATGGTGAAGCAAAGTAAGTCATTCGAATGTTAGAAAAGGGAATTCCTATTTCCGCGACCGGCATTGTTTAAATAATAGACAATAGAAACAGTTGGTACAACGAACAAAAGACATGAATAGCGCAATACGAGAGAATAATAACCATCGTAATCTTCGCATAGATAAAGAAGAGTAAAATAGTTTGCATCATAATATAGTTATACGTATTTGCTGTTCGCTATAAATACATACGAATGCACACATACACACATATGTATACATACTTCTTACCTGCAATTCTTCTTGGGAAACGTCGATTTCACCTTTGTATACGAATTCAATGATGAATTTCAGATCGGCGTAGCAGATGTCTTGTGGCATTATTATCGTGGGATGTTTGCACGGGTTCTCCAGGAGAAGTTTCTGAAAGTAAGAGGAACACGCGGACAGAACTACCTGCAATGATAAATCATTATAGAAATGGGATTGTTTCGACACTAAAAAACTATGTCTTACTCGCTACTACTTGGCATTGTAATTTCGTTTGTTACTTGAAATTGAATTTTCGTGCCTATTCAGTTTTTAAAAAAGTAAAAGCACTTAAGTACTATATATTACATTTTAGTTATTATTTTTAAGGCTACATAAATATTACTTAAATTCATTCTGGATGTAGAGTTGGTACTACGATCGTTCGGTCAGCGGCGTGTGTATCAAAAAATTTACAACCTCCGATAAACGAGTTACACGAATCGAATATGGAGCTTTTCGAGAGATATTCTTCGTCAAATTGTGTTTGCAGTTGACGATAAATATTTACGACTTTCTTATCTTTAACACATAAAAACGTAATAACAGTTCGTTGTGCAACAGTAACAGATTCGATGACACGTTCAATACAACTCCCTTTTTTATTGAACAAAACGCAATTTTTATTATCCATTTCTTACATGTCTTGAATATTCTGATGTAAATTTAGAGATAGGAGAGTTGATTGACATGATTTTAACTTATTTTACGGTAGTTAGGAGAAATTTTTGACATTTAATAAACCGAGGTTCCAAAATTTCGACAACATTCTGGGAGAACTTTTGTCCAACCTATGTAGACCACTCATTTACACAGCGAAAATTTCTTTCCATGTAAATGTTCCTTGAATTTAGAGAGCGGGTAGTCACTGGGGGCTAGATCAGGTAAATATGGTGGGTGTTCAACTATTTCGCACAGTTTCATGAATTGCAACTATGGAGACTAACTCCTTGGACAGTGGAGTATTGTCATGATACAATAGCACGCGCTGTTGATTTGTGACGCGATGTAGTTAGATCATTGCAGCTTTACGTGGAGTTGGGTTAGTTAATGCATCCAAATCAGCTCGACGACTCTATGGGCAATAGGTCGGGAATGGGACATCTCAAGAAATCCTCTTACTTCACAAGTGATAGCCAGGAATTAAAAAATCCATTTGCATGTTTTTCCGTGTATAGAATTTTCATATCGAGTATGTAAAAAAACAACAAAATCATTGCTATAGGATGGCGTTGTAATATTCACAGTGAAATACAACTCGACAAGTGAATATAATTATACGTTTATATTATTCAAAAACTGGTATATTCCATTATATTGACAATTATACTGCCTGGTAGCCTAATTAGTAGGGCAGCCGTCTAGAAAACGGCAGATGGAGGTTCGATTCCTTCTCCAGCGCAGAAATTTTCAATTAATTTCCATGACTTTAATTAACGATGATGGTGTAGCAGAAAATAATGTTTATTAATTTCCCAACGTAAAGAACTTAATTATATATTTGTATAGAGTCTTCCAGTAGGAGGTTTCATTTTGATATGTAAAAAAAACGAGGATTTTCAAGCTAAATCATCAGACGTTTATTTAATTGTAAAGAGGAGGGTATGCCATTAATAATGGAAAACAATATCAGCCAAATGGCCGCCATTTGGCTGGCACCAATTCGCACATTTGCGGCTGCATGACCTCGATAACTTCACAAATTCCATCTTTGAGATCTCGAATCGATTGTGGGTTATTGGCATAGACCGTATCTTTCGAGTAGCCCCAATGGAAAAAAAGTGTTAAATCACAAGATCTCGGTGGCCAATTGTGATCGTCTCTTCGAGAAAAAAGAGCGATGGTATCGTTACTTGTGTGGCATGTAGCGCCGTCCTGTTGAAAACAAACGTCGTCCACATCAATATCTTCCAATTCCGGCCACACAAAGTCATTAATCATCGTTCGATACCGCAATCCATTCAGCGTAACAGTTGCTCCAGCCCCTTTTTTGAAAAAGTAAGGTTCAGTGCCCCGCCAGACCAAAAACCGCACCAAACAGTCACAGGTTGAGGATGGAGAGGCTTTTTAACAATAATTCTGGGGATCCCAAGCTCCAAATGCGACAATTCTGCTTGTTAACGTAGCCTCCGAGGTGAAAATGGGCCTCATCACTCAAGATGATTTTTCGATGAAATTCCGTATCAGTTTGATGCATTTCAAAGACCCAATCAGCAAAGACACGACGTTATTAATGATCGGTAGGCGTGAGTTCTTGTGTTAGCTGAACTTTAAAAGCCTTAAGATCTAAGTCTTTATGCAAAATACGGTGTAATGTCGTTTGTGTAATATCCAATTCCAAATATCGACGAGAAATGGACAAACCTGTTTTTTCCTCAACACTGTGGGCTACAACAGCAATATTCAGTTATTCTTGAGCGACGTGCACGAATTCAATTCTTCACATTACTAACTTGTCCCAACAGCTCAAATTTTTCCACCAGTTTCACAACTGCTGGCCGAGAAGGTGCTTCACAACAACTCAAAAATGCTTTAGTTTTGCGAATTGTGACCGCAAAATTTTCACCATTTTTGTAGTAAATTTTAATAATTTCCATTCCATTTTTATTAATGGCGTAGTGTTTACTTGTCATCTGTCAAGTAGTTACAGGTTGAGTCATGACGACTGTTAAAATGGCGGGCTATTGAAAATGAAACGTCTTATTGGAACATCTTATATATAATTATTAAGAGCAGAATATCCTGACTGAGGGTTTTAAATAAATATTAGATCTGCGTCCAATATGAGAATTAAGGCGTGTTAAGGGACTCGAAGTTGTACTGCCTGGTGACCTAAATTGTAAGTCAGACGTCTAGAAAACGGCAGATAGAGGTTCGAGTCCTTCTTTAGCGCAGAAATTTTTAATGAATTTCTGTGATTTTAATTAACGATGGCGTAGGAGAAAATAATAATTTTCAGGTATATTCAAGTTTGTATCCCGATTATTTCGATTTATTTTTAATATTAAAATGATTTTGTAAATTTGATTATTATACAAAAAACGTAAAACGACGAATTTGTATTAAGTGAATAACTATGTTTCAATTTTGGTATAGAAATCAAGTTTCAAAAATAATTAATTATTAAATGCTTTCTTAATATGTACCTTATGAGCCTTTAAAGACAAATCGTTACATGCTAATGTGACATCGACGAACGCCTCATTCTGTAGAAGTTGGTGAAAGACTGTAGTCATATTGCTCTGATAATTGTTCCATCGAAGGCAGTAGTGCTGACTAGACATAGTCTCTGTAAACAAAGAAGGACACATAAATTAAGGATATGTTTGTGCAATATTGCTATTGCAATAAGGTCATGCATTTGTGCAAAGATGGTATCAAATAATGATTTAGAATAGAGCGAAAGTGTAAATAACTACTTTCTCCCGTCTCATCGCTTCCCAGTAAATAATACGTCCTGTTAAATCCATTTCTAACGATTTCTGAATCTCTGTTTATCATTCGGTTCATTGAATTGCAAACTAAGTTTTGTGCGATTGGTGTGTGCATGCGAATATCTACAAATGACGTAATGATGTATTTGGGAATGAATCGCAAGAATTAAAAGATTTTTTTTCATTTTGAGATATCGCATTACTTAATATTTCTTTTAAAAACAAAGTTTTTATTACTTTTTCATTATTACAAAAATGTTTTTATTAACTGTGTTTCTGTTTATGTATGTATGCATACAGTAGTTTTCAGTTGAAATAGAACAGATACGCTTTAAATATGTATATGTAATAAAAATATATTTTTGTCAATTGAGAAATTATTCAATTTATTAACGTTTCGGCAATATACATACAGCCTTCCTCAGAATTTATTCAATATCATATCTACAATTAAAACATGCTAAATATACTATATACAATCAAACATTACATTTAAATTATAGTTCAAATTAACAAATGAAGACAATTGGCATTAACAAATATAGTCTGAAAGTGTGTCATATATTTCAAAATTTCTTTTGCTTTTAGTTTTGGAGGTGATTAATTATATTATATTATTGTCTATATTCTGTATGTATTTTAGTATTACACATCGTTGAAGCCAGGTGATGTGTGTTTGTTAAATGTTTAGATGTGGGGAGAATTATTTTAATTTTATTAAAACCGTGTGTGTTTACTTTCTATATACATATATAAGATAAAAATATTTTAAAACGAAATTGACGTCTCACAATCACTTTTTTGTTTTATTCATAAATACATGTCATTTTACTGTACATAATCCATTTTTGCAGCACTTATCATGTACAGTAGCATGACATGTATTTATGAATATGACAATAAACTAATTGTCGAAACGTCGATTTTGGTTTAAAATTTTTTTATTTTTCGCCCAGGATGACTGGTGTAATGTTATTCCATTCTTTTTGTAAAATATTGCAAAGTTTTTCCTTCGATGTTGGATATTCCTTTCTAACTCTTCTATCGAGTTCATCCAATAATAATTCAATGTGGTTGAGATCCGGACTCTGAGGTGGCCATGTCACTACTTAAAATAAATATTTTCATTTTTCTCCGCATCAGGCCTGACGCTAAAACGTGATTTTCCAAAATTTCTCGGCAATTCTCCTTTCTCATAATACTATCTATTTTTATTAATTCTCTTATTCCGGCTAATGTAAAACAATCCCAAACAATAAGAGAACCACCCCCATGTTCACCGTTGGAGCTATGGAATCTGGCAACATTCTTTTCTTTTGCCCGAACACTTCAAATTTCGATTCGTTACTCCACAGTACGTTCTTCCACTCATCGATTGTCTAGTTGTGTAACCTTGCCCACTGAAGTCGTTTCTGCTTATTTCCATGTCGTAATAATGGTTTCTGTGACCGTGTAAATTTGCTTCCATTAATCGTCGTTTCACTGTACTCACAGAAATTTTTTTTAACACGGCCTTGATTAAATTCGGCTGATATTTCAGGTGCCGTTAATTTTTTATTTTTTTTGCTAATTAATTTAATTCCTTCGTCGTCAGCTTTGGAAGTACCTCTCGATGGCACGGCCGATTACGGTCTTCCAGACTGCCAGTTTCTTGAAACCGACGAATTGTGAGATTCACTGTCGATTTTTTTACTTTTAATTTTTCGCCAATACCGCGAACTGAATACACCTCATGATGCAAAGTAAGTATCGCTGACCGTGTTTCACTATCAAGTGGCTTTCCCCGTGGCATTTTGTAAACAGAAATTACACTATTCGCTTACAAAATAGACAACTTCACACAAGCACGTTCAGTGATCTTACTGATAGGCACAAGGAGGTAGTAATAGGGTAACCGACTCATTTCAGGTAAATTTCTAGACTTTAATCCCTTCTTAATGAACGTACCACTAATCGTGATTATATATACATAGTTGGAATTATAGTATAATGCTATTGAGATGCAATATCAGGTAATTATAATTATTGTTAGATAAAATTGTTTCTATCATGTTATTTGGAGAATATATACAAATACAATACTTATTTGAATTATAAACCTTCTTAAGATTAAGGTATAACACTATCGATATTTATTGGCATTAATATAATTTTTATGATCGTTATATAAAATTTAATCAAATGTCCATACTTCCTTGAGCAGGAGTGTATATATGTATATACATACATACATTCAGTGATTGTACACAATATATAGTAGAAAGCAAAGTGCGTATAAGAATGTAGAATGAATTCTATATTTCAACTAGTGTAACTATCCTATTCATGTTCCTCTTAAAATAATCAAGATGTTATCTAGAACAGACTGTAAGTGCATATTTCTTTCGTCATTATTGTTTTATTAAAGTAACTTATCAGAAAATGGGATTGCCTTTACTTATTAAGTTAATAATGTTATGTATTGCATTGCGAATATAGGTTTCATACTCGAAAATTCATTAGGAAAATCATATTAAATAATTGAGAAAAAAGTTCACTCTAGTAAAGAAACATCGTGGAGATAATCTCTAATATGTATTTTTACTTTTTATCACTATACATAATAATCGTTATCGGTCTGTTTATAAGAGATAATAAAGCTATGTTAGTTATCGTTGTTTATTTCCTTTATCAAACCACAAATATAAAAACAGCCAACATGTATGTTTTTTTTGATGCACCTTGTTTTACTGATGATACGTTTTGATATTGGTATTTTGCTTTTCAATATTGTTATTGATGCCCTCTTTTATTATCAACTAAAAGTAGAGGTTATGTAAAATTTGTGAATAATATACATACAGACATGCATATATATATAAAATTGTCTGACGTAGGTTTTAATTTATTGAATATTTCGGAATTAATTTTATTTTGATATTATTCAACCGGCATTAATACTAGATCAATAGAAATTATATATGAGGAGCACTATAAAAGCTTACTACCTGACAATGAAACAAAAAACCTACGATCCTTTTGATATTTCTGTTTTTCTACGTAATCTTTTTTAACTTCAGCACATACTTGTCCTGCAACAACTTTATGCCATCAGAAAACAAAGATATCTGTTGATTGGCGTTCAATATATGTAATTGCCTGCCTTTGATTGGCAATAGATACTTGCTTCTATACTTCTTGTCCTCATAATAGCCGACAGTATTTCCTTTCAATTCCTCTGGGGTGTTTTTCAAATTTCTAAATAAAAAGAAGTCGGGCAGAGCTAAATCCGAACACGCGCAGAAGATGGGTTGGATTTTGGCCGCCTTGTGAACTGGTACATTGCCATGAATGGGATGACTTCTCTGTGACGTAAAACTGGATGTTTTTGGTCAGGAGCGATATGTAATTTTGTTGACGTATTAACGTAGGTAATTGCTCCTATCGTAGTTCCTTTTGGCACGTACTCAACAATAATAATGCCTGTTTGGTTCCAAAAGAAGCAGAGGAATTTTCTAGTTGCATTACGCTACTGTTTAGACCAACATTTCATTTTAAAATATGAAGAATTTTAAGAGAATTCTGTTCTTCTATCAAAAATTTAATGACGATGCGATGATCTAATTTCTCATTTTCTTGGCATTTTAAGAAATGCAAAATAATAAATGAATTGAAGTCAAATTTGACATATAAGTAGTAAATTGTTGTCACTATTGCACGTTACAAGGAAATGCACAGTTAATTGTACCTATCATGTCTAGGCAGATTTTTCTATTCATGTTAATTCTGTTTCTGTTGCAACATACTAAATTAATACGTTTTAAAAACAAATTTATTATGTACCACTTAATTACTTAAGGTTGATATATTACCCCTTTCCACATTAATTTTCGTATTCTGTATACGTATTTCGACAACTAAGTTGTCATCATCAGCAGATAACTAAACAGTGTTGTACCTGGAAAACTACGGCAAAAACGCACACGAAACAAATTCCGCACATTATTTATATTGTCGAAAGTCAAAACGCACCAAGTGTGCGTTTTGGCTTAGTATTAGATTAGTAATTCGAGAGACAATACAGCAGATAAAAAGGCTTGTTTCAGTCGGTCGCAGAGAAAATCAAACTTTTTTAAAATAATAATTCCTAGTGGCAATAGAAAAATATGCGTCGGTAAGGTAGATCTTTCACCAATGTTATGTCAAAATATCATGATTTTTGCATCATTAGAAGCAGAGAAATTGCGTATTAAGTAACAGTGTGTATTTGTGTATTTGGCATTGGCTGAAAAATGAATTTTTAACAAAGAGCAAATATCAAGTTCCGTTTTAAACTCGGTAAATCATTAATTTGATGAAACAAGCGTATGGTAATGCGTGCTTATCACGTATGAGTGGTATAAACGATTTAAAGACGGTCGTACGCACATAAATGACGACGAACATCCTGGTGCAAAAGAATCTGTGGTTACGGAAAGTTACATAGTGAGTGAATTTATCAGAAATGAGCCGAAATCCTCAATGCGATACATAGGATTGGAATTAAATATTTTCGAAGACTTAATTCATCGCATTTGGACACAGCATTTTGGACTGAGAAAGATTTGTGCAAGGTTTTTACCACACAAGCTAACTGATGATCAAAAATTGCTCCGAATTCAACATTGTACAGACTTGATTAAAGACTCAAAAACGGACGAAAATTTTAAGTATTCTATTGTAACTAGCAATAAGACGTGGTGTTTTCAATATAATCCAGAGACCAAGCGTCAAAGCTTTGAATGGAAGCATCCATGCGAAGAAAGATACCATTTGGAGAAGTCAAAAGTGAAGACAATGTTGATTTGTTTTTATGATTCGAAAGGCATAGTGCACAAAGAGCTTGTATCAATTAGTCAAACAGTCAGTGTCGTGTGCGCTTTCAATTTCGTGAAAATGCTAGCTGGCGTTTGTTACATCATAATGCATTCGTCGCGCAACGTTTGTCTCTGATTTTTTAACTACAAATACCATTTTAACCATATTCGCCGGCTTCAGCCCCCCATGATTTCTATTTATTCTCCAAACTATATTGGCCAATGAAAGGACAGCGTTATGCCGACGTCGAAACCATTGAAAAGGCGTCGACAGCGATCTTGAAGGACTAAAGATGAACTTAAAAATTCATTCGACATGTGAATTGACCGTGCAAAACGTTGTAATGAAGCCGAAGGCGACTACTTTGACTAAAATAAATGAATTTTACCAAAATACAATAGTAAGCTTTTGTGTTTATTATTTTTATCTTTTTTGAATGCAATACCGTTCGTTTTTCCATCCACGAAATTTTATTGTCTTATTACTCGGCTCTTATAGTTGTCTCTTTCTTTGATTGTGTACTTGTTATTAAATTATTTATTGTTAAATTGTCCTGTAAGTGGAATTTTTATTGGCATATAAAGTTTGTTATTCCTATTATCACCACTAACACTACGATAAAATTTTATTTTAATAATTACGTATTGCTGCATTGTTATGGAGGAACACCTTGTGTCGCTTATTCGCGCTATAGTTTAGTAGAATCTATGAGACGAAATAGAGAGACGAATAAGCGACACGTTGTGCCGCTTATTTGCGCTATAGTTTAGTAGAATCTATGAGACGATATATTAAGCTTGTATAACGCTGTTCATCCTTCTTCATATATATAATAAAATCGGTAGATCAAAAGAAATGCTTTCATTCAATTTTTGAGAAGGCTGAATGTAATGACTATTTACATGGGTTCTCGTTTTTGAATGAATACTATAATGACGAATACATGCTTCATCTCCAGTGACATGTCTAATCTGTTTTAAGGTATCATACAGAATTCTGAAAGACATAGCTTTAGAACTTCTCCTAAAACGAATACCAAAAAAGGGAGAGAAGTTAGAAGACAGAAAGCAATACAAGACTGAATCGACCACAATAAATACTGTAATATAATGTAAAAGCCAAAATAAAAGCACATATTAGGGATAGTCTAACAAGAAAATAAATACTTCCCGTGTACTTTTTGGGACTGCAAACATCGCGTTTTTGTTGCTGAGCACGAAGATATGGGAGAGTTTAGGGGGACGTACATAACTATAGACGAAGTTACCAAAATGGGAGAAAGGCTTGAATTTGGATGAACAAGACATGTATGCATTGATAGAACCTCATGCAGAAGAATAATTTGTGAATTAATTAAATTACGAAATCAAAAGATAGCAGAAGGCAACGAAATCCAAGCCAAGAACAAGTCAGATCCGAAATCACACGCTCTATAAATAGTCAGATCTTAAATAAAGTTGTAGATGTATTATAGAACATTCGGAGCCAGATACTGAAAGAAAGTTAAATATAATACGTAATATTCGGGAAATTACAGCATGTTATAGAACTCTACTCAGTACAAAAAAGCGTAAATTCGAAAGAAAATTAAATGTTACTAAATGCATATACATACAATTGCATATATACACACGTGTATATACACTATTAGACCAGCTTCCATAATGAAATTTATGGCGTGATTAAAAAATCGAAACTTACAGTAATGGTAGAGCATCTGCCTGGTAAGCAGGAGCCTGGGGTTCGTCTCCTCACTGATAGGGCACGATTTTTTTCATTACTTTCTGCCTGAATTATTATGATGTAATAAGCAAGAAATTATGAATTTTAATTAAATGTACATCATTATATATTTTCCATATTAAAATGTAAACTTATTTATGTTATCTAACATTAAAATCTATCATGAGTATTTTGTATTTTCTTGTTTTATGTATGTATTGTGTATACCAATAAATTATTTCAACTTACTATAAAGATTCAAATACTTTCCACAACATATTTTAGAATTAGACAAAAATCAGTTCAATATTATGAGCATTATTAAACTTTCTTATGTAGTTTGATATATTTAAAATTAAATCAATTTTTATTCAACAAATTCATCGTTAGTGTATATAGTATATACATACATATATGTACTTATATTATGCTAACAAATGGTGTGAAAAGTTTATGTATGTAAGTTAAGAGAGTTGTACGTTAGCGAGCTTTATGTTAAGCGAGCGCTTACTGAAATTGACTTGGAAAGACAATCCAATCAATCCTCGGTTGTAGCCAACATTTATCAACAATTATTTTTAACGTTTTTCTTCTCCGTTGGTCTATAATAACTCCGTATTCTATTCTATTCATTTTTGAAAATTAATAATACGCGATAGCACAAACTCACAGTTAATAAAATAATAATGTTGCAATTGTTTTCTAAATTCGCGTGCAAGCTAGCAAAGCATACGAGGATAGTTTGACAAGTAGCGAGAATGACACATGGGTGGCGCACTAATTGGTGAAACAAATGCACTGTAATTTAGGTTGCCTATTTATATGTTTACATTCCGATATTTAGATAAATCGATTGATTAGTTTATTTTTGACAGCTGATTGAAAAAGAAGCAACACGTCGTTTTGTTAAAATGGAAAAAGCAGCTTCGTAATTCAGGGTATGAAAGCTACCGAAATAAAAGATAAGTTACGAGAAACATTAGGTGAATATGCTCCATCATCCGCCACAATAAGTAGATGGGTAAATGAATTTAAACGTGGTAGAACAAGCTGTATTGATGAAGCGCGCTCTGGATCACCCTAAATCGTGACTTCTACGGAAATGTTATAAAAATCCATAATATTATTACGCAAGATCGCCGACTCAAAGTGAGTGAGATAGCAGACATGGTAAATATTTCAACAGAACGCGTACACCACATTTTAACGAAAGAATTGGGCCTTTCCAAGCTTTCAGCAAGATGGGTGCCGCGATTGCTTACGACTGATCAAAAGTTCACTCGTTTGCGTATTCCCAATGAGTGTTTGGATTTTTATAAGCGGAATCCGGTTAATTTTTGTAGGCGATTTGTTACTTGCGATGAAACTTGTATGCACTACAGTACACCCGAAACTAAACAACAGTCGAAACAATGGTTAGAACGTGGTTCAGCACAGTTGCGATGTCCAAAATCCACGAGTTGCATTTCCAATTAGTACCGCATGCGCCTTATTCGCTGGATCCAGCCCCTTCCGACTTCCATCTTTTTCCAAAATTGAAAACGGCACTAGGTGGAAAGAAATTTTCGTCTAACGACGAGCTTATTATCTTCGTAAATGAGTATTTTGCAAGCCTTCCGGAATCGCATTTTAGAGATGGCATAAGGGCATTGGAGCGCCGTTGGAATAATTGTATTGCTCTTTTAGGAGAATATATTGAAAAATAAAAATTATTTTGCATTTAAAAAATTCGTTTTTCTTTTCCATTCTCACTACTTGTAAAACTACCCTCGTATGTGATTAAGAAATACAGTGGAAAATAGTATTAGAGTTTAAGTGAGTTTAGTTTAGGGTTTTAAAAAGTGACCCCTTGTGCTTTTATCAACAACAATCGATTATAATAATGATATGAACCATTTTATCTAGCGTTTCAATAAATTCAATAAAAAATTTCAATAAATTATGAGTTGTCTGGCAAATTATAAATTTAAACCCGTTCCATTTAATAAAAAATTTAACCATGCTGTATATCTACTTATGAAGAGGTTTCTTTTGAAAACAATAACAGTACATACACTACCAATATATGTAATTCATTTATTATTCAGTCATAATGATAACCTTCGTTGCGAGTGTGGAATAGGTCATAGTACATACGTATGTATACACAGACACACATATTTCCTTTCCCACGTGTATGAGATCAACACGACTTTTTCTAATGCGGACCCCTCATTCGGAAGCACAAATAATTCTCAATTTTAGGTCTAGTAGTTTTGGGGTGTCTCCCCTCGTTTTATCAAGGGTTAGAAGTACCCACTACAAAAACTAGACATGGGGAATATCGGAGTTATATACCGTGAACAAATAGTTTTTGTTATTAATCACGTCGAGAGGAAGTCTGTTAAAAATGCGGGAAAAATGTGTGCCTTATTTAATTAGATTATGTACGGAGTACATACAGTAACATGAAATCATTTGATAAATACTTTTGGGATGAGATTCTAAAGTAGCATATGGTTAAATGTTTCTATATAAGTGAAATCTAGACAAGTTGTCGAGTTTTACAGAATAGAAAATCTATACAAGAAGGTCGGACTCGGTGCTTAATAATGCCTCTGTCAAGTAAAGGAGAAATTTATAAAAGTTATTAGAACTTTCGAAAATATCATTCGTTAAGCAATTTTTGCGTATATTCTTTAGAAAAAAGAATGACTTTTCGTCGAAATAAAAAGTTTGAAATTTGAAATTATTGTAACAAAAAAACTGAAACTTTAGAGGTAAGCCATATACATAATCAAAAGTTCACATTTTGCCATGGTTTCTTATGATTTATATTTTAATAATAATAAGCATCTATTTCCAATAGGTGTAAAATCCACGTATAGAAGATATAATATAATCTAATTAATGTAATATACTGTGTTGGTTATTACCTGTTGATGTTTGAGTGCAAGTTATTGATAAACAATTTCTAGCATGACGTTTACATCTTTGTTATATATTCTATCGTTTCTTTGAATTGATTACATTGTCTACGTTTGCATTTAATTATGGGATTTTATTATGTGAAACTGAAAAATTTTTTTACAGCTTTTTTCACTATATATATGTACGTTGCAAAAATTTTATAATTTTTCAGCTTCGCATCAACAAAGAGTTTAATTATATGCACTTAAAATCCATCTGGGTTTCATTTAATATCTGTTCCTATAATGCAACTTATGTCATGTTAGTAGATTCTGTGGGTTTAGTGTGTTAGTGTTTTAGGTACATGCCCGGTAAGATGGGATCGTGAGTTCGAGTCTGACTAGAAAGCAGTAAAAAAGTTTTTCAAAAATTTTTGCGAAATGTATACGATGTAAAAGCTATAAAAATTGGAATTTTTTAGTACCAAAAGAGCATAATTAAATGCAATTAAAACCTATCATGGGTTCCATTTAATATAGCCGGTACGATATTTGTTGACTCAAAATTTCTAAAAGATCGCTTCATTATTTCTTGGAATAAACGGTACTTGACGCAAGGGGTCGCCGCGACTAGATATTTGCAAGCAGTGGTATTCTCTAAAATTTTCCTCCTTATTTTCATTTTGGTGAATATTTCAGAAAAAATAAGTTTTAGCAAGTTTTTTTTGATGTGAGAAATTAAATCACAAATCGAAATGAAGCGAATGATTCGACGTCGACTTTATGTAGAAAAAAAGAAATCTTTTAAGTGGCGTTTTCGTTTTCTCAAAAACAAAAACGCAACTTAAAAGATTACCCATATTCTGCACCTACTTTTTCTAGTAAGTGAATCAGAGTAACTCGACAATGTTCGGTTTTGTCGAAATTATAAATCGTGTCTTTAATATCCGTTTGTTCCCATTGCGGAATGTTTGTTTTTATGCATTTTCTTTTGCGTTCTTTAGGAGAATTGAATTTTACTTCGCTATTGACACTCTTTTTAGCTTGTAGGACGACACCTTCACTTAAGATTCTCCTTATAGTAGCTAGAAAGATTCTTGGAGCACATGTTTTTTTTTAATTATGTTTTATTATCATTGGGAAAAATTGTGTATAAATAATTACACACGTTACACACGTTATACACAATATACTTTGGGTGGACATTAAACTCCTTCCTTTTATTTTTCGCCTCAAAATGCACATACACTCACAAAAATACACGTTAAATGTAAATCGACTGCAAATCACGGTATTGAAAGACTAACTGGAATCTGCTACGGTGGACGTCGCGTCGTGTCCTACTCGGGTGTCGAGTATAGTTTATTCCAAGGAATTTTGTTTGAACAAACATCGTACCGGCTATATCTCTTTCCATAATGCATATGGCATGCTAGTAGATTCGAATTGTACCATTTTCTGTAATCGAGTGGTTTAGATACATGTCCGGTAAACATGACATCGTGAGTTCGAGTGTCACCAGAAAGTATTAAATTTGTTCAAACATATTTGCGATGTCAAAATCGGCAATTATAATTTTTCTTTATCTGCAATTGCTATCTAGTACCTATAACATAGTTTTTCAGTTATTTTTTATTTTTATTGGAAAATAACAGTCGAACTGAAAAGTCCCCGGTCTACCATAGTAAAACCCAGTTTTTTGGCAAAATTCGATTTTATTATTCAACATAGTTGCTTTCGAGGACGATACACCGATTATAGCGTTCTTCCAACTTTTCGATACCATTTTTGTAGTACGAATTGTCTTTAGCCTCGAAATAGGCCTCAGTTTCGGTGATCACCTCCTCATCCTTGCTAAATTTCTTCCCGGCGAGCATTCACTTTAGGTCTGCAAACAGGAAATAGTCGCTGGGGGCCACCTCTGGAGAGTACGGTGGATGAGGAAGTAATTCGAAACCCAATTCACTTAATTTGGCCATTCTTTTCATTGATTTGTGACACGGTGCATTGTCTTGGTGAAACAGCACTTTCTTCTTCTTCATATGGGGCCGTTTTTTTGCGATTTCGTTCTTCAAACGGTCCAATAACGCTGTATAATAGTCGCTGTTGATGGACTGGCCCTTTCTAAGATAATCTATGAAAATTATTCCATGCGCATCCCAAAAAACTGACGCCATAACTTTTCCAGCTGACTGTTGCGTCTTTCCACGCTTTGGAGCCGGTTCATCGCGTGCAGTCCACTCGGCTGAAGTCGATTGGAGTTTGGAGTGTAGTGATGAATCCATGTTTCATCCATTGTCACATATCGACGCAAAAACTCGGTTTTATTACGATTTAACAGCTTCAAACACAGCTCAGAATCATCAACTCGTTGTTGTTTTTGATCGAATGTGAGCTTGCGCGGCACCCATTTTGCACAGAGCCCAAATATTCATGCACGATGTGTCCAACACGTTCCTTTGATATCTTTAGGATGTCAGCTATCTCGATCAACTTTACTTTACGGTCATTTAAAATGATTTTGCGAACTTTTTTGACGTTTTCGTCGGTGACATGTGGACGACCACTGCGTTCGCCGTCTTCGGTGCTCATTTCACCACGTTTAAACTTAGCATACTAATCAATTATGGTTGATTTTCCTGGCGCAGAGTCCGGAAACTCCTCATCAAGCCATGCTTTTGCTTCAACGGTATTTTTTCCCTTCAAAAAGCAGTACTATATCAGCACACGAAATTCTTTTTTTTCCATTTTTTTAAATAACAAAAGTAGCTTCACTCTTAACGCAATATCTCAGTAACTAATGGTCGGATTGCTGTCAAATTTTGACAGGTTAGTACTATCTAAAAAACATATGGATTTAATAACAGTAACGCCATCTATGTGTCAGACCGGGGACTTTTTAGCCGACCTGATAATGTGTATAAATAGTTATACATGTTAAAACACAATATCCTTCGAGTGGAAATTCCTTTCGTTTATTTTTTTTTATTTAAGTTCTTTAATTATGTATTTTTGTAGTTGCTTACGGCTATTATATCAATATTATGTTGCTAATATAAATCTTTTTTTATGTTTTTTATTTTAATAATAATAATAAATAGTATAATAAAATAATATATAATAGTATAGGAAAATTATCAAAGCAAAAATAAGAAAAGCATGCAGTACTACAAAATAAAAGTACAAAAAAGAAAAAAAAACTATATGAGTAAATAAACAAATTCAGCTCTATACCGCAAAAACATTAGCAACTGTCACATCAAGAGAGTTAAAATGTATATTCCATAGGTGTGAAATGTAGGTATAATTTCTTAGCATTGTAATTGGGTGCTTGAAGTAAGACATTCGTTTTAGGTGTTTCACAATAAAACATTAATTGATTACGTATGCCCGACTTTGGGACACGAAAGTGTATGCTGCTTACTAACCCGGGACAATCAAATCAACTGTATTGTTTAATAAATCACACGAATGTTTCAAACCTAGAATAACTCTCCTGCATAATATTGTTTAAAACCGTGATAGCAAAAGTATAGTGGGAACCTCGCTCCAAATATACATACATCGCCGCACAAACACATGTAGTTAAGAATACGTTGTTGAACACGTTCAATACTGTCAACATGAACTCGATAAATTGAATACTAAATTAGGGAAGCATATTCTAGTTTTGCTCTTATCAAGATGTCATAAAGTATCAACCAGTATATGATGACATTTTTGAAGTATCGACAGTTCCTATATATAAAACTAGACATACCAGGTCGGCTGAAAAGTCCCCGGTCTGACACATAGATGGCGCTACTGTTATTAAATCTATATGTTCTTTAGATAGTACTAACCTTCAAAAGAAACGTGTCAAAATTTGACAGCAATCCGACCATTAGTTAGCTACTTTTGTTATTTAAAAAATTGGAAAAAAAAGAATTTTTCGTGTGCTGATAAAGTACTGCTTTTTGAAGGGAAAAAATACCGAGGCATGGCTTGATGAGGAGTTTCCGGACTCTGCGCCAGGAAAATCAACCATAATTGTTTGGTATGCGAAGTTTAAACGTAGTGAAATGAGCACCGAAGACGGCGAACGCAGTGGACGACCAAAAGAGGCTGTCACCGACGAAAACATCAAAAAAGTTCGGAAAATCATTTTAAATGACCGTAAAGTAAAGTTGATCGAGATAGCTGACATCCTAAAGATATCAAAGGAATGTGTTGGACACATCGTGCATGAATATTTGGGTATGCGGAAGCTCTGTGCAAAATGGGTGCCGCGCGAGCTCACATTCGATTAAAAACAACAACGCGTTAATGATTCTGAGCTGTGTTTTAAGCTGTTAAATCGTAATAAAACCGAGTTTTTGCGTCGATATGTGACAATGGATGAAACATGGATTCATCACTACACTCCAGAGTCCAATCGACAGTCAGCCGAGTGGACTGCACGCGACGAACCGGCTCCAAAGCGTGGAAAGACGCAACAGTCAGCTGGAAAAGTTATGGCGTCAGTTTTTTGGGATGCGCATGGAATAATTTTCATAGATTATCTTAAAAAGGGTCAGTCCATCAACAGCGACTATTATACAGCGTTATTGGACCGTTTGAAGAACGAAATCGCAAAAAAACGGCCCCATATGAAGAAGAAGAAAGTGCTGTTTCACCAAGACAATGCACCGTGTCACAAATCAATGAAAACAATGGCCAAATTAAGTGAATTGGGTTTCGAATTACTTCCCCATCCACCGTACTCTCCAGATGTGGCCCCCAGCGATTATTTCCTGTTTGCAGACCTCAAGAAAATGCTCGCCGGGAAGAAATTTAGCAGGGATGAGGAGGTGATCGCCGAAACTGAGGCCTATTTCGAGGCTAAAGACAATCCGTACTACAAAAATGGTATCGAAAAGTTAGAAGAACGCTATAATCGGTGCATCGCCCTCGAAGGCAACTATGTTGAATAATAAAATCGAATTTTGCCAAAAAACTGGGTTTTACTATGGTAGACCGGGGACTTTTCAGTTCGACTGTTACAGTTGCTGACATGAATTATGTTCAACGAACATAAACCTTTGATCAAAAGTACCTCCAAAATCTGTGGCGGCTAGGTAACGTTTAAGTATAGTGTTGTCTATAGTATATTTGTCGGGTGTTCCTTTTTTAGGATATGACTATGCATTTTGATATGCTCAAGGATAAGTAGTTACTTACACCAGTCCTCAACTGCTGATAAGTTATTTTGTAACTGGAAACAATCCTTAAGCGAATCACTTCTACAGAATATGTTTAACTCATCCGTAAATAGAGCTTTTCGAATACAATGATATTAACGATGCCATCAATAAATAAAGAGAAGTCAGACGGAGATAAATCTGGGCAATATAGAGAATGGTCCAAATCAAAGAAATTACACGTTGGAGGAAGGTTTGAACTTTGGTTGTATTGTAAACTCACGCATTGTTATGCAGAAACAGAACTTCCTCGTGACGCAAACCTGGAGATTTTTAATTCTTACTACCCTTATGAAAAACTCATGATTGAGAACGTTCAGAAGAAATTTTTAAAACATTTCGTATACAGTCGATAGTGTGTATCCAGCTCGAGGGTCAGATTAGACCAGTTTAATGAATAAGCATAGTTTTTGATTGTTGAATGTGATTTACAACAATTTTTGGTGAATACAATCGATTCTTTGAGTTTTTATGTCGGATCCAATTCACTGCATCTACAAATGGAAGAAGGTTTAATCAACCGTTAAACATGCGCAGAGCGAAAACTAATGTTTTAAGCATTGCCGTTTGTAATTTTGTTTTAGTTTACTCTAAGTAATTGCTGTTATTGTCCTTTGGGATTACAATAACTCCTGCATGATCCCACTGAAGTTGTTTTGATCAATATTTAAATATAAATATTTTTATTCAACTGTTCTATATTTACAAATGATACTAGGAAAGCTTTGCAATATGACGCAACAATGAATCGTAGGAAGCTGCTTGTTGTTGCATGTTGAGACATGTTCATACGTGTATAGTAGCCGCCGCGCCATGTCGATGGGCTCAGTTATTCATTAGTAGTGAGAGTGTAAAGTGCTTGTGATGGCATCGTGGTTACGAAATGAGATAAGGACAGTTTTGCGTTATAATTTCGTCCGTGGTTTAAACATATACCAGTGTTTCGAAGAAATGACTCTGTTGTCCACACAATGATATTCAGGTGGTATAGAGAATTTCAAAGGGGAAATTTAACTATGGAGGATGCTGAGAGGTCGGGAAGGCCACGAACGTCAGTTACGGAGGAAAACGTTACTACTGTGAGGAAAATGCTTGGCGACGCCAGGCGAGTCACCTACTAACAGATAGAGGGTACTTCAGGCCTAAATGCATCAGCAATTCGTTCGAGTCGGCATGATTATTTGCACGTGAGGAAACTTTGTTCTCTCTAGGTGCCGCATCGACTGACTGAAGAGCAGATGACACGACGTGTGACTATGCTAAAAAAGTTTAATAAGGGACAATCTCGGTATGTGAACAATATCGTGACAG
The DNA here is from genome assembly GCA_031893035.1 of Dermolepida albohirtum. Taxonomy (NCBI): domain Eukaryota; kingdom Metazoa; phylum Arthropoda; class Insecta; order Coleoptera; family Scarabaeidae; genus Dermolepida; species Dermolepida albohirtum. Next base: position 257,008 of record JAVIWB010006067.1, read on the forward strand.
GTGACTAGACTTGGCTGTACTATTACGATGTGCCGACCAAAGCTCAAAACAAAGTTTGGGTCTTCGATGATGAGGACACACCCATAGTTTTCAGAAAATCCCGATATGTAAAGAAGAAAATGGTAGTTGGTTTTTTCAAATCGAGTGGAATTGTGGGATGCGTCGTTTTGGACGTACAGAAGACAGTTACAGCTAAGTGGTATACTGAACAGTGCTTGCCTAAAGTCATTGGATCTATGAAAAACCTGCGGCCAAAGTGAAGAATGGACACCTGGTTCCTCCATCACGATACTTCTCGAGCATCCTCTCTACAGTCTAGATCTTGCTCTCTGGGACTTTGCACTGTTCCCGCATGTGAAAATAAACCTGAAAGGGAGGCTGTTTTCCAATGATGACGTCCTTCTGCGGGCTTGGGAAAACGAGTGTGCTTTACTCCTTAGTGAAACCTGGCAAAAGTGGTTTAAAGGTTGGTTTCGGAGGATGGAGAAGTGTATTGAGTGCAGAGGAAATTACTTTGAAAAAATTAAATAAACAAAGCTGTATTGCAAAATTTTTCTAGTATCCTTTGTATAAGGAAATTTAATAGTTTCCGTGTATACGTATTACATGTTATTTAATTACATATCTGCACAAAATTTTGTCTTTATAGAAATACTTATGTATTTATTTTAATCATCGAATACAGTTAATAACTTTACCTTTTACTTTTTCATTAACTAAATGCAAAAACACATAAAATATAGAGGATGAAAAGAATGCTCTTATTTCTTTTTACTAATACAAACAATATTATGAATGAATAGATCTATAAACAATTAAATTTCCCGCTATATTAAAGTTTCGGTGTAATTACTACGTCATTGCTTGGAATTAAAAAACAACTAATGGGTGTTGTTTGTATACAGTATACTTCACAATTTCTTGTACATAATCTGATTATTTTCTTCGCGATAGAATTTCCTTATATTAGCCATTCTTTGTATCACATTAACTGCACCTATTTTTGTTTCAATTTTAATTTTATTCTTAAGTGCATTATGCCCTGTAAATGGTCTGTGTAACTGTTGGGCATTAAAGATTATTATTATTATTATTATTATTAATATTATAATAATAGGTATAAAAAAATTTTCGAAATTGTTACGTTTTCTTTCTAACGACCACCAAAATTTTTATGAATACACTGTATATTATAAGTAGTGTATATTACAAGATTTAGAATACACATATTTGCTTATCGTAAATAAGCCAGTGGTAACTGATATCATTGTTCCAATAATTTGATTTGTATTTCTATAGTAAAGCTGTGAGTTCGCACTTGTTTTATCGAATTCACGTAATCATATATTACATGTGATTTTATCAATATAATTAAATCATGCAAACTATAACAAGATAATGAACTTTACGTAATGGCGCTTGCAACGTAACATTAACGATAATAATAGGATTAAATTCCTAATAAGGAACATTTATATTTTTGTAATTACCCCTTAGTAAAAAAAAAATGTTTGCGAATTTGGATCTGGTCTTTAATATGGGGATAGATCGAAAAATATCCAGAATGAGACAAAAAAAATAAATTCTTGGAGAAATATAGGTGATTGGGAAATTGTTTTGTTATAAAACCTGTTAATAATAACAATCGGTATTGTTTTCTGATTACAAAAACTTTTTTTATTCGATTGCAAGTGGTAGATATTTTACTTTTTTTTCATGTTCTGTTTGTGTAATGTTTGTATCATTTGGTACTGCAATGCTATTATGGAAGTGTTCTTTTGTTTCTGTTAATAAGTGTAATGCTTGACTAGCCATTCGTATTTCGTCTGTGTGTATTTTCCTGGTCCAGTATAGTTTATAATCATTTTTCGAGTATACCGACTTGGGTTGACTTGTAATATTGGGTCTGGGAAAAAGTTCGTGGCGTTTTTCCCGATAGATGGCATTGGTTGCCGGTAACTAAAGAACAACAAGTCACAGCGACACCACCGACGGCTCGTTTTTTAGATGACCTTCCGAACGTTAGTTTGAGCGTAGAAACATTGTAATCGGTGCAGTGGTTGGAAAGTTATTCGCACTTGAAAATGGAGAAGAATAATGAGAAATTTCGCTATATTCTGCAATATTATTATGATAAGGGGAAGAACGCTGCGCAGGCTTGTGATAAAATTTGTGCTGTGTACGGTGAAGGTACTTTATCGAAATCTGTTGCGCGGAAATGGTTCGCTCGCTTTCGTTCTGGAAATTTCAATGTGAAAGATGAGTCACGCTCCGGTCGTCCAATCACTGAAAAATCTGATGAAATTCTTGAAAAAGTCCAACAAGATAAGCATATCAGCAGTGTCGATATTGGCATGGAGCTAGGCATTGACCACAAAACTGTTTTGAACCATTTACACAAAGCTGGTTACAAAAAAAAGCTTGACGTATGGGTTCCTCATGAGTTGAGCGTGAAAAACATGATTGACCGAATTAACATCTGCGATGCGCTGCTGAAACGGAATGAAATCGAGCCGTTTCTGAAACGTTTAATAACCGGAGATGAAAAACGGATTACGTACGATAATCGGAAGCGTAAAAGATCGTGGATAAAGGATGGTGAGCCGTCACAAGCGTTCGCTAAGCCAACATTGACGCCAAAAAAAGTGATGCTGTGTGTATGGTGGGACTGGAGGGGAATCGTCCACTACGAGCTACTTCCAACTGGTCAGACGATTGATTCTCAACTCTACTGTGCACAACTAGAGAGATTACGCCAGGCGATTGAAAGAAAACGGCCCGAATTGATTAATAGGAAAGGTGTTGTCTTCCATCATGACAACGCCCGACCACACACTTCTTTGATGACCCGTCAAAAATTGAGAGAGTTTGGTTGGGAAGTTTTGATGCACCCACCTTACAGTCCGGATATAGCACCCTCTGACTATCATCTGTTTCGATCTCTGCAGAACTCTCTCAATGGAATTAAGTTGGTTTCAAAAGAAGCCTGTGAAAACTACTTGATTCAGTTTTTCGACCAGAAACCACAGAAGTTTTTCACCGATGGGATCATGGATCTACCAAAAAAATGGCGAAACATTGTCGATAATAATGGAGCATATTCGGTTTAAATGAATTCGTCCACGCGCCATGCGGGGACCAGTTGAATTTTACTGAAAAAACGCCACGAACTTTTTCCCAGACCCAATATATTGCGTTGGTTTATTTGAGTGCAAGCTTTTGATGCACAACTTATGCCGTAATATTGTATCTTTCTTAGCATGTAGTTTACATCATCCAGTTATATGTTCTATTATTCCTTTGAATTGAAGACATGGCCTGCAATTGTCGTTTTCTAAAGGTTCTTTAATTATGTATTTCCTGCAGTTTCTTGTGACTATTAAAACATCTTGTATTTCTAACACAAATCCTTCTATAAAGTTATTGAGTACTGATGACAAACCAATGAATTATTGAAACAAAACACTTTTTTCATAGTATACGTGGTTTGTTCAAAAGAAAAGGTGAATTTTGAATTTTTTTGAAATGTATTTATTTATTCATCAATATCCATTTTGTCCCCTTCAAAGTAATCCCCCTAAGATATAATGCACTTATGCCAGCGCTTCTTCCAATCCTCGAAGCACTTCTGAAATGCGCTTTTCGGTATGGCCATCAGCTCGTTCTTGGATTCTGACTTTATCTAATCAATTGTGGCAAAACGCATTCCTTTCATTGGTCTCTTCAGTTTTGGGAATAAGAAAAAATTCGCAGGGAGCCAAATCCGGTGAATAAAGTGGTTGAGGCATGATTGAGGTATTGCTTTTGGCCAAAAAATCACGAACAAGCATTGATGTGTGAGCTGGTGCATTATCGTGATGCAGAATTCATGATTTTTTTTCCACAATTCCGATCGTTTGAGCCGTATTGCTTCACGCAAACGTTGCATAACTTCTTTGTAGTATTCCTTATTAACCGTACGACCTGTTAGCAAGAATTCATGATGCACCACGCCATTGTAATCGAAGAAAATAGTGAGCGAAACCTTCACATTTGATCGAACTTGGCGTGCATTTTCTCGGCCTTCTGTAAAGCGCTTGTACCACTTATAAACACTTTTTTGAGACAAAGTGGACTCGCCGAATGCCACAGTCAACATTTCAAGTGTCTTGGAGCATTTTATTCCATTTTTTACGTAAAATTTAATACATATTCTTTGATCCATTTTTTTCAAAAGTCAAAAATCCAAGAACACATGCAAACGTGATTAAGCTTTTCAGTTGTCAACAACAAACTACTACTCCAAATTGTCTGATAATGCCAACATATGACTAACACATGTGTACCAACATAACAAAAAAAAATTCAAAATTCCTTTTGAACGAACCACGTATATGGGGTATATAAACTCATAAATCTAAGCTAGTTGCCACTGACGATGTGTGCACTGCACGCAAAATGCACATCTAGTTTTCAAATATTAAAATTAATTTTATGAAAAAGTAAGATGAATAAACATCGTCTCCCTCTCTCGCCCAACACAAGCGAGATCTCTTCGAGAACAAAGTTCCTAGAGCGTGTATAGACAGACACTTGATACCACGGCGATTTGCCGTGATAGTGAATGTTAAAAGGAATCATTCGTTTAACGAATGATTCCTACAAAAGGAATCGTTCGTTAATAACACAAGTCTACCTGACGACGAGTGAATTCTCGGAAACATATGTTGTAGACAGGGTTATAAACATTTGAATGATTCCTTTTAACATACAAAAAGTAAGATGTTTACATCAATAACAAATCAATCTGTTTCTGGTAACAATTGTCCCATTTTTAGCCATTGGTATGACATTTTTTATTTATGTTTGATATTCTAATAGTGCTTTTCCGGACAATTTCTCTTTCTTTTGTTTTGTGATTATCATTTGAATTTTTCCCTCTTCGCTTTCTTCTTTTAGATTCAATGGTGTATATTTGTTGTCTATTAATACAATTGCTTGTTGTATGGGTCTATTTTTGTATTGGAAATACGTTCATATGTAGATTCAGTATTTGTATGTTGTTTGTACATCTATCATACTTCTACCCCTTTTTTTCTGGCTGTAAGTAGTTCATTCTATGCAAGAATTTGGATGTAGCACAGGATATTTGGCTGTCTTGTTCTATTAAGATAGTTCAGCTTTTCCAGTTCTGTGTTCGAGCAATTATTTATGCCAAAAGAATATTTCCAATGCATTAAATTAAATATTTTTCTGGAGTCTGTAGATGTTAGTTCTTGTTCACGTTTTGTTTTAATTTGCTGTTTTGCATATGAATGGTGTTTTTATATTTTGTTTCTTTCGGTTGCATATTTGTGTATTTCTTCATTTTTCTCATTCCATATACAAAATTTTGTATTTGTTCATCCCAGATTCTATACCAGTGTCTTTAGTAACCTCTTTTGTTATTTTTAAAAGTCTTGCACTTGTCTTTTATTTAAGGCAAACAATTTTATATCATCCATGTGAGGTTCATTGTGTGTAATGGGGTGTCCTGATATTTACTTTTGAATGTATTGTGTTTTTTTTATTTAGTATATTTGACAGTGGATTAAGGCATAGACAAAAACACAAGGCACCAAGGGAATGTCCCCGAAATATCGCCACCCTTCTCTTAATATTTAATCCATCAATTATTATGGTTATGGTATATTTAGTTAGGTAAATTGAGGTTGTCCAGGATTGTATGACTGTATAAAAAAAGCTTCACATGTGTGTCTATTTTATTCATTTTTAGTGTTTTCATTAGCCGACTGTGTGGTAAAGAATCAAAACCTTTCTTATAATCGATGTAACATGTGATTAAATGTCTCTGTTGTTTTTCTATTTCTATCATGATTACACTGTCTATTATAACTTGTTTTTACACCCTTGACTGTGCTTTTTGCATTCTTTTCGCTTTTCTATCAACAATGTGTTTTGTGTTAGATGTGCATCTATTTTTTATGTTATAATGGTAGTTAGCATTTTATATAGTGCGAGTAAGCATGTAATCGTTCTGTAATTTGCTGGGTTTTTGTATATCGGGTTTTTGGTTTTATAAACATTTTACCTTGTGCTACATATTTTGGCATTTTCAGTGGTTTTATTATCATTTGAATTTGTTCTGTTAGTTGTGTATGCAATGACAAAGTTTTCTACCAGAAATTTTGTATGTGATCTACACCTTTTGCTTTCTAGTTAGGAGCGGTTTGTATTATCATTTTAAGTTTTTCATTGGTAATTATGATATCTTTCTATTATGCAACGTTTTGGAGTTTATTTTCTTCTTCGTCTATCCACGTAGCCTTGTTGATATGCTCTATAAAATGTGACCATATGCTTTCTTAAAACATTCTAATTTGTTTAGCATTAGGTGGTGAGAACTCCATACTGTCGATCTTTTCTAGGTTTTTGCCAAGTTGATTTTGATGTCTATCAAATTGTATGTTTTATTGTTTTCGTTCATTTGGTTCCTTTTATCTTCTTAGTCTCTTAGAATATACTCTTCACTTTTATTTTAGGGTGTCTAGTGTTTCTGTTATTATTTCGTTTTCGTCTTGTATGATACTTCTCATGTTTTAATACTTTGTTTGATTTGTTTCTTTTAGTATACTGTGTTAATCTACTTATGTCTTTTTTTTACTATTATTAAGATAAATGATTGAACAACCGATTCTATTATTTAAAATTTTTAGTTTGATTAGTCTGACTCACTCTGTGGCATTTCAAATAGAGTAATCTTATCTTTCATGTTATTATATTAATTTAATCAATTAAGGTTAACATAACCCTTTTCCACAATAATTTTCGTATTTTATTACATATTTCGACAACTAAGTTGTCGCTATCACTGTCATGCTTGGAACCACGGTAAAACACCACAGAGACAAGTCCGTACTGTATCGACACTGTGTTAGTGTGTGTTTGGCTCTTGGCGGTGTGGGTCTAGTACAGACTTGAATTTCTATGAAGATTTTACCGTGGTTCTAGGGGCGAAACTATGATATGTGCTACTGATGATAACTTAGTTGTCGAAGTAGGTAAACAGAATACAAAAATTATTGTGGAAAGAGGTTATATTAATCTTATTTGATTGATTGTTTGATGAAGTTATACATTAAATATTCTACATAACTACTGCAACACACAGACGCTCAATCTTGAAGAAGAAAATTGGAAGTCTGAGCCGCAGGTGAAGCAATCTTTTGAGCACCGCAAAGTCTTTTTAATGTCGTCCATAGATATTATTGGGGCAATAATTGCAGTGTTGGTATTGTCACGAGTGTTTGACAGACTTTAATTTTGAGAAAAAAGTAATAATTAAGGAATAATCTCTCTAGATTATAAATTTCTGAAAGTTTAAAAATTGGTTTGGCGTACAAATTCAATATTTTCTGAAAGCCAAAATAGTTATGTCGCACATGTTAATCATATGTGCAAGAATCCAAAAATAAAAGCACTTTCCATAAAAGTGAGTAATTTTTATTTTTGTATTACGACTTTATCATGCAATAAATTCTTAAAATAGCATAAAGATTGAGAGTATACTATGTACATGCTTTTTTTATGTTATTAATGTTTTTTTCAAGTCGGTGTTGCCAATTTAGTTTTGTAACATTTTTTTATTTGATTACCTCGAAATTATTATTGTTATTAAAATAAATGATTGTACAACAGATTCTATTATTTCAAATTTTTAGTTTAATTAGTCTGACTCACTCTGTAGATATTTCAAATAAAGGAATCTTATTTTTCATGTTGTTATCTTAGTTTAATCAACTAAGTATAATATAACCCTTTTCCATAATAATTTTCGTATCTGTATACGTATTTCGACAACTAAGTTGTCACTATCAGTGTCGCACCTGGAACCACGGTAAAACCGCACAGAGACAAAGTCCATATTCGACTTAGACCATCGTAGGACAGTGTAATTAATTATCTGCTGATGATGACAACCTAGTTGTCGAAATACGTGTACAGAATACGAAAATTATTGTGGAAAGAAGTTGTATTAACTTTAATTGATTAATTAAATCAATCACAGTCTCCATTAAAAATTAATTTGTTATCTTAATTTCTTCAAAGATCGTTCAAAGAAAATCGTAATTGTTTTAGAAAATAGGAAGCCGTTTAACTTTTGCGATTAGTTGCAGTATAAAATTATATTGTTTGCAAAACAATTTACAATTGCAAACAAAAAAGAAACTGCTACATACTAGGATTTTATATTTATTAGAAATGAATGTCGATAATGGTTTCTCTTTTTCAATTAAGGACATTAATTTCTTCTCTTAACTTGTCAAATAAGTCTATTCTAAATACAACAGTCTATTCTAAATTCTGACAGAAACAAAATACATTCATCAGAATTATGTAGATTACTGTGTTTTAAGTTATGTTGATATGACTTGAACTAATGATTATGAAAAAAAAACACTCAAACAAAAACACACTGATGTAATAATAAATACACACATAATTTTTAATCGAATAATGATAATAATACTTCAAGTGAGTATGTAATACATACAGTCATAAATTTGTACATACGTACATATGTATAATACACTGTAAGTAAGCACATCAGTAGATAATATTTTCCTATAAACTTTTCCGTTATGATTATGTAACGCTAATTTATATAATAATAAACAAAAACAAATATAGTAAATATTATTAGAATGTTTAAAATTAGTATAATAATGGTTCTCTATAGAATGGTGCAATGTGTGTTGCAAAGATATGTATATGTAATTACATATTGTATTATATAGACTCTAATATATGTACACAAATACATATGTCCACATATGTGCGTGTGATGAAATGGGGTCAAACGTCTGATTTGATTGTTTTGTTTCCTTAAAGTACTTAGTAACAAAATTCATATTTGCTTTCGGATACATGTATAAGTAACCTGAAGAACAGTGGCTGCTTAGCTTGTTCATATGAGAAGGTTACGTTAAAATACTTTGGATTTAACTAGAGCTTGTATATTACCGGTAATTTATACATATATAGAGGCGGTTTTAAAACATTGAACCGATTTTGCGACGCAATGTTGGGGTTTTTAAGCATCGCCATAGAAGGAATCGCCAATCATTTACAAGAGGTCATTTCTAAGTTTTGAATGGTTTAAACACGAACGCTAGTCCCATAGTATAGCCCAGTTACTTATTTACATTTGAAATACCAAATCAAAGGTGAAAGGCTTTTTGTGTTCTCGAATTCGCAAAAACAAATTCGATAGTGATGATACAGCGTGTTTTTTGAAGACGATTCAACATTATAGCGTTCTCTCCGAAGAAACGGCAAGTTTTTTTTCAAGAGAAGCACCCTAACAAGACAGTCGTATCTCGATATACCCCAAAATTGGCTTTTTCTTTTACTGCAAGTAGATTCAGATCAATTCATTTTATAAAAGGATAAAGCGCTGTCCTATTGGCATAATAGTTTGAGCTTTATTGAATGAACGGTGGATTGAAAGTATGGGGGTTCAAAGCTTTGCTCTTTATGCTTGGTTTGTGCGACCTCACCGTATGTGATTTTTTTTATGGAAATATGAAAAATATCAAGTCTATATTCCCCGACTACCAAATAAACATCAAATAACAACAGTAATTAACTCAGTCGATCATGATACTATGTGTTCGGGAGGAGGTTTCATATCGCATTGAGTATGTCCGTGCCGTAGTTGGTAACTACATTGAAAACTTGTAAGATACGGAATAAAACTTTATTACGAAAATAATGTTTGGAATATTTATCACGTGTATTTGCATTTGGAACTTGAAAGAGTTCGGAAGAGATTTTTAAAATATCTTGCGTTTAATGTCAATGAAGGTGATTTTGATGGAGCCTGTGGTTGATTAACTTAATCACCGAAGGTTGATATATAACCACATTAAATTTCATTTTCTGTATACGTATTTCGACAACTAAGTTGTCATCATCAGCAGTGTCGCACCTGGAAAACTCTGGCAAAATACCTTAACGAAAACATTTCCGCACACGAACCGTACCGCTGAAAGACAAAAATAGTGTGCGTTTTGGCCCAATTCGTGAATTTTTGCTATGGTGACCATCGAAGTGTGAGATGATGTGTTGTTTTGGTGGAATAAAACTTTCTTTTTCTTCAAATGAGGAGTACGAAGGTTGAATTAGCTCCGAAAAAGGCGAAGAGTATTCTATCGGCCGGGAAAATAATTGTAACTGTCTATTTTTGGGGATAGTCATGATGGACATGTGTTAGTTGACTTGAAAAAGGAGAAAAAATAACGGAGGCATACTACGCATCATGACTTGACAAGCCGAAGGCAGAAATTGCGCTGTTTTACCGCAATTTCTGCCTTCGGCTTGTCAAGTCATGATGCGTAGTATGCCTCCGTTATTTTTTCTCCTTTTTCAAGTCAACTAACACATGTCCATCATGACTATCCCCAAAAATAGACAGTTACAATTATTTTCCCGGCCGATAGAATACTTGACAAGCCGAAGGCAGAAATTGCGCTGTTTTACCGCAATTTCTGCCTTCGGCTTGTCAAGTCATGATGCGTAGTATGCCTCCGTTATTTTTTCTCCTTTTTCAAGTCAACTAACACATGTCCATCATGACTATCCCCAAAAATAGACAGTTACAATTATTTTCCCGGCCGATAGAATACTCTTCGCCTTTTTCGGAGCTAATTCAACCTTCGTACTCCATTTCGACTGTCTTGGTTTCAGGAGTATAGTGGTGTATCTGGGTTTTGTCTACAGTTATTAATCGACATCAAAATTCCCACTTATGTCGCTTAAACCATGCCAACAGGGCTTTGGAAATATTCATTCGAATGCGTTTTTAGTGTTGAGATAGTAAACACAGTACTTAACACGTTGTTAACTTTTCAAATTTTCGGTCAATAAATGACAAACACGTTCTTTTGAGATGCCGACAGCCTCTACTATGTCTCTAACCTTAATTCGATGCTCATCTAGCATCATTTGGTAAATTTTTTTGATGTTATCGGTAGTTGTTGCAGTTTTCGGTTGAATAGTCATCATCGACCAAGCTGGTACAATCACGTTTAAATTCATCTATCCAAAATTTTACAGTGGCAAATGTTGGTCCAGAGTCCCCGTAAACGGTGTGTGTTTCTGCTTTAATTTGCGTATGAGTATTGAATACTGCACTCCCTCCAAAACGAGATGTTGATATACAAATACGAATCAAGGCCTTTAAAACAAATGATTATCTTCAGACTCTTTAGTAAGTTTTTTAAGTAATAGAAAACATTAAAAATGTAAAAATTTTCTCACAGAATTTCTTGATCTTCCCGATTTTAAAATAGAGCAACGGAAGCAAGAGGAGGGAAATGAAACAGAAGGCGAAGATGAAGAACACAAGGATAAAGATAAAATAAATGAAGAGATTGGCAAGGCATGGACACAGGCAATGATTTGGAAACATGAAATTATAAAAATGTTTACTAATTATTTTTGTTCTTGGTCTTTGCTATTTCCCCCATGAATACTTTTGTGATTTTTGTTACTTTACTTAAAATTTAGAGTACATATACTAAAATAAACGTCAATATTTGACTGTAATAGTATTAAATGTATTAATCAATTGAATTTTGAGCTCGTAATGTATTGAAATTATCCAAAAATTTATGAGTTTTAATACCATTTTTGTATCATTTTATAGCAAGATTCTTAATCATATTTCTCAAATTTGGTAGGGCTGTACATTGATGGCATTTTCCGGCCTCAACTAGACTCAAGCTATTCAAAATGAGTACCTAAAATTAAATTCTGGGGTAATAAGAGAGGGTCGGTTCTTGGTGCTTACCCTGTTACAACCTTAATACCGAAAAAGGTAGTCTATTATGAGAATATTTCTGTTATACCCCCAGGAGCCTCCTGGCTTGTTACGGGGAACTATTATTACTATTATGAAGGAAAGCTAACAGATGTATTATTGTTATTAATAACAAAGCAAATGTAAACACTGTGACGTCCATTTCCCTTGTTTTAACTTCCTTCAAGTGTTTGTACTTCTTACACAAAATTAACTTATAATGTATTAAGGTAGGGTAAATTTGTAAAGGCCGTATTAATATCGATTTATTCGTTCTCTATAGTGTAATATAATAGTAGAATTTATCACAATTTATTATAATATGTACTTAGAAACGGTAGCCTTGAAATGTTCTAAATACTGACACAACACTAATGTATTTACAAATCAATTTGTAAGTGCGGTTTCAAAACGACAAATAAAGGAAACATTGTATATGCTACTAGAATAAAAATATTCCAAATATTTGTAGTTTATAGATAGTAAAATAGAGGCAACTTAATTTCTTAATTATTTAAAGTAATTGCCAATAAGAATGAAGACATCAAGTATCGTCTAAAGTAAATAAAATGGGTGTCTCTCTGAAAGGTTTCCCAACGTTTTCTGGTATTTTTGTATGGAAAAAAAAATGCCATTAAGAAGAGAATGGTCTCAGAAGTTGTTATTTGAAGAGGATATTTTGCACCGCATCACAGGTATACGTGTGTGTGAAAGTGGCACAAGAGTGAAAGAAATGATATGGAATGGATAAAGAAAGGATATAGACAGATATCGTGAGAATAAATAGGCATGTATAGAGTAGAGACTAATGTGCCTTCTTTTCTTAGACAAAAAGTAATACTAAATAGGATAACATAATACGTTAAAGAAAATCTAAATGAAGGAGCTACTTAGACATAGTTTAATAGCAAAAATTCAAAATTTGTTTCTATTTTACTACAAACATTTTTTATTTAAAACCTAATATTGAACAAACCTCCGGGTTTCAGTAGCGTACAGCCTCAGGTGGTGCGATTATAATTAAATAAATAATGTTTGTAAAAAATACATCTTCTTTACGTGTTGACGTATCTTGTGAAAATGCGATGCAGTAATTGTATCATTGGACATCGACGGGGGGAAAACATGTTTATCACTTTCATGCTCTTGGTTTTCATTTAAACACTGTTCCATACGCATTATAGTTATAAGATCGGGATTCTTATTTAAAACTGCACATAATTTATCGGGTACCTACATTATCTGCTACATTTCCTAAAGAGGCGATGTACTATACTCAGGGCTACTATATACAGGGCTTCATTTAAATACAGCTTGCTATTTTCTAATTGGGAAATTTTCAAAATTTTGTTCCGTTTGTATTTGGATTTTGATGTCTATAAATAGTTTCCAGCTTACTGGAGTTTCTCGAGCTTCTTGGGAATTAATTTCAAAATACAAGGTTTAGCAATGTGAAACTGTCTTTCGTAGTACATTACCGCTTGAAGCCACGTTACCCATTTTATTAATACCAGCTGTGGTGTCAAAGGAATGTCTGGTCAAGAATATTTTAATTAGTGTATGTGTTTGGAAGATTTAATAAAAACTTATTTGGTAGAAGCCATTAATTTATCTGCTTATGGATGGCTCTTTCTAATATACTTTATTACCAGATGAATTGCACTTTAGAAAAACATTGTTTTAGTACTTTTCCAGCTTTAACCATGTTTGAACCGCCATCTTGTATCCATCATTACAATTTGGCTTAGTTGTGGATGTATTTCCCGTTTTTTTGTAATATTTTACTGCATAAAAGAAGATATAACGTGACTTATTGTATTCTTCACCATCTGTAGTTTCATCAATCGACAGCCATATTTTTTATTTTCTGACTCTGTATTTATAAGATTCGTAATCGTGTCTTTCGCTTGGGGTAAATTATACTGTAATTCTCCTCTGGTTGGTAACTTCCAATGTGGAATATATGTATTTACTCTAAAAATTGACGAAAGTACTCATTGTCTACCACATATTGAGGAATGTGGCATGCAGTTAACATAATAGAATGAAATACTAATATAGATGGTATGTCTACTTATACAAAAGAAATTTTGCTAAAGAATGAGATTCGACCTTTAGTTTTACAGGAAAACCCGCTAAACTTTACGCTAATGAGGTACTTTGCTCGAAATCATATTAAGCGTTCCAATACAGGGTGATGCACTTAAGTAACAAGAATTCTGTTTATAAAAGTATATTGAACAATATATTAAAGTTAAGGTTACCTGTGCCTTCCGCAACAAAAATTTTGAAAATAATATAATGAATATTACGCGTTGTTGTGGTGCAGTAACCATTAATTCTCAGCCAATTCTGCGCGGGACACATACGCGCTTCAAAATTTTGAAAATTGACTGATCAGAAGAGATTTCAGATAGATCACACCCAGGCTTTTGCTTGTCGAGGTTCCTTCTTAGTCATTCACCAACTGCTTTGTACTTTGGTCTCAGTGTTATACCGGAGACCTATGATACATCTTCAATTGCGATTATAACGAGAAATTTTATATTGATTTGCTTAAACATTTATCGTCCTACAAAGCTTTGGATGTTCTGCAAAATTCGATAAAATTTGAAACGTCCGATCCACGGGAAATTTGATTCGTTGCTTTATTTGCTCATCACTAGTTTTTCCGACTAAGAGTACAGAGCACCACAACCTCAGAAATTAAATTTGAAAATTACAAATGCAAATGACTTGCCTACATGCCTATATTTTCCCACCATATCTGACCATGATCTTGTTCGCATCCATCTCATAAAATTTATTTCTTGAAATTTCAAGATAAAATAAAAAACTGAATGAGAAACTAATATTTTGTGGTGCATATAACATAGATGTGGCACATTCTGCAGCATTCGGAAGCAACCAACACATTAATTTTCAGTGGTAAATTAATTAAGCATTATTGTTCTGGACATGCTTTCAAATTGACATTAAAAAGTCGATTCTTCGTCGATTGACATACTTTTAGTAATAGATGAAACAGGATTAAGTTATTATTGAAGTAATATAAATAGTTTGCTTATTAATGAAAAACAGGAAAGTCAACAAGAATAGAAAAAAATATATACACATAAACCCATTAACTACTTCATATGTTACATTCAAAGTAATCTATTCTATAAAAAGCTTTATACATTAGATTGTCTTTAATTAATAACTTAAGATTTAAATTTATTCAAACGTTATTGTTTAGCCTGCTCTTGCAAATGATTATGAAATTTGGTGGCTAGCTATTTAACAGGTTGTTGAGTTAAAGTTAATCTGCGAAGTGGATCTTTTATACCTGATTTGTTTCTGGTTACGTAATTATGAATATCTGATTGTATTTTAATTTTATTTATTAAATGTTTGTCTATGCAAACAGGTAAGCACATATCGAGAAAAAAGGATAGAATTCTTCAAATCAGAATCGGATGTTCTACTATAATAAATACATATTTTTCTTTGTAGTCCTGTAATAATAATGTTAGTAAATTAACTTTTACATTTGGTCCTCATCCAATGATATTCTTATATTATTAAAATCTAATCATAGTTATTAAAATTATTTAATTATATTATAATTATTTATAGTTTAAGAATATGTTCTATTTTTATATAATATAACGCGGTAACTAGTTGTATTCGAAAATTAATAGTGGATGACAGTTTAGCATTGGCGTCTTTATACCAGTGGAATTTTCTGCTTAACAATGAAATGTAAATATATCTTTTTTAATAATTTTATTTTTCAACCTAATCTTCCTTAACCTCAATAAACTAGCGACAACTAACTCTCCTATAATGACTTTATTCCATCAGGAAAAATTGATATCTGTTGGTCTTAAATAGACGTCAATCTCTTCTTTCAAGCTGAACAAATCTGGATTATATAGCTGGTAGTTTAGCTCAAAGAAATGACACACGTAAAGGATGAGTTAAGCTTTGGCTGCCATTTGGCTACACGCATTGTTATGTAGAAATAGAATTTGTAACCTTGTGACGCTATCTGAATCTTTTCTATCCTTACTACTCTTATAAGAAACTCATAATTGAAAGCGTACAGAAGAAATTTTTAAAATACTTATCGCACCAAGTCCATGATATGTATCCAGCTCGAGGTTCAGAATAATAATAATAATAATAATAAAGTATTTATTGCCCAACAGTATACACATACCAATTAGAGGATAATATATAACAAAGAATTACAAATATCAATATACATAACAAGAAGCTTACATCTAAAAAATTAATTATTAATCCCTACAGTTAACCATTACAAAACTAAACATACATACATACGTGCATAAATCAAAATATTTTGCAAATCCTGAAACTGAATATGTTTCAATTATTACCAAATTTATTACATATAGTACACATAAATGAAATGGGCGATTTAACAAGTTGTGGAGTAAAAGTTTGAACATTCCGAGCAGCAGGACGCGGCACATAGAAGCTGAGTACACCCAGACGCTCCTGAGAATCTATCCGACCATGGATTAACCCATGCAAGAAAGACAAACCGGACATAACCCGTCTCATTTCCAATGAAGCCATGGCAAAAGTACTCAATAAGGTGTCAGGGAAAACCTCTGTAAGAGTAGACGCAATGATTTCTAAACCAAAGACATTTCAAAAATCGTCTTTGCACATATTCTACAGCATTTTAAATAAATAGAAATAATAAATACAGTAAATAGAATAGATCACTTTAATGACTAGGCATAGCTTTTGGTCGCCAAATATGATTTGCAAAGTTTTAACTTTTTGCAACAACATTTGTTGACGTTCTCGCTTTGTCGGTCAATACATTTTTGTTTTGGACGAAAGAGGGAAGCAATGATATTATTCAACATTTGTTGAATAGAATCTATTCTCTGTGTTGTTATGTGGGATTCAATTCACTGTGCCTACACATGGAACAATGTTTTAAGCATAGCCGTTTGTAATTTTGCTATAGTTTCAGCATAGGTAATTGCTGTTATTACAGTTCACTTTGCGATTATAATAACTACTGCAAGATAGTGGGTCATCTTAAATGGATTCGAGATCCCACCGAAATTGCGGAAGAAGTGTTAGTCTTTGGTTTCTTTGTGAATTCTCGCATCGTCATGAAGAAGGACTTTTTGGTGATGCATACCGGGCGTTCCTGTTCAATAGCTGTACTTAATTTTGTTAATGTTTTATCGCAAGTAACGAATGTTGTTATTGACATGTATGCAACAAGAATAATTCTTGCTTGGTTCCAAAAGACGGTAGGGTCATCTTCAATAAATTCACGATACTACCGAAACTGTTCTGACCAATTCTTCATTTTGAAATATGACAAGTCTCGTTCTCATATATTGTAATCATTCGTTCGTGAACAATTTTAGGAGAATTCTGTTCCTTTGTTAAAATTTTCTACGACACTGCTACACAAAACTCATTTTCTGTTGTAAAACACTTAGCTTATGAAGAAAATAAAATATGCTCTGTCATATTCCTAGACGTGGCAAAAACTTTCAACAAATCAATTAATATATAAAGTGAAAAGCATGTTACCCAAACAATATGCTCAACTATTAGAATCTTACTTATCAGAAAGAATGTTTTGTGTTAAGTAAGAAGGAGAATATTTTAGCATGAGAGATCTTAACGCAGGAGTACCCAAAGGTATTGCTTTGGGACCTCTTATATATATATATATATATATATATATATATATATATATATATATATATATATACATACATATGCTATACGCTTGCGATATTCCATAGACACGAGATATTTCAATTGCTACCTTTGCTAATGATACAGCAATCCTAGCAATAGGTAATGACAACGAAGGAGCAGCCATAAAATTTCATGAAACATGCAACGGGATAACTGACTGGTCTAAAAGATGAAAAATAAGAATCAATGAGAATAAATCGACGCATACTGACTCTGTTTATAAGCAAAAAAAGCGACTCGTGATAACAGTAAGCAAAACCAACATTGTGTCACTCATTATGACACATCAAAATATCTGGAAATAAATCTGGATATGTATATGAATATAAAGCGTCTTAGGTGGAGAGAAGAGAACCCGATCTCAAGTACAAAAAATCTACTGACTTATTGAAAGAAAATCACCCTTTCTGTAGGTAGAGGTAAATTGAAGTTCTCGCGATATGACTGTGAAATCCAAAGACGGAGCAGAGGGTAGTAGAGAAAGAACAGCGATTAATGAAGGCCAGGATCCCAAAGTCCTAATTCTAGACTATGCCCATTACTGTCTTTGATACCTACTACTGCCTACTTAAAGGAATAAAAATAGGATGCATTCTGTTTAGAAAGAAAGAGATCTAAGACTTGAATTGTCAAGTTAGGTTGTTGCGCGCCATTATCGAATGACATTACTTTATTGCCAGATGTATTTTAAAATGTTAAAATAATCACGAATGTGTGCATAATGTGATTTTTTTTATAAACAAATCTTAAAATCAGTCTGGATATATGGCATCCAGCTCTGGATTTGTGCAGCTATAAGTGACTTAAATAAGATCCAGGTCTTTGAAAATGAAGTGCATCGATGCATTTTTGATGCTTCGTGGTACTAGGGGAATAATCAGCTAAACAAACAATTGAACGTTAGTAAGCAACGCACAATTATTTGTTTCTGTCATGTAGGTAGATTTTTTTAGCTAACCTCGTAAGTAGACGACCAACAACAAATAGACTTTTCGGTTTTTATGCGGTATTAGCAGCACTAGTATCATAAAGTAGTGGTGTCGAAAATCTTCTCTTTCAATAAGCAACTTTAACCACTATTTTTACAAAATTTTAATAAATTTTTATCACAAAATACCGACAGAGTAGGTTATAAACAAGGAATATTGATAGATACATATATTTTAATCTGATATTTTACTTTTACCATAATATCGTCGTCAAAAAAACTGAAAACGAAGCTTATGAAGAATAATTATATTAGCTCATATTTAATTTGAGCAGCAAAATATTTCTGAAACGAGACCATCATAACGAAGCAAATGATAATATCGCTTAGAATATACATACTTTAGATTATTGAGTCATTACATAATACGTATAAAAGATTTTACGTTTTATCGTCAATGCTAAAAATATTGTATTAGTACCAGATGAGTATAATTAATCCTGCAAATTAAGATGATTTTATGAACGCCATATTTGATGTTTCGGAGTTAATTAAAGATTTACAGATTTCATAAGTTACTATTGGGAAATAATTCGACAAAAAACGAAGTAGTACTAGGATTTTTAGTGGCAGGGGTACTAGTAAACTATGTGTAAAATTTAATATACGTATTATACATTGCTGTTTGTAGTAAACTTATATTATGCGTTCGAGATGTCAAGGACTCCTAAAGGATACATCTGAGCTTAATGCATGTAAATTAACATTAATAATAAAAAGTGGTTCGATGTGTGGAAAAAATACATTGAAATAAATACAATGAATTATATAATTTCTTATTTTAGTTCGTGGAAATTTTCCAGTAACTTTTTTCTATGAGAAAGTCCTACTTAAATTTTTCAATTAATTTATGTACGTCAGTGCCATGGGCTTGGCTTATAAGAGATTGACCTTGCCTCTTCTTCTGTATGAATATCTACAGGTGGTAAGTTCAATACAACGCAGCTCTAGTATTTACTTTCATGGCGCTCCTAACCCTTACATATGTTTTGTACACCCTTTAGTATCCAGACTAATTCCTTTTTGATTAGTTTTTAGTTGCAATTCAACTACTTCCTAGTTTGTCCTGGACTCAAATACCCTCGTATATCCATCATAGGATTAAGTTCCTACTTTTTTCCACACATTCGCCCACATCTAGGACATTGATTGCTTTTAATCTGAGAATTCTACATTAGTCTTTGGTCAAACAGTATTCCCAAGTAACTTAACTTACTTAGCATGTGGAATATGTATATTTTCTAGTTCTGGGTATTTACTTACTTGTAGGGCTCTATTTTTTTATAAATACTCTCATTTGCAACAGTCGTCTACTATGGTGTATTTCAATAGTGATCGTCCATATCATAAAATATTCTTACGTCGACTTTTGACACCCGCTTTAATAATTTACAATTTGTAGTCTATCCATAGAAATCTAGTAAGGATGGTAAATGTGACTTTTACCTACACCTTTCCTCAAAGAAATTAATTTATTCCTTCGTTAATTTTCTCCACTATTAAAAACCTTTCAAAGCTATAACTACTTTAAAGGGTAAAGAATCCACAATAAGTGATGTCCTTTATATAATCGAAAGTAGTTAGTTTTAAGTTGGATATTAACAGATTAGTAAAATGCCTTTAATTGAAATAATAAAAAAAGCCGGCTGATAGCTCAGTGGTATCAGTGGCTCACCACGCTAGGGGTCTCAGGTTTGAGTCCGATGGCCTGTTGTCCCGGCAGGCTTTTCGTGGTTTCCCTTTCCCGTTCAAGGCAAATGCGACACGAGCGCGGGTGTAATAATAACTAATGGTCTGTCAAAGTCCTCTGTAATTGGCATTAAGTTGTTAGGGCATGTGAAGGCATGGATTATTATTAATATTATTATTATAATACGAGACTGCTTCATCACAAACGGCTTCGAATACCTTTTCCAAGCATAAAAAAATCAACATCTAATTGCTCATCACGAATGTAAGTAGACGTAAGCCGAAGGTTCCCGATATGACTCTGTGACTCAAAGACGGAGCAGTGAGTAGTGGAGAAAGAACCGCGATCAATGAAGGCCGGGATCTCAAAGTTCCGAATCTATACGATCCTCATTACTGTCTTTGATATCTACTACGATCTACTTATAGGAGTAAAAATAAAATAATACATTCTATTTAGAGAGAAAGAGATCTTGTTTTAATTATCTACAAACATTTCCGAAAAATTATCAAGGTTGTCATGCCACGATCAAGAGGTACTACTTTGTTGCCCGACACATTCTAAAATTTTTGAATAAAACACTGATGTCTCCATTCACCTATTCCTAATATAATAACGGAAGCAGAAGGAAAAGGCAGGAATCGGTCAAGATGGTTTACAAAGAATTTTTGGAAATAATGAATCTGAATCTGCAACTTCAAGTTAAGTCGGAATGAATAAGTTTATAATCTACCTGTTGGTTACGCATGCTTACGGATGTAAACGCTTCTATACATGCTACAAATACTTTTCATTTGCCAATGTTAAATATTAGTTTGCAAAGCAATAGATAAAAAAATCTTAATTTTGAAGATTTAATTCTTTTTCTATTCTATATTAATTAACAATTTATTACGCGAAATACGACCAGAAGTGTTTTATTTGTTCTTTGCAATGTATATTAATCGTTTTACTCTAATCATCGATAATTAAATGATTAGTGTATTGCAAGAAACTATACGTGACTGAGCTTCGGACCCGAGACATCCGTTCTATTAGGCGATGTGCTGGATTGTTTATTTCGCGCTTCCAAATCTATTATGTATTATAAGTTTCGTTAAAACCTAAATAAATTAATAATTAATCTAAACTATTAAAAACGGAAACACATGGACTTTTACGAAGTACGTTATTATATGTTTAATGCTAGAGTCAAGACTAGGTCGTTGCAAATAACGAGTTTTAGATATTTTTTTGGAAAAAAGTTTTTTAACAATGGTATATTTGTGTTTGAATTAAATAACTTTTATTCAGTTTTGACATTCTTTTTTAGTTAATTCTGTTTCTTGTGTCGCGCTGTTTGAATACTTTAAAATTGCTTTTTAGAATTCCGCGAGTCTATATTATCGTCCCTTATTATTAATCTCATAAAAAGCCAAATCTGAAAATATTTTTCAGAAGACATATAAGCAAGTAATTGGACCACTACTACATACAACCGTAATATCCATTATGACTTAATACAGCTGAAAGCTCCTTTGTGCGTTATATTTCTCCCATGTTTTTCCATTATGTTCTCTGCTCCTCTTTCCCTTTTCCGTCGCGGCGAGTCCGGACAAATCTTCCATCTCCTCGTTTCTTACTTTTTCATCGTGCTTCCACCCAAATCCTTCACATATACGCCAATTTGCCGTCTCGCTCTTACGTGCTGTACATTTTCTCTCTTCCATATTGATCCAATATCTACCTCCCTTCTTCTTTTTCCAGTGTTATGTCTCCTTTCTATCATTTTCTTGCTTTTCGTGGTCGTATTTTTCGAATACTTACTAGTAGTGGTACTTTTACTGTTGCAGCCATTGCAGAAGGAGACTTGCCAGACGGGCAAAATACTTTTTTGGACACTTTCGTATTTTATTCTTGAATATTACCGAGATGTTAAAAACTTTTCTGATAATTTATAGTTAATAGGATATAATATTAATGTAATAGTTTCGTAAATTAAAAAGTCAACATTAGATTATGAATTTATAAATTTCACTCTAAATATCTGTCGGAAATTTAAATATTCTGCTAATATATCAATGAACAATTAGGAGAATGTGTGCAAGAGGCAAATTCTCTTAATAGTTAAGTTGGTTTATTAGATACAGAATATTTGTGATACTTCAAATACTGACAGAGTATGACATAATCGAAGCACAAATACAAGCAGAGTGAAGCAGCGGACAGAATTAGTAAATACAGAAATTATTCTGCTAAAGAAAGCTGGGCATATCAAAGAGGCTATGAAGTCGTTTGTGTATAAAAACAGAAAAAGTGATTGATACAAACGAAATAAAACAAAGACGTGGCTAAAACTTTTCATATGGTTAAGTTGAAGTAGTATAAATTTGGTAAACTTAAGTAATCTTAGTAAATTGAAAACTATTCAGAGTTTGTGCAATAATAAAACGCTTCTCAGAGTAAATTTGAAGATCTGACTGACTGCAAAAGTAATTAATGTGTTTACTACACAGCCCAAGAAGTCGAAATTTTTGGAAAAACTTTATTGTTGAAATTTTATATTTCCTCTCGATTCGTAGATCTATTATGTCCAAATTAAGGATGATATTAATTTTATACTTTTCAACTTCGTAATAGTTCGATATATGTATCTTGAGATTATCCATAAAAATATTGAGTAGTAAGAGCCTAAGTTGGAACCTAGCGGTATATTAGTACAAGTAACTTGTTTAAACAATGAAACTTTATTGTTCGACACTATAAGCACTTACTTAATATGAGTTTAATATGTTTATATCTAAATTACGAGAGCAAATTTGTCCTGAATTTTGTTTTTTTCAAACATAATTGAAGAGATATTACAAAGCGGTTTTATATTTATCGAGGTAGGTAGGTATGTTAGCAACCACCACAAATTACTGCATCTTGATTATGTCAATACTGTTAGTTGTATTAACAATTTCGTGCAACAATGTGTCAAATTCTGTTGCACAGTGTATAATTATTAAATTTCTTTTCAATGCAGGTGTAAGAGCAACTGATATTTATAAGAGACTTCATAAACAGTTAGAAGAAAGGTGTTTATCACTCAGAACAATCTTTGAGTGGTGTAAATCTTTAGAGGATTGTTGTGAACACGTGTCGAACTTGCTGCATGCTGCCCATCCAACGTCTGCTATGAATCTTGAGAACATACAAAAAGTTGACTAGCTGATCTAGAGCAATAGGGAATATTTGTGACGAAAATTGATAGTGTGCATACTATTATCTACGACACGCTTAAATTTAATCAAGTTACTGCCAGGTAGATTCCAAAACAATATTCCGTAGAACAACAGCAGAAACGATTTTAGCTTTGTAGAGAACTCGGGCTTTGCAACGAGTACGAAGGCGATGACTTTTTGTCAAGTATCATAATGAATGATGACACTTGGGTACATCGTTACATCCCAGAAACAAAGAATGTTAGCATGGAATGGCGTCGCTGAAGCTCGCCTCTGCTAAAAAAATTCAGCCATCGGGTGACAAAGTGATGGTGACTGTATTTTGGGACACTATTGGACCAATTTACGTCGTTTTTATCGAAGAAAGAAAAACTATTAATTCAGCTTATTACACTGACCTTGGAAATTAAGCTGGTCATACGAACAAAAAGACGCTGTCTCTTAGGCAAGGGCGTTATTCTCTTACACGATAATGCTCACCCACACGCCCATCTAATACCAAATTGGGTTGGGAGGTACTTTCATCTTCCATATAGTTCGGATTTGGCTCTAAGTGACTATCATCTCTTTGGGCCACTCAAAAAGTTTGGTGAGGCAAGCAATCTGTCTCTAATGAAGAAGAGAAGGATGCTTTGAATAATTGGCTACATTGTCAACTAAAACAACTTTTTTTCGACGGGAATACGGAAGCTATTGGAGCAATAGGACGATCGTACTTTAAAGGGGGGTTATTAGAAAATTTAAAAACGTGTAGCGTAATCTTCTTGCGGATTTTGTCGTTGTCGTCATTCATTTTGAAGCTTCGCTGCACATACTGCCAAATTCTTCAAGATCTGCTGTGACACTCCTACAATTTAATATCGAATCTTGAAGATGTCAAAATGAATACCGAAACGTCGATAGAAATTATTACAACACGGCGAAATTCGCTAGAAGATTGTGCTGCAAGTAACACCGGGCGTGAATTATTGATAATTCTGGATTTATTTTCGAATTTCCCTCTATCTGCTATGGTATTTAGGACATGACTGTGACAACTTTACATTTTTCGAGGTTATGCATTCCGAAAAGTAGAGTATTTTTACCAATTTGTGTTGCAGCTAATTGTTCATTAGGAAATATTCTTTGAATCATCCTCTGTGTTTGCGAATAATCGAGAAAATATGTATCAGAAAAGTAAAGCGTAATGATTTTATTTACATCTACTTTCAGAAAAATATCAAATATTTATTATCATAACTAGCACACTCAAACATTCCTTTAGGATTTTTTTGTCCAGCAACTACATACATTTAATTTGAAATTGATTCGTTTTATTAAAGAATTACAACGAAACTGTAAACAAAGTCAGCCAATACTACTTTGAGCTTTGTTATAGCCAAGAAAACATTTAATTAGGTATTGTCATGAAAAGCTGAACAGCAATCTTGCTAAATTGTCAACAGAAACATTTTCTTTAGATTTGTTTACAGTTTACGTACGATTGATTGATTTATAAATTATTCTTACTGCTTAACGTTAGATAAATATCAAGTCTTGTTATATCTAAGACTTTCAATTATATCCTAAGAATATTATATAAATATATTACGCATTAAAAAAAGATTATACAATTAAAGCGAGTGGTATTTCAAACTAATACAAAGTGAAAGATATTTAAACTGTAACATAAACGCACTGTTAAAATATAAAATCAAGATCATCAATAACTTAGTTGATAGATATGTGCATTTTAAATAAGTTATATATATATATATCGAAATGGATATAAGAAAAGTTAAACAAATGCTGAAGAAAAACAGTTTTCTTGAAAAACGTATTAATCAACGAATTAAAAATAGAATTACCAAAATCAAACACAATAATACGAAAGTTAAGGATGCAAAAAATTCAAATAACAAAGGCAAAATATATATCACTAGACTATACACCTAACCTATTCCAAAACATATAACAAATACTATAAAGGACCATACAGCATAGAGACTGTAATTAAACCAAGCAAAACAGAAAGCAAAATACACGTACCTAGTATGTAAAATCTTAAGACACCGAAGTTCAAATTTGGTAATGTCAAAGTAATTGAGATCGAAACCAATTATAGCAAAAGGTTAATGAAAGAAAAGTGTAATACGAGATATGGCAATTAAATAACGACACTAGTCTCCTTCCATCATACAGCCGCATCGAGCGAGGCTGTAATTAGAATGTCCTTGACTTTGATACTTCCCAAGCAACAACCTGCAGTCTTTCTGTCTGCTTTAGCTTACTTTCGAGCTTTATTTGTAGAGGACAGTGTTACTTAGTAGTGTCGTGACAACGGTTGACGTAAAAATCGAGTAGCCAATTAACCTGAAATCTATGGGTGTTTCACCAAGAACTGCATCCTTTTCCAATTTCCAAAAATCTTTAATTGCATTACTTGTTATGACTTCTCCAGACTGTCAACTCTTGTTGAAGTTTTGTACTGGTTCATGACTCGTGTATACATAATTGAGTGGGTCTAAATATTAGACTGTGCACTATTCTTTTCTTCTGTAAACATTTGACTATTTCATTATACAGTCCCTCAACATCAGATTTCTAAGGCACATTTTCGTGATTTTGGTGTGCTCTTCGTTTTTCATCTTTTAGTCCACACAGTACTAGCGTTTGTTTTTCTAGATCTAAATGTCTAGGTTTTCTAATAAGATCTTGCTATGCGGAATTTAGAAATTTTACATTTTGATCGTGTTGTTTTTGTTATTTGCGTTCGAACTATGCTAGAATATGTATCTGTGGTTTGGTTTCTAAATATATTTACCAGCAACTACTACTCGGGCATATACAGAATGAATTTTGAAGTTTCTATCGTATAAATTGAATGGTATGTACCTACAGAGTGGCATTGATTAAGAGAGTTTACCGTATAGCCCTATAGGCACGACTTCTTTTCTTTTAGTGAAAGAAGAGATGAAGCTAGTAGCAAGTTTTTGTAGAACTTCTTAATAATGCTGTCGATTCATATTTACTACAGCAAATATGTTTTGTTGATGCCGAAAGACAGTATTAGAGTAATGAATACTTTCTATGTATCATGAGCGCGCACGTATGCCCTGTATAAGATTCCATTGGTCCATATGTGTCGCAGCTCCTCTTCTGGAAAAAGCAGTCCTCTTTTCAGTTTCCTTTTTTCTCATTTCTATTGATTTACTGTAATTTACTGACTCTTTTTATTATTATGCACTCATGTATTGACTGTGATTTATTTCTTTCAATTACGAGGGTGGTCTCATAAGTACCCGGCCTGACCTAGAGATGGCGGTAGTTGTTTGAAAAATATCAGTGTATTAGAAAGTACACAATATATAAAGCTTATATTTCAAGTTTAAAGACTCCACGTTATTTAGTATTTGTTTGGCAGACATCAATAGTGAACGTTTTCAGTGAATTTGTAAAAATGGAGAAAATTGGTCATCGTTACGTGATACAATCCTTTTATTTGAAAGGCCTCAGCCCAATCGATATAAAAGCTGAACTGGATTCTACTCTGGGCGAGTCCGCTCCTTCGTATTGGGTAGCAGAGTTTAAACGAGTCTTATCCCGTAATCCGATTGTATCGATCTGTTGGTTGAATAAATATTATAATTATTATTATAATGGAGAACCATTGTTTCATCTTCTGTGATAATGGACTCTTGTCCAATGGGACAGAAAGACATCGGGGTACCCATTTCGAACTAAATTTATTCATACTCAAATGGTGTTGCAGAATTTGGCACTCGTTTCACAAATGCTAGATATTGCTGATAATTTCTTCACTTTTATGATCAGAAACGGCGATCCTTTGTAGTGCTACAAGTTCGATTGACCGACTGCGACGTCATTTTAAAAGGATTCTTGCCCAAAATGAAAATATTTTACCAATTTCTTTGTAGTAGAATATGAAGAGGATAAATCATCATAAATTCTATCTAAACGTCGTTTAATTTGATTAGGGCTATTCTCCTCTTTTATTAAAAATTTAATGACCGAGTTGTATTCAATTTTTGTTAAGTGATACACTTTTACGTATTAATGCATATGTATAAGCCTTTCACGCCGGGAACATATGGTACTTACTTCGTATATAGAGGAACGTGTACATGCATACATCGCTCTTCTGTTTTGATATAAAGTAAAATAAAGAAATTCAATTAAAAATTTAAAGTAAAGTAACCTCAAATATTTAATAATTATAGCTATTATAAAATAAGCAAATTTGTACCTTCAAATAAGCCAGGCCTAAACGCCGAAAAACCAAAAACCAAAAATTAGAAATTAAATGTTCGCAAAAAAATAAATTAATAATATTGGTATTGACATTTGAGATACAATATTAAAATTTAATGATAAATAAGTTAATATTAAAATGACATATTAAATTTTATCTTTTGTCCACAAAATTGTATGCCCGACTACTTAAAAACTCGCTTCATTGTGTTGGTAAATGTATTCAAAAGTCAGACAATATGTAAAAATTAAGGAAAATATAGAATTCTAAAAGATTTTTTAAAATCTCAAAGAACTAAATCTCTAAAATCCATAAATATCACTATTTTAATATGTGGGGAAGTTTATGATTTATAAAATTGAAACTTTAAATGCGATAGGTTAAAATTCTACTGGTCTAATTTCAGAAAACTATATTCATGACGTCACAACCGGGGCAGCGATAATATTACAACAAAAAATTAGTAGAAGGTGGTTAAATAAGAATAGAAATGTAAGGCCTGAGAAGGTTCTTGTACTTAAAAACAGTGAATACATATTGTGTTTATATATTTTTATTTCTATATACTTTTAGTATTTCGTAGATATAAATGTTTATAACATTCAAGTTGAAAAAATTAAAATATTCCTATTATTACATTACATACTGGTAGAAACTTTAATAGTGTAAAAGTATGTACTCTCAATCGTTGTATGTTATTATAATATTTTATTGCATGATAAAGTCGTAATAAAAAATAAAAAATTACTCACTTTAACTTCGATTTTAATTATAAAACTCTTTTATGGAATACGCTTTTATTTTTAGATTCTTGAACATATGATTAACATACGTGGCGTAATTATTTTGGTTTTCAGAAAATATTGAATGCGTACGCAAAACCAATTTTGAAACTTTCAGAAATTTATAATCTACGAGTAGAGAGATTATTCCCTAATTATTGCTTTTTTCTCAAAATAAAAGTCTGTCAAACAACCGTGACTATACCAACACCGCAATTATTGCCCCAATAATATCTAAGGGCGAAATTGAAAACACTTTGCGGCGCTCAAAAGATTCGTTCACCTCTGTTTCAGACTTCCAGTTTTCTTCTTCAAGGTTGGGCGTCTGTTTGTTGCTATAGTTATGTCGAATATTTAGTTTTAAACTTCACCAAATAATCAATCAAATAAGGTTAATACAACCCCTTTCCACAACAATTTTTGTATTCTGTATACGTACATATTTCGGTAACTAAGTTGTCATCAGCAGCAGATAACTAATCGTAGTGTCGCATTTGGAACCACGGTAAAATCCGCACAGAATCACACCGTCGAGAGCCAGAAACACACTAACACAGTGTTGATCTAGTACGGACCTTGCATTTCTGTCCGGATTTTGCCGTGGTTCCAGGTGCGACGCTGTGATTAATTATCTGCTGATGATGACTACTTAGTTGTAGAAATACATATACAGAATACGAAACTTATTGTGGCAAGAGGTTATACTAAGTTTACTTGATTAATTATATCAAGCACGGTCACCATCAAAATTTACATTCAATTTAAAACTTAGGTACTCCGTATTTCCATTGGTTTGCAAACGTTTGTAAGTCCTATTTTAAGAAAGGATGACTTGTCATAAATGCAGAATTTCAGACTAGTATCGCTCCTTTGCAATTTTTTAAAAATATTTGAATCTATTCTCTACAAACACATATATTTCGCATTCAGCGAACATATCTCACTTTACCAGCATGGTTTTTTATGAGACAGGTCTACGATTCCTATATTGCCTTACTCAATTTGTTTCCGAGATTGTTTAGCCTCCACCGTCAACAAACTTAGAAACAAATTGAGGTTGAGTTAATTTATTTGAATTTCTAAAAAACTTTTGATCAGATTGATTACTACTTCTGATTTCGTAAATTGCATTCATACGGTTTCTTTGGCTATCCTCTGACTTAAAGACTATAAGTCTTATTTGATTGCTAAAAAGTTCTACTGTACACTTTTCGATTGTTTGAAGACTTAAGTTGGAACCTGAAATATACGTTAGGAAAAATCAGCATTAAACCCTCATTTGTCAGCCCATTGCATTGTTTTACATTAAAGTTTTAATTTCGCCTGCCTATTTATTGTGTTTATTAATTTGCATTCTACTGTTTTGTCCAATTTTAGTGAGATCTTCGATACCGGGTCTTGTGTAATTATTGCATATAACTCTTCTTTCAGTAACTATATGTATGTATGTATCCGGCAAATGAATATCTGCAAGTAGAATGCTTGGTTTTATAATACATGCCGTTACGAAAACCTGATTAAATCTAATTAACGCTTTATATTAAGCATTGATCTTCAGCCTTTATCGCTTCCTCAGAAGTGCCACAAGGATCGAATCTTGGGTCGTTATTTTTAAATCGCTATTAAAATGATTTATTTACCCTATTGAGTTCTAATTTTCTTGGCCACGCTGTTTATATACAGATCTATGCAAATATTACTGGCCCTAATGATTGCTTCACCTTTCTACAGGATTTGGAAGCCATACATTCTATATAAGTTGACCACTATCCTCTACACACTTCCTTGTATTGCTTTCACTATTACTTTTAGTGTAATTTAGATTTAATCTATAGTATTAAATTCTCTGTTTTAATTTTTGTTGGACTCGTACTAATAATTCACTATTTTTATACACTGGGTGTTTCAAAAAGAATATACGCATTTCGATTGCATATATTTATTAAATTTTACTTTATATTCATTTTAGGCAAATCTCGTACATGTTCAATGGCTGCATGTGGGTTCTGTAGCCCCAAATTCGCAGAGCTTATAACAACTGTAACTTGTACGGCTTCATAACCAACCAACGTCTCAAAACAAGCTAAATTGTTGTTGTAGGCAGTTGCAACTCCCGACTGGCACGACGAGTTGATTTTGAAGGATTATGTTGGAAAGCAATTTGAATTCGTGCAACATTTTCTTCAGAAACACGAGGGCGGCCAGGACTCTTTCCTTTACATACACATCCTGTATCTACAAACTGTCGATATAATCTGCGAATCCATTCGGGGGATCAATTTGGTAGCTCAACCTGAAACGTCTTTGCACTGTAATCACAGAATTGCACTTCGCAAACTCGAGAACATAAAATGATTTCTGCTGCGGAGTAGCCATTTTAAACATATGACGGTTACCAAGAAAAACAGAAGACAACTGACTTCTAGAGACTATTAAATAAACTAGACTATGTATTCGTTTCTCCAATAGCCGAGCCGAGGAGCAGCGATCGATAGTTTGGACAAAATAATACTTTGTAATACGTATATTCTTTTTGAAACACGCTGTATTTTGTCCTATAATTTGTTGCAGTGGTCACTAAATAATATTATTGTTAAATAGGTTGGATATGGCAGTTTAATTTGGTGTCCACACTATGCTCGCAACTAAAATTTCACAGATAAAATTCAGACTTTTTTGAAATTTCTTTTGTTTCTACGTTATGCGGTATATCCTAAGAGGGGAGCCGCTCCAGAAAATTTTTTATCACATCATGAGCATTCATCTCTCAGTGAAATAAGATAATATCTAACGCGAAATTTATGTAAACAGATTATGCATAATCAATAAAGTTCGCTTTTCCCTTCATCTAGAATTCCGATTCATATTTTAAGAATTTGATCTACAAGTGTGTTGGAATACTTTTACTTACATTGCTACTGTCAGAACCAATATTCATCAATCTTTAATTGATATAGTGTGTCAAGCAGCTGAGTCAGAATCCAATGATATATTTCTGTATACATATACATATAATACTTGATATGTTAAGTATATATCTAACGTATTATTTTTGACATTTATTACGCCATCTAATTATCTTTTCTTCTAGATTTCTATCACTAGTCTATTTTACAGCTCCTTCTACGATCGCGCTAATTTTCTACATCTTCTATACTCCTAAACCAAACACCAACCTTTTGAATAAGCACCTTTAGTGCATTCGATGGAAAAAAACAAAACACATCCAAATAGGCTTCACTAGCTATTATGCTTTTGTCAGGATGAAATTATCTTATACTTAAATTTGCAGATAGAACTTAGTTCTGTTCTTGTCGGTGTATTTCTTCCCCTTTTGTCTATTAATTTACCAAAAACTACTGCAGATTGCTAGTTGTGTTTACCCTGTAGATAGAATTGCTTTTTGTTGGACAGTAACGATTATTGTTATTATTATTTATAGCAGACTTATGTAAGTACTATTTCTGCTTCCTCTCTCATAACCAAGAATTAGATTTCTATGTATGTAAAACTTCTTTTCGAAAATTCAAGTCTCTTATTTTTTTTTAATTTTCGTATTCCGTATACGTATTACGACAACCAAGTTCTCATCATCGGCAGATAATTAAATGGTGCAAAGCCAAAACGCACAGTGTGGGTTTTGGCGGTACAGATCGTGTACGGAATTTGTTTCGTGCGGGCTTTTGCTGTAGTTTTCCAGCTGTGACACTGTTTAATTATCTGCTGACGATGACAACTTAGTTATCGAAATACGTATACAGAATACAAAAATTAATGTGGAAAGGGGTTATATATCAACTTTAAGTGATTAAATCTTCCGATATAAGCAATTTTTCTCGAAATTCTGTTTCCTTAATATACTTTCCTTCCAATACAAAAGTCCATAGTGCGGCTATCTCTCAGTACACTTATTTATAAATTTTAACTCATTGCACTTTAACAGTTCTCCGATTGCGCTGATTTAGAATCTTTGCACGCCTATTTCGTGGTACAATTTTAACAGTTCAGGACATTTTGAATATTTTTTTTCGATCAATTTGGATATTTGGCTTAAAGATTTTTTTTGTGCAGTATTATTAATTCGTCCATATTACCAAACAATGTAAATAATAACAGTTTTGATATTGGTATTAGAAGCTTTTAGAGTTTTTTGAGGTTGTGAACATTCGGCTTTGTCAAAGCCGAATGTTCACACTTGATGATGACATCCAGGGAGTGTAAGAGAAAAAAGAAAAAAATTTATATACATATATGATGTACTTTGCAATAATATATCTTCATTTTCTAGCCTTTTTTTGGTAGAAGTATTAGCCCGTGTTTCTTATTACACAGACTGTAAATGAAAACAAATGTACTCTATCAGAACCGAATACTTACAGTTGATGATCTACAATTGAGAGCACATATATCGTATGAGTATGTGTATGACATTAACTTTAGTTTCCTGTATTATTATTGTCTTAAAAAGCATACATAATTTCAACATTTTAACATTGAATGTATGAAACTTTTAAATTATTTTCTTTTAATAAATCTTATCAGTTACTAATTTATATATTAAACAAATTTCTTCGTCTTGATATATATATATAACTAATTTGCTTCTTTAGTTGATAATAAAAAGTATATAATACGTTACATAAGTAATTATATGCAAGAAACGTATTGTATTTAAACTTATTACACTGTTAGTTCTGACAAGTGACTAGTAATTGTATTTCAATGTTTTTCCATTCACACAAGCCGTATCATTTCACTCAAATGGATTTAAAAAGCAGGTAGCTCGGCTATAATGATTAAAATATATTTGCATTAACATATCGAATGAAGAAAACGAATTAGATTGTGCATGAGAGAAAGTGTGAATAGCAGCAGAAGTTTAGGAGTTTTGGTTTATATTCGGAACAGTTTATTTATACATAAACGCATGCATGTACTCTTATTGTAGTTATCATTTACTCTAAGTACGATATAAGTACGATACAGTAGCGAAACTTCTCCGCCATATTGGCATAAAGATCATATTCTTGCATAGTATATTTGCAAAGATTGTTATTACATAGCCGAGGTTATTAGTTTGTTTGGATTCCTCACTAGATCCTTACATGTATTATTTTCAGTCCTTGAAATTCTTTTAAATTTTATTTGTTACTTCATGGAGTGAATATGTATACATTGTCTATAAAGTTATTCAGAAGATTCAGAATATTGTAATGCCAATTGTAGTGATAGTGAACGAGTTGCAAACAATGTTGGGAAAATTTAGATTTTCCAAAAATTCTGAAAGGTGGGTTACATATTGTGAATATTGTATGTGCGCAAGTATTATTTTTTTAGAGACAAATAATAGATTGTTGGGTGTAAAGGACCTGATTTATTAAAGGCTCGCTTCATGCTGCACCTACTCTATAGATTAGTGGTACTGGTTGTTCATCCAACAAAAAATAGAATTTGCCAAACATGGATGCAGATTTTGATACTTCTTTTAATGAATTTTCGATTAGATACTTCTAGAATTAGTATTTTACACATTGAAACAGTAGAAGTTTTACTTCCTTAGAGAGAAAAGAAAATATTTAAAAATCGCTGATTTATGTTTATTTATATTTAGCTTGTTTGAAATTATTTTGCAAATAAACATTATATTTTTTTATTGGTTATCAGGTTAATGTACAAGTTCGTCGCGCTTTTGATTTCTAACCTCGCACCTTGTTTGGTTGAATAATTTTTGAATTTGTAAATTTGTACAAAGACTGCTTAGTTCATTAACAAAAAAATGGGACGTCAAGTTAAAAAAAGCGAGCATTTCTGACATGTCTTTTATTCGAGTTCAATAAAGGAGTAAATGCATTAGAAGCCGCTAGAAACATTTATGCGTTTACGGAGAACAATTGGGGAGAATACGGAACGGAAATGGTTTCCTCGATGTAAAGGAGTGTCATTTTGATAAACTATTTTCAACGTTCAGGAAGATCATCAGACTTTGGCTTTAATTGATGATGGTTCAAGCCAAACTTGGGAATCGCAAGTAATAAACAAGAATATATTCTTGATTAGTTTATATATTTTTTTAGTTAAAAAATTTGAACCGAACTTATGCACAAATTGTCTCTCTCTCTCTCTCTCTATATATATATATATATATATATAGATAAAAGTATATAACATAATAAATAAAATAAATGTATACTTTATGTACGTATGAAATTTATAATAATATAAGGTGATACGATCCTATTCTTAATATTTTAAATTCAAAAAGAATAGGGTGGGAAATAAGAGTTTCACGCCATTTTTTTGCTTGTATCGAAAAACAACAAACAATGTTTCATAGTATTAAAGTTTGTTACTTGTCAGTTGCCTACATTTGATGGACGATGTCAAACAAGTGAATTAAAATACAAAGTATTTTTTTTAAACGAAAAATATGCTGTTGGTAGAGGGTTTCATCAAGTTAGATCTAAAAGTTTGTCTCGCCCACGTAAATGTTTGCGCGCATCATCGCATGAAAACGAGGCAGTTGGAAATTGCTTTACGTGATAATAGATGTATAAAAATTAGATTAATAAATAATTTTCTTAAATGTTGAGCATTTGTGTAGGAACTGTTCATTTTATTATTTCTAATTTAGGCTATCACAAAGTTAATGCTTAGTATATTCCACGACTGTTTACGGTTGATCAAAAGAATTTGTATTCGACCTACCACTGTAGCATTTGATATGTTATCGACAATGAGATAATGTGTTGTTACAAAAAGTTATTGTTGATGATAAAAATCTCTAGGAAACAAGCATAATTTATCTCTAAAGGCGAACTAAATGTTGATCTGAATGTTTACGTGCCAGCATTAAGAACAAAAATTCCACAAAAGCGTCTTTCTTCTATATAATAATATTAGTCTTCATGTATCCTGAACGATTTAAGATCTCTCTGCTCGTGAGTGAAGAGGGTTTTAAAACAACCACCTTAATTATGTCTTTTCACATTGCGATTTTCATGTGTTCAGACTATTAAAATAATCGGTAAAATTGTGGTGGTTTACTTCTGATACGAGGTATAACTGTTACAGGAATTTTATCAATATGGATCTATGTATGTATAAATTAGTGACTCAGTAAAATCCATAGTGAAGGTATGGTGGATCCTGGCCTTCTGGTCATTTTCTACTCATATCGAAAACATTACTAACTTTAGTCTAAAAACTTAAGCTTTTATAATTAGAAGTAAACGTCATTTTGATTCGTCGAATGTTGTTTTCCCCGTATATTTTTCTTGTGGGCTCTAAACTTTAGTATGTTTCTTTGGTTTGGTCCACAGTATTTTCATCCAGATACATTCTTTGGAGTTAGACCAGATAAGAGTTCTAAAATATCTGTACTTCAAGCACACTGCCACGTTAAGATGTGTTGATATGTTTGGTGTGGATTCCTTGTTACTCCTTGCTACACTCCAAAGCTAGAAGCCAGGTCGAACAATTTCATTTATTGCCCTCGTGTGAGGACAAATATTATGCGTAACTAATCTTTATATAGAGCTTATTAAATATTTGAGTCTGAGTGTGTAAGTGGATCTATGTATGCGTGATATACATTGTAACATTACATGCCATTAGTAACAAGTAACAAATTCGTATACTTCTTTCTGTATGATATGTACTTTCTCTGTGACTAGATTGTAAATCGTGCGAACAAACATTTGGTAGTTTTCATTTCTGTCCGAGATATGGAAGTATAGTATCCTCCTATCTTCATTTTTCGTTATCCGAATCAACACCGAAGAGGCGATATCCATACAGTCGACAAAGTGAAATCTATCT
The DNA here is from genome assembly GCA_031893035.1 of Dermolepida albohirtum. Lineage (NCBI taxonomy): Eukaryota > Metazoa > Arthropoda > Insecta > Coleoptera > Scarabaeidae > Dermolepida > Dermolepida albohirtum. The sequence goes on from JAVIWB010006067.1 coordinate 293,334, forward strand.
GACGAGTTCTCAATGAATAAAACGTGTCGTATTCAGTGTTTTTTTGGCAATTGCGGTTTATTTGTACGGTCGCTCTTCGCATTGGCAATAGATGTTTTAGCAACTGTAATTTAAAGTGACAAGGTATTCTTCGTTGTACTTTCACTTATCAAATAATTTTTATTTTTATCCGAGAGATAGAAGTATAGCAACTTCATTTCTTCGTTTTTCGTTATATAATTATTTTATTTATATTATTATTTATAAGTTTCTATTGAATAATTCTCGTAAAATATCTTCACTACCTGAATTTATACTCCTCTATAGTATGGTAGTTATTCAATCCTTTAACTAAAACTATAAAACATTTTAATAGATGTACATATATGTATATGCAAATACTTATTTGCAGATCATTATAGATAAATTATGCCTGTCTTAACAGAAGTTAATGATATATTTTCATTTCTTTTGTGTGACTAGTATTAAAATATACCGATAGATACTTATGCTTGATTAGATAGATTTTAGATTTTAATGTTTCCGAGTAGTATGTATAAATTATTTGATTTCATGTTTAAATTATATTCTTCTTTTATATGAACAATAATATCGTACTAAAAGGAGCACACAAAACTTTCTATTGCTTCTTATTTAATGTTATCTTTCAACGTTGGACGTTCTCATTTTTATTTCCCTTCCTTTCTGTTCTATTGATTTTAGTCCTTTTTCTGTCTGTTCTTTGGACTTGTCCGTTTATTTTACGATCCCCGGCACCCTGCTTAACAACGGTCTTTTGTGTTGCTTGTCCCTACCTGCTGTTCGATTTTCTATTCTGTGAAAGCGGAGGAAAGTAGGAGGAACAGAATCTACGGACGGCTTTTCTATAGAAACGCTTCTCAACGGACGTGACCGACGACTTATGGGAAAGACGGAAACGAGAAACGGTGAAGAAGGAGGAGAAGAAGAGGAGAAGGACGAAGAATGGGGGAATTGATTTTTATGTTTTGCGCTACATCACACCAGACAAATGTGCGTGTGTGTTGGGAAAAGACTAAATAACATTCGATGTTACGAATCCTAAAGAGACGAGATAACTTTTGACATACACTTAATTATGCTAGTCAATTTGTTAGTTTACTGTTTTCGTAATCTGGGAATTAAAATTTCATGGAATTACATTCTGAAATCTGTGAAATTAAATTGACTAATAACAGGAATTCCAAATATATTTTAATAATAAGAGAATATACTGGTTCACCCTTTGTAAATTCATTAGGTATTCGTTGTAGTTTAGTGTAGAGATTATATAAAGGAGAATTTCCCATAATGAAGTTTTGTTGCTAAAAAATCGATTTTATATGAGATGATGTGAATTCGATATATTCATCACGTTGCAAGAATATAGCTGTAAACAGTTATAGTCGTATTCTTCATCAAAGTTGTTACTCTGTAAAAACTCTTTATGGGGAATAGCTGAATAATATTAGATTTAGTGTAAGTTTTGGCTTTCAGCGGTACGGATCGCGTGCGGAATTTGTTTTCGTACGGGTATTTTTACCGTAGTTTTCCCGGTGCGACACTGTTTAATTATCTGCTGATAATGACAACTTAGTTGTCGAAATACCTATACAGAATACGAAAATTAATGTGGCAAGGGGTTATAAATCAGCCTTCAGTGATTAAGCTGAATAATATGTTCAACCTTTTAACAAATTCAACCATAAGAATATTATAGGAAGCAGTATTTAACATTTGTCAATACCTAATCATGCAGATTAGTACTTTAGATGGTCAGATAGTCTATTTCACGTTTTTTAATTCTATTGCGGTTCTAATTAATCCTTAAAAGTACTTTCATCTTTCATTTGTAAAAAATCTCTTTCATCCCAAGTCATCATACATGGTTATTTCTGCATCTATTTGGAAACCAGGTAACGTAGTTAGCTTGAATGCACCCCTTTAGAAAAATTAGAATTTTTATCGAAATATAAAGTTTCAAATTTAGCATTCGTCGTCTGTAAATCAGTAATTTTAAACTAGCGGAACACAAACTCACTGCTTTTTATAGCAGAATCATTCAAACGCAAGTCATTTACATATTCAAAATTTCACATTTTAACATGATTTTATAATTCCATCATTTTCTCAGGGCTAAAGCAACAGAATAATAAATTTTGACGATAAAATAGTTTTTTTTTGTTAATATGCAATAATTTTCCAAAAATACTAAGTTTTGCAAGTCTCTTTTGTAAAAATTGAGGCTTTCGTCATAACTAAAAGCTTTGAATATAGGCTTTGTAGTGCTTAAAGCAGTAATTTCGAACTAGCAGAATACAAGCTCGTTACTTAATATACTTACATTATTTTAAAATTAAGTCAATAATACTTTATTAACTTAATTTTTTACATGATTTTTCCAGGATTAACTCAAGAGAATTAGATAAATTTGGATATCAAAATTGTTTACAGGGCTGTCGAAAAGGCCAAAATTGTTAATGAACGAAACTTTTCAAAAATATAAATTATTATGAGCATCTCTTTGGAAGATTGAGATAATCGTCGAAATTAAAAACTTTCAATTTAGCCTTTGCAATGTGTAAAATGATAGCTCCAAACCAGAAGAATACAAATCCATTACTTTTTACAGCAGAATCATTAAAGCATTAGTGCTAATTCCTTTACAGTTTCAAAGGTTCAAATTTTGACATAATTTTTCAAAAATTAAGTTTAGATTGTTAGATCAATTTTGGCATCAAAATCGTTTTTAGGGCATTGGAAAATATCGGTAGCATTTGTTTATCTTTTGGAAAAAATTGATATTATCAGCGGCAAAGTAAAATTTATTGTACATAAAATACGAATAGCAGTTATAAACTTGCGGAACACGAATTTTCTGTTGTTCATAGCAAAATCATCAAGACTAATAGGAACGCCAAAAATACGTTTTCAGACTAAAAACAGATAAGAACAAACGATCGTATTTATATCTACCAAAATATTTGTTTTTGTACAATAATTATTTTAATGGCTGTTTGTGGACAAACCCTATATTAATTAGTAGATGCTCGCGGTTGGGTAGAAATCAGATTTTATAAACTGACTTTGGTTCCAGACATCATTGAGATAATCAATCACAATCAAAAAAAAGTATGGATCCCGTTGAAACTTAAAAATAACAAATAATTAAACTTAAAAATGCGTTGATCGCCAACCTGTATAATTAGAATAGTAAATAGAAGATCGGCAAATATCTTTGTTAAAATAAAATCTTGAAAATAATTAATATCAACACTCAACAGCAACCATAAACTTTTTAGGTCACTTTCTCATATAAACGGATAACTCAAAATATAAAGCATAATAAGTATGTAATTTTCATTGCAAGAAAAAAATAATGTCCGCTAGCATTCATTAACAATACTTGCTGGGAAACTTACTTGAAGACAACAGCAAAAGGGACGAACGTAGACTGAAAGAACCATATATCGAGTCATACTGGAAAAAACTGCAGATGATATGCCTTGCGTATCCCTATTCTTTAAAAGATAATTCAGGGAAGGAGTCATAAACATAACCATAAGAGTAAGAAACTCCAAAACTGCAAAGGAATTGCCCAGTTGATGGAAAATATTGTGAAAGATATCTTTTCAATGAAAATGTTTCACCAGGATAAAGGTTTGCATAAGAATATAAGAAAATATAAAAGACAATTCTAAAATGTTGAATCGTCTATTCAGTATGTATGTATTGTACATAGATACAAATTTCAAACTACTGAACAAGAAATGAAAATATTTTCCACAAATGAGAAACGCAAATGAACAATCAAAATATGGGTTTTGAAGGTTACTATAAGATTATGGATGTATATCCACATACTTGTCATATTTATCTTAAATATAATAATTAGGTGCCTCCTATATGGACATTATAAATTGTTCTTATCTTAGATTCTTTAAAGTTATCTATATGATTATTGATTAGTTTAAAGTGAATGATATTTTATTATATAAAGTCATTTTAAATCTATTAAATTCAGAATGATAGCATGATCTAAATCTAAATAAAAAACTAGTACTTACTTTTCTTTTTAAATTATCTTTCAATAAATCACTTTAAAGTTAATAATTATGAAGTAATGTAATACCGTTCTGAAATACATGATAACAAACTGAGAGATATGAAATACATTTTTTCATATTTATAAAGTTTTGAAAATGTGTATATTTTTGTGACGAAAACGATTTAAATTCGACTATGTGCAGTATAAATACAGAATGGCTATATTAAGCTTCTAAATATGTCAAAAATATATTAAAATATTTTCATTTTTATTTGTAGAAAAATGTACATCAAAAGAACACATTCAAATAAATTTAAATTCAATAGTGTATCCTAAATATGTATTTCGATAATTAAGTTGTCATGTTTAATAGAGAATAAGTAAGTGTCGAACATGGGTTTGCGGTAAAGTTAAATAAAAACTTCGTGTATACATCGAGTAAAGTGTTTCACAGGTTGTGAGTGTAGTTTTAGTACAAGCCCATATTCAACACTACTTTTTTTTCTACTGAAGACGGCTACTTCGTTGTCGAAATACGTATTTATTTTACAAATATTATTATAGTAAAAGTTTTTAATCTCTTCGATTATTCTCTTAGCCATAGTGTCCAAAGAAATTTACAAATTTAAATTTGTTAATTTAAGTTTAGTACTACCACTAGCCACTTATTTGTATGAACATTATCGCACTATTGTAGCTGTGGTAAAAAGTAAAAAATATTGTTTGTATATTTATGGAAGTGACAATACGAGGATAGATTGGAATGTTTCTAGGACAGATCATAAAATGGACAGAACACCATTTTCTGGTTCGCACATGTTTGCGTTAAAGCATCATTGTTCGAGAATCTTCAAACGGATTGTGCATAAACACCTGCCGTTATTCTATTTTATTATTTGCAATAAGTACTGGAAGACAATAATAGCCGAGTATTATGTGTTGTTATTAGATAGATTGAACGAAAAAGAAATTAACGTTAAAATATCACATTCGGTAAAGAAGAAAGTCTTGTGTTACCAAGACAATGCCGCATCACACAAGTCGCCAATTGCGATGTCTACCATAAACTGCACGAATTACGATTGCAGTTAATCGAAGATGCAACGAATTCATCAGACTTGGTTAAGTCAGAGTTCTTTCCGTTCTAAACCTGAAGAAATGGTTGTCTGGAAAGAAAATCGAAAGCATCGAAGCTGCAAATGGATATTTCCAAAGTTTAGATACTTCTATTTTGTTTCAAGGGTCTTGAAAAGCGTTGGATAATATGTGTAGAACTGGAAAGATAATGTGTAGAAGAATAAATACAGTTTTCTCTAAAAAGTTGTTTCTTCTCTCTTATTTTAGAAATTTTCCGGTCTATCCACGATGTTTGAAAAAAATTTCGCAGCCCTCATCGATTTTGTGCAAAAGCCCCATGTTTATTAGACTATAAAGCAGTAATAAAATAATTTATTTTTTATAGATAATTTCCAATACAGACTTCAAATTCTTCGGCGAAATTTGATAGCTTCAGTGGGTTAAAGCCATCTTCAATGAAGTGGTAATTTGAGTTTCGAGAACAGGAAAATGTCGCTCAAGACATATCTGATCAAATGTTCACATATATGAGTCGACGCGTGGGATGCCGCATTACGATTGTGCAAAATTCAGAAATTGTTTCTCCATAAATCTGGTCTTTTCCGATGAATATTCTCTTCTAAACCCCTTAAAACTTTCATGTATTACTTGTTGACTGTTTGCTGCTCCAGAAGGTGGTCAATACCACGAAAAGGGAAGAAAGTGGTTAATAAGCAATTGATAGTGGAGGAATTCTCATGAGTTTTTTTTGTAGTGCAATACTGGAAGACAATAGTAGCCGAGTATTATGTGTCATTATTAGATAGATTAGCGAAAAAGAAATTAACGTTGAAAGGTCGCATTTGGTAAAGAAGAAAGTCTTGTATCACCAAGACAATGCCGCATCACACAAGTCGGTAATTGCGATGTCTACCATAAACTGTTATTTAATAACCATTCTTAAACTTACTGGCTGGTTTGTACATTAAACTAGCAAATCCCAAATCTCGTCACCCGTTATGATGCGTTTTATTAATGTAGTAATCTATGTGCACACTCCTGAGGCAAGTTCAGATCATAATTTACCTCTATAAGCTTAAGTAATAATTTTCCATTACCGTTTACACTTTGCCGATATTGTTGTTAGTTGAAGACGTTGAAGATCAATCGGAACGAGGCAAGTTTTCGATAATTTCTCGCGTTTCTTTGAATGCTTCGTACCACTCGTGTAATCGTGTTTTCAATAAATCTGATTCTTTTCCAAAATTCTTCTCCAAAATTTGAGCTAAACTTTTTATTCCGTATTTTTATTCATTTTAAAAATTGTAGTGCACATTTGGTTGACTATAAAAATCAAGTTACAAAAAAACTAGGTGACATATCCCGCCAAAACAGTAAGTAGTCTACATAACAATGGCGTATATTAAACACCAAAAACAATGTTTCATCGTTTTCTTGGGCATTTTAAATGAACAATTCCTGACACTTTAATTAATTTCAATTTAGGTTACAATTTAAATGTTTGAAATGAATTATAATTAATAACTCCTGGATGAAAAAGGTTAACAGATTACAATACAGTTTAAAATTCTATTATTTTTTAAAATAGCACCAATTTTAGAAATGAAGGATTAATGAAACGCCACTCCTTATCTGTTTCTTTATTTTTAGATTTTTCAATAATTCCGAGAATGTACCTCGATGCTTCAAGTGGTTGTCATGCTCTGTTGCCTATTACAAGAAATTAATTCAGTTGAAAAAAGCAGAAATTATTAAAACAAATATGCATATTTATTCATCAAAACAAATCAGAAGTTAGTATTCTTTTGTTTTAAAAAATGAGAAGCAAAACGGTGCCTGAACGAAAAGTAACTCCATACTTTATTTTATAAACAGAAAATTCAATTTAAAAAATGCAGAAAGAGTTTACCAAATATGTTTACATACAAAAACGTTAAATATGTGAAACAAGAAGTAATAAATGATGAAGGATAAACAACATAATAATTTAAGTGCTTAGACAGCGTGTTATATCAACTGTTTAATATTATTACTATTAATCTTTAAATAGCATCCTTTTCTTAGGTTATATAAACAGTAAAATACGTTGAATGTAATTAAGTACATCGACATAATTCATAATTTCGTTTTGAATTTATAATTGAATTTATTTCCAGACTGGTAAATATTGTCTGATAAAATAACAAGGTAATAATCTTCTTTAGACATAGTTTTTTTTTTACTCATTGCTGTATTATCGATTTAAATATATAGATTTGCTATGTTGTGTTTGTATTACACTATTTTATTTCATTTAATGAGAAATATGAACACGTTACGATTTGGAAGACTCTGAAAGCAAGAGAGTAACGTCTGGCTAAAAGATTACATGTGTACAGTCTGTTGAAAAAGTAATGTCTCCTCCTTGATCGCAATTAAATATTAATATTATCTTCTAAAGTGAATTTGTATTTCCCCGTTTTCAAATATGTAAGCTTTTTACGTTAGTTGTATTTACATGTTTATTAGAAGTGGGGATATGCGAACCGCTTTAGTTAGACTTAGAAGTTAGTATTTATATTAACCGTGGGCAGGAGGTGCCATTACGTTTTCCATAAACATACATATGTATTAAGTTTTCTATGTACCGTTTAAAGCAACAATTTTGTTAAATACAACAATAGTTCAATTAACTTCGTTAATCCATGTTTTACTAAAATCTACAATTATGTGTTTTCTTTAGAGATACTTGACAACTTTCATCACTTCGTTATGGGTTATATAGCTCTATTGCGTCTTAATTGAGATCTTATCACGTAATTTTCAAGAGCACTATTTCTTAAGTTATTTGGGATTTATTAAAAATGATTTTTGGCTTCTTTTTTAAAGATATATATTGAGCACTCAATTCATTGCTAAGGAAATATTTCTATTATCCATTCCTCTTTTGAATAACGGATGAAAGACGCTTCATGCTAGATAGAATGAATAGAATGAATCAGCGAACATGTATCTATTTCCACGATTGAAGAAATGAGCAAAATTTCTAGTGCATCATCACAGGAGAGTAGAGGATGTAAATAATTTGGAGAATCACCCTGAGTAAATAGATAAGTTGAAAAGTGGTTTGAGGAAGAATCTAATAGAGTATTAGAATGGTCAATCCTACCACCAGATATCTAAACAATATAGAAAATGTTTGAAGACAGCTTATGGATTAGAAAAATGGTTCTTAACAGCGTGGAAATAGATTTTTTAAGAAACGACAAGAGATGTGCATAACGCCATAAGTACGAGACCTTAATGGTGTTATCATAGTACAGATTATATACGTGCTCCGATTAATAAAATATAATGGAACTTCATTAATTTTGAATAGATTTCATATTATAATTCATTACATTAAATTTCAAAGACGAATAAGTGTCAGAAATTTTCAGACAAAAAAATACAAAAATATATTAATGTCAGAGGCAGGAAAAAATTGGGGATTCTATAAGAATAGGTGCGTGGATTTATTAGGAATAAATGACAACTAAAGATGCTTGGATATATGAGGCTGTTTACAACTTGTGTCGCGGAAGTGTATATACAATTTCTTCAACTTGTATCTAACTGAGAAAATTTATTATTTATAAATTTGTTGTTCATATACTACAAACAAATGTTTCTTTTCTTTTTGGAGTTGAATTATTCTGTTTATTTATGGCAATTGTTTCAAAAATATTTTGTAATATATGTATACAGGTGTAAATAAGTACTATTCGATATTTGAAAGTGCATAATTTTAGATTATAATTATTAATAAATAGGAGTTATCCATTTTAACAGTACGGTGCAAGTCAAAGAAATTTTGTTCTTCCTTTTTAGTCGTATACTAACTACATATATGGTATATAAAGTTTGCAAACTCATGTATAAGCGAAAACAGCATTTTCCTTTTTGAAGAAAATTCCGATTATTTTAGTGAATTTCGATTGTTTTTGATTTTAAATATGTAGATAAAATGATAAAATTTAGAGAAAATCCAAGTTTCACAAATAGTTTAGAAAAGTAAATAGTATATTGTCCTATTTCTAAATGAATCCACGAGACATATTAAACGAAATTCTTTGAAATACGTTTTATTAAGGAAGTTTTTTTTAGAATTTCTAGTTTTATGACAAATCGAAAAAAATGATTATTTCTTATTTTGAATTGCTTAATTCTAACACTGAGTCCGTTTAATAACGATATCTAAATGTTGACATTTTTATACGCAAATACGCAGAAAATTTATGAAATATAAATATGTACATAGTATAATCATTATTCTGAAATATTATTTCACATTTTCATCTTGCTTTAGTTTTTGGCGCTACGAAAATTGTAAGTCAATGGTGTGTTTATATTCACGATATTCAAATATTGCCCGGCTTGAAAATGTGTCTATTTTGTGTCTACATACATACATATTGAAATTATATTCTATACAATGAACCTCTTTAAAAATATGTATGTGGTACTCACATTTTATTATAAACATGAAGCGATAACTTGGAGCACCTGTTTTCGAAAAATAGTTTTTCTATAAAACAGAAAATAGGGCACATAAAAAGTGTGAATACGCGTATATATGAAAGCACATTTTATATTTAGTTTTATTTTTTTCCGATATTTTTATATTAAGAATTAGGTTCCATTTATTTAATAAATGGAAAACTTTTTTGTCGTAAATCGTGTGCTTATAGCGTATATATACAATTTCCAGTTAAATAGAACCAGAAATTGCATATGCACTTTCTCAGAAATTTTTTTATGTTTTCTAATTAGAAAACAAATATATCTATAATCGTAGAGACATAGATACGTCCATTTTCTAATTATAATACCTATATTCTAGTTGACATGTTTGTGCTGAAGGCTTATCTACATATTGTTAAACAAATAAATACATCAACGTCAAATATTATGAAGTTTACAAGCTTGTCAGATCACTCCTTGACGATATATCATAACATTTATTCGTGCATTCTCACTTATTTAATTACTCGAGCGATTTAAATTTTTTGATTAATATGGATTTTTAATTCTTTCGAAAAATCATAAGTATTTAATAGAGAAGATATTACGCATATCCGAGACGCATGCATGCGTACATTTCAGTTGCGTGGGGATAGGTCGGCGCCAGAACACAGGGATTTAAAATTTTCAATGAAAATCCCGATAACACGGATGTTACGTAGATAACTCATACGTATTTCGGACGAAGCTGGTCACATAAGAACGTTACAGAAATAGAAAATGATAATCTATGGTTAAAGAGAAAGTCTAGAAACTAGCACCTAAAAACTGGGACACTTCTATTTCAGTAATTACGCAGAATTACGAATTAAAATACTAAAGCAAAATAATACAAATCTAATATATATATAAAAAATTATGCGGGATTTTAGGGCATTAACAGGATTCTTACCTGTTTAGCCGTAATGACACAGATGTCACAAATTAAACATGCAAAACAAAACTAAATAGGCAGGAATTCGCGATAAATGAAATAGAATCAAGACCACAGTGGAAAACGAACTGTACGATTAGAAGAGACAGGCTCACTATTTTGTTGTGGATCAAATTCGTTCTCCTCTCATCTCTACGCTCTCTCTTTTAAGTTTTCACCATTCTCTCTCTCTTGTATCCACTTCTACACAGCAATCTGGACTTGCCGGGCAACACTGCACGCAAAAGATTTCATTCTGTTTCCCTTCTATGTGTTGTTTGGGAAAATGCTAAATTTTCATTGGTTAAAAGCTAGAGCATCTGTTGTGACCAGGCGCAAAGTTCGAATATTTAATGTTTGCGCATGTATCTGACGTCAGTGGTGGTTCGTGCGGGCAGCCACGGTTAGTCATTTGGCTGCTGTTACGTTGTTGTATTGCCGGTCGCTTTCAGTTGAAAACCGTTGTTGTGTGGTGTAACATTGTTACTTGTCGTCTCTCTAGAAATAATTTTTAGTGTTAAAGTAATTGTGATAAAAGTATCGCAAATAGTGCCAAAATAGGTAATACATCAATTTAGCTACTCAGGCATATATTAATTTCCAATTTATTAAATAAAACTTCGCGAATAATTAGAAATTACATGGATCGATTGAGCTTTGTCAGCCACAAGCTTTACAAGGCTGAGCTTTTTCTTTATGTTTTGGTCCGCTTCTATTCTCAACTTTTACTTTTTTTTATATACCGCATAACAGTAGTTTATTTTCACTACGATTTTATCCGGCTTTGATAATTATTATTTATACGATATTGATTTTATGCATAACGCCACGCCATTTTCCCCAAGTTGTTCGGAAAAGCGGCCATTGCTGGGTTTGGTCGCGTTGCTTTCCTTTCTCCCACCAAACGTGACGTCATCAAATCCTTTTCAAAGCCCAGTTCTTAATGGGCTTTTGTTGGGAAAATAAAATTAATACCAACGTATTTCCAAATGGAATCTAAATCTAATTAATATTTTAATTATTTTAGAAAGAAAAAATGGAGGACGACCAACAATTTTGTTTGCGATGGAATAATCATCAGTCAACACTAGTAGCAGTATTTGACACACTTTTAGAAAATGGAACGTTAGTTGATTGTACTCTGGCGGCCGAAGGAAAATATTTAAATGCTCACAAAGTCGTTTTATCGGCATGCAGTCCATATTTCGAGGTAAATAACCCAAATATGTGAAGTAATTTGTTTTTATGATTTTGTGGTTACATTTTAATTAGACATGGAGGTATTTTGTTGTAATTTTCGTTTCCCCCTTTTTTGATATTTTAAAAAAATATGTTTGTTGCTATCGGTCAGTACATTTATTATTATTTTTTTAATGTCACAATATTAGACTTTCTGTTAACATTAAATGAAAGTTATAAAATAAGAAGTTACTTTTTTGACTTCATCATTAGAAAGTGGAAAAATATTTTGAAAACCTGATACTTAATCATTATGAAATTTTTGTTTTTGTTTACATGAATACTTCACAGTACCCATGTAAAAAGTATACAACAATTCAATACAATGACTTCATGTATTGTTGACTTGCAGATTTAATATTACGATTTCACAAATTTTTTAAATTGCTTATTAAAGGCAGTTATATTTTTGTTCAATTCAGTAAGTGATGAATTTGAGGCATAATGTTTACAAATTCTTATATAGGTACTAAGCTAGATCATATACGTTTACAAATGTCCTTTTGCTAAATAATTTTAAAACAGATACAACTTGAATAGAATGTAATTTGTAGAATTAAGTTAATCAATTTATTAGATTATTACACTTATGTATTGTGCAATTAAATAAACTTGGTATTAAGGTTTCTGATGAAAAAAACTAGTAAATACAAATGGCCTAATTTTTCCCTTGAATCAGCTCAAAGCTTTAGGTCAAGTTCTGCTTAAGTGCTGTTTAATATGACTTCATCTAAAAATTTATTTAGGATAGGGCGATCAATTAATTGTAATCCTATTTCAGATAATATATGAGCTTTTGAGTTGTATATTCAATATATAAGCTTATTCCTTTTTGCAATTCTTACCAAGTATAGTATTAAAACATTTTTTTTGTCAGGTAGGAATGTCACGTGAATCAAACATACTATAATTTAGTTTTTCTTTAATTAATTTTTTTATATTGTAACTTGTAAGTTTTTTTTTATAATTTGGTGTTGTGTGTGTTTTTAATATATTTTTTTGTTTTCTTTACAGTCATTATTATCACAAAATTACGACAAACATCCGATATTTATACTAAAAGATGTCAAATACCAAGAATTAAAAGCGATGATGGACTATATGTACAGGGGCGAGGTAAACATATCACAGGACCAATTGGGAGCGTTATTGAAAGCCGCCGAGTCATTACAAATAAAAGGGCTTTCCGATAATCGTAAAGGTGAAACGGAAACGCGAAAAACTGTAGCCCCGCCTCCGCCACCTGCAAAAAGTCCACCTCCAGCAACGTCAATACCTCGAGTTCAAGGTTTAACGATAGAACAACGTAGAAGAGAATTGGAAGAGTCGAGAGAAGGTTCACAGTCGCCAGGCGCACGTAAGAAAAAACGAATTAGAAGGAGGAGCTTAGATGATTTAGTTGATAACCATCATGATGCCTCAAATTCATCAGAATCTCATCATAGTAGTCAAGCACCTGTCCAAAACATTCCCACTACATTACCCGCAGCTCCTTCTAAAATAACAACCGATGTGCCTGAACCCATAGAAACAAAGTCAGATATACTGAGGCATAAAGCGACGACGGAATCTGAAGTCCCCCAAGTTCCTATTATCAAAGAAAAAATAGAAACACATTCTGAACTGATGCTAGAACCAAAGGCTGAATATATTGAGGAAATGAATGAGGACAGTATTGAAGATTTAACACTTGATGATGATGATATTAGTAATATGGAACAAATGGACGATCAGGGTGCTGGGCCTAGTCACGGCAATATGGGCGAAGGATCGGGACAAGGTAAATATCCAGCGTTTTTATTTCAATATTTTGAGTGTATCACTGAAGCTAATTTTCTGAGCTGTACGGGTGGTCCACGTTGATCGGCTAAACTGTTCGGCATTTTAAAGCGGTTAGGTACACAGAATAAGTAAAATGGGCATCCAGATCATTTCTCAATGTGTAATTCAGAAAATAAACGTTCTTCTAAGATCTTGCATTTAATTTAAGACTTCTTTGCTAGAGCTGTATTTGGTAGGTGGAATCCATTTTAGTGACGAATTTAATTAAACGACATAATTTACATAAAATAGTGAGAAGTTGAAATTTAAAATACTAAAATCAATTAACTAAATGGTTTGGTTGTCAAAATTGTCAATGCTTTTTTTTAGCTTAATTTATGTATTCAGTGAACTGAAATCCATTTCAGTAGTTTCATCTATTACTAAATGCATTACATTAACTCTGAAATCTTGATCGGAAATGAGTTTAATTTACAAAGCAACAAATCCAAAGAAATTGGTGTCATGGCATATGTTGTACGATCAATATACCAAAACTATGAAATAAAATTTAGATTCAGTTGATTGGTTCATAATGCAATCCAGCTACACATTTCTCGGTTTTTTTTGCATTTTCTTGAATAGATCTAGCTTATTTATTAAAAGTGCTTTTAAACACTTGTGACAGTTGGAACTATTGAAGAAACTGCAAAAATGGAATGGAAATGTACAAATGTTATTTGCAATTTAACAAAACGCGGAAAGCAAACTTTTATTGGCATATTATTTTCCGTTAGTAGGAATTTTTTTGCGTATTTTAATAGGGTTTTTTTCCCCCTTTTCCCAAAATACTGAAGATTGTGTAAAAAGTAAATTAATTTCTAGATGAAAATGGAAATTTAATTTTTCTTAATGTAAACTGGCATTAATTTTGGGAAAATATATGTTGTCTTCTCACTAATTGTTTGATCAGAAATCATATTTTTTCGCTGAATTAAAGCCTAATTTACATTAAAAAATTGCAGACTCGCAAGTGCGTCCATTTACATCTACAGATTATTTTTACGCATTATTACTTCTTATTACTTCTTTTGCTTGGGTTTTGGAAAAAAGCCTAATTTTGTGTAAGAAAATGAACTTTTTAGAATACGCAGAATAGATTTTTCTCATATGGAAATGCCACCTCAACGGTTTCATCTTCCTTGTTTGTTGAAATTAATTTTTAAAGAGAAATTCCGTTTAGGTTGGTGTCTGTCTGAAGTAGAGAAACTTAATGTTAAAAGATGTATTTGTAAATTATTATTTACTGATGGAGCCGAAATTTAATACGCTTTGTTCAACGCATAACGTTTTTGATTTCAAGAAATTTTAATTTTAAAAAACATGGACGAAATATAGGCCGTTTTATATGCGCTCAGAGTAATGAATTGGGATTTTTCGAAATCGAAATGGATATGCGTTGTATTTGTATTTTAATTTCTTGTCCATAACTAGATAAACTTTAACAGGTATATCTTTTAAACAGTATTTTACTATAGGCAGATCTCTTCGTGGGTGGCATAAACAAAATTTTACTTTCGCACCGATTTTTTTTAATTCAGAATTTCTATATTTTAAAGAATGTTTAAAATTTCAAATATTTTTGCAAAGATTTTATTCAAATAATTAGTAAACTTGTTGGACTCTTAGCCGATTGACATGAGTTCCCGTATTGTACACGGCTTTTGAAAACTTGCTTCCGGCCAAAAATTCTAGTTACTGTTTGGTGGAATTTGATGCTTGATTTTAGATGCATTTAAATCTGGAAAGAGCTGTTTTCCACCAAACATATACTGGAGCCCGTTTAAGCCGGACGAAAAAGTTTTAAAACGCATAGACACATTTCTTGATACTCAGCATTGTCTGTTTCGTAAATATCAAAGAAGTGCTGTCAGGGCGGCATTGATCTCCATAGTCTGTAATCATGCCAGTGTTAGTGCAGCTTCAGTACACTTTGGCATAAAACGAACTACCTTACATTTTTATTTGAAGAAGCTGTTTGTTAGGAATAAATAAACATATTTTGTAAAGTAGAAATTGCGAGTTTGTTATTTGAGGTTGAAAGTTAGAACGATTTTCAGGATTTGGCGGTTGGCATATGGGAAATCAAAGTCAAGATGAAGTATTTTTAGCCGCACAAGAGGCTGTAGGAGCTCATCGCGACTCTCAAGGTAGGATTGATGATTCAATTTTTAAACTCTTTTACTTGAATGCAACACATGTGTAAATGGCAGATTAACAACTAATATTTTCATTTTTTTTATGTTATCTTCAAGAAATATTTTTTACTTTAGATATTTAAAATTAAGTTTTAGATTATTTGCAATGTAAACTCATTACGTTGAATTGAGTTAATATTAACAAATAATCTTAATTTTTTCTTCCTAATGTTTTAAATGTTCCAAGTTGGGAATATTTTTTGAAAATAACTAATTTAATACTTGGTATAAATTTCGAATATTTAAAAATGCATTTAAGTGCGATATGAATGGATTAGTATTGCAAACTTTTGTATTACTTCCCAGTGTTACATTTTAAATGTATGTTTAATATTTGTAAATTATATACTCTAAATTTCACATTGCAACGTTTCTAGTAATGCCAAATTTATACACGTATTGCATTAGGGTTGAGGAGTGTACTACATCTATTTCATGTATGGCAAAACTAACACCTTGAGTATTATCCAGTCTCTATTTTTATTTCGTAGTACTTAGCCTTTTAGTATTTTTACCTCCTGTGCTTTATGTATTATTTGCTTTGATTTAGATATAGTAGCTTTATTACATTTATTTTTAACCATATCCCCCCACTGACAAAGTAAAAACGCAATTAAATTTTATCGTTTCAATATTCTCATTAATGCTTGTTCACCAAAATTTCAATATAATACACAGTCTCGAAATATTTTGCAACCTTCAATATGAAATTTGTGTTTAGCCATTGTTATTGAAGTAAACAAATAGAATACGGATGCACATCTTGCTATTCTATTAGTACACATTAATAATAATCGGCTTGAGATAAGTTTCAAGTTAAAAAATTGTTTTTTTTTCGGATCAGTAGATTTTTTTTTATATAGATACTCAAGAAAACTTTGGCAGTGTTCACGAACTTCTTCAAATACATATTTGACAAGGTAGGAAGGGGGAGACTGGTTCTAGAATCAAAATGAGAGTAATTATTTTAGATGGATAACGCTATATATATATTTAAGGTTTCCCAAGTTTTGTTTGATAAATAAGAAGTGTTTCTGTCATTTTGATTCTTTGGATGGAGACTGTTTAGTCTCGGTGTTCTATTTTCCCATATGAGTTTTCAATGCTTTTATATTTTCTTTTGATTATCCTTCGAGTTTTGCCACGCATATATAGGTGTATTTTGTATTTTTGGGTATCATAAAAACAAAACTAACATTATGCCAAGATCGAATATTTTTAGAAAATAGAAAAATAGTTTAGTATATATTTGGCGTAACGTTTGTTCAGTAATTATAATTTAATATAATGTTGGCCTTCTATCTGATATTTCTATCTTACCTAACTTGATTTCCATTGGTTATATATATGTGCATGCTTTTTAACTTGTCCATATGTGAAATACTGTGCATTTATTGTAGTTGTGTATTTATTGATACACAGCGAGGTATATGTTTGTTTCACGAACCTTTAGTATCAATGTGAAATAGAATGAAGTTATACTTGACTGGTTTCATTGTATTTCATTTTGAAATTTGCTTGGTTTATAATGTTCTTTGTACTTTATCTTGGGATATTATAAACTATGTATTTCTGTTTGTACATACGTTGTTTATATGTATAAAAGTGTAGCTGTACACATTTCCGTACAGTGAGGTACAATTTCAAAAGTAGTTTTAAACATAGATAATGTACAAATGTTACAAGATCGATTTAATTTCATGTTCGTTTTGTACATGAAAAGAAATTCCTTTTGTAATTGCTTGTACATGCCATATGTTTAAGTGAAATAATGAATTTACAATTTTGTAAATTCATCATATTGTGTACGGTTTAGGTAAATTGGTGGATAATATTTTTATCTACATCATTTTTATTTAAAGAAATTCTTCACGATTTGAAGAAATTCTTTTGTTACATTTTTCAATATTTTTTGAAAAATGAATATTGTTTGAACCGAAATTGTTTAAATTTTGGTGAAACTTTTTTTTCGTCAAAATCGTCAGTCCCTTTAACTTTTAATGGTTGATAAATTCAGCTTTTTAAAGTTTGGAGGTGATGGTTAAGATAGTAACATCCTCTCAGTTGCAGGAGAATTCTTTAATTTTTAAAGAATTCTCTTCAGCAAACAAGAAAAACAGTTTTAATTTTTAGAATTTGTTTTTCTACTAGTAATGTGATTAATATCAGTTGCGTGCGAGCCTTTGTATTTAAATATTAAGGCCAAGCAAGAAGAAGTGTCTTGTGTTCTGTACGATTGATTTTTAAATCGACTGCAGTATAAGTTTTAAAATTTTATGCAGGTATTTCGATAAATGATGTAATTTTCAGTAGAAATAAAATAGTATTATACTCTAGATGACAGTAATCACTTAACAGAACACAAAGTACTTTATTTACAACACCGTCTTCTACAGTGTTGCGATGTTTCTATAGCAGTGTTTACTGCAATCTTAAACGTGACATTGTTTTGTCTCTATTGAAGATATAAAATGTTTTGTCGAAGTACACACGTGAAACCTTAAAATTTATTCTAGCTTTCAGTTTTCATTTTTGAAAAATTAATATATTAAAATGCGTCCTTGCATTTAATTATTTTGCAGTTTCAGAACTAAATTTAATGCGAAATAGTTAAATACTGGGGCGTGTATTAGTATATTGTATTTTTTATATTTTGCATTAAGTTCTTCAATACAGTAATTTGATGTATATACATCTACTTCAATTTAATATACGCAATGTGCATATAATTAGCAATTGTGGTATCTTTAGCCGTATTTAGCACTGAAGTATACCAGCATTTCTATAAAATGTGGACATTGTGTATGTTAAATTTATGTAGTGTTTAGGTGTCTATATTCTATTGCGTTGTTTAATGCAACCTCCCAACACTTGTCAAATATGTACGAATACATGCGGTTGTGTTTTATAGTATCTTACAAATAGCGTATTGTATTATATATGACTTATTATAAAACACTTTCCCACGTGTAGTATTCGCATATATTTAGTGACAACTGCTGGGAAGTAAACATCCGATGATGCATTTCTTTTGTATTACGATTTTAATATGAAAGCTCATATGTACGTGAATATATGGTGGTTTCCATTGTATTCATTGAAGTTAATCCAAGCAAATGAAAAGGAAAACATAAGTTTACTACTGAATGCAAATTTTCTTATAGATTTTGAGGCTAGGTGAATAATGAAAAAGGGCAAAAGAATTCCGCATTAATTAATACTTGTATCCGATATACGTGTTTCGTTAACGAAGTTGTCATTTTCAGTAGACATTGTTGAACATGGACCCGCAGTGTAGCTTTACTCTGGGACCATGTTCAACCAACACTGTGTATATTTTCTAATGTAAATAACAACTTTGTTGTCGAAATACGTATCTAAGATGCAAATATTAATATGGTGAGTTTTTTACATTTATGATTATACATTCACTATTGCACCAAGCTTCAATGTTCGTAAAGGCTTGGATTTCATATTAAGTTATTTCACTTGCGAAAACCTTATTTGACCAATTGTAATCAAAGGTAAATTCAATTCTATAGTTTTAGAATTGGTCCCTTTTTTTAGAAAAGGTTAAATAAGGTTCTTTTGGTTGAAATAGTTTTTTTTTTATATGAAATCCACCTCCTTAAACGTTTCGTTGTATGTTTTGCTTTAAACTTGGTATCAAGGAAAAGAATTGAGTCCAATCTCAGCCACACCAAATATTTTCTAAGAGTTTTAATCTTAAAAATTTGGTCGCATTTGCAGTTCACTCAAATTTTCTAAAATTGTTAATAGTTATTGTAGTTGTACATGATATTCTGTATAATGAGGTAATTCGAGGTTTTGTGATTATTGTAGTTGTATATACGGTTGATATACAATGAGGTAATTTAAGAAAATGAAACGTTATCACTAACAAATGAGACATTTTCTCATTTAACAGTGGTAATGATGGAATTTATATAACATATTTTTTAAAAACAGTTTATGGATACATGTTGCTATATTTGCAGTAACAAATAACGGTAAGGGGTCAGGTAAGAGCATATTTGTGGAATTGTTACGTGGAATGTAGTGGATACATTAATCACTTAGAAAAGGAATTGGTGGAGTAATTTCTTCAAAAGGTTAAGATTTCGAAATAAATTTATTCCGAAAGCTTGCGAAAAATAGAAGTTGTTTCATCGATATCTTTCATAGTTGCTTTTTATGTCCAATACTTTCTTTTACGAGCAAGGCTGCTCTCTGAAAAAATTATTCTATATTGGGTGATTTAAATATTTCTGTTTTTATTTAAAAACAGAAATTGTTCACTTTATAAGTATTTTGGTATTTTTGTTTTTTTAATTATAAGTAATGATAATGGTTTGAGGTAATTGTGGGTTAATGTAAATTGCATATTTTGTAACAGCTTTTGTAGCTGTGAGGTACCTCTTTTTTCGGTTTGGTAAGTATGTGTATCTGCGCATGAGTATCAGTGAGCAGATATTTCAGTATTTTCTTTTTTTATTTTAATTGAAAACAAAAGCGTTCAAGAAAACTATTAAAGCGTTACGAAAGTTTTATTAGTGAACCTTAAAAATTTAGTGTGTGGTAAGTAAATTCTAGGAGTGTATAGCAGCTGTGCTTGAACGTGTGTACTTTTATGAGTGGATGTGTATGTGTGTATAGGAGGCCAACAATTTCTTGCTTTATAAGTTATTTGCTTTTGCAAGTTTGATTATTATTGTTACACAATATATAGACTGTTAATATTTTATGTCGCTATACTTTATTAGTGATGTAAAATAATGATAGAAATCAAATTTTCAAAGCGTCCCTTTCCTTTTTGTTTAAAATTAAAACATTGGTCTTCCGAATGTGTGAAGTGTGAATGTGGTTTGTTGCAGTACTTCCGTTCAGATGTCCACGTTGCGGACGCCAATATTCTGTTCAATATACACTAGAAAGGCATCTAAGATACGAATGCGGTGTAGCAAAACAGTTTTCATGTCGAGTGTGTCTAAGAAAATTCTCACGTAGAGATATTCTCCGTTGTCATGAAAAAAAATTTAAGCATGAACAACATATAAAAAACGATAAATATCTTAGTCAATAACAAATTAAATTTTTTATTCATATTAAAAATATCAAAAATTATGTATTCGTATGACTGCAGCATATGAATGCATAATATAAAAAAAAATAGTAAGAAGGCCAGCTATTTTCATAAGCTTAAAATAGTTGGACTGGGTGGAGGAGGGCATAACAAAACTAAAAATATGCTATTAAGTGGCAGTACAAAGGATGCAAATGCTTTCGGATCCTTTTGGTCGCATCTGCGTAAAATGTGGAAGACAATACAAGTACCTCTCTGGACTTCTCCGGCATCTCCTTCAAGAATGTTCTGGTTAAGATGGAATCTACGAGGACCAGATGCAATTAGGTGGCAGTATAGCGAATCTTTTAATGGTTTACCAAGTAAGTTTCAATTATTTTCAAGTATTTTGATATATTGATATAATTCAGAATTTGTGACACGAGTTCACATACATATTTTTACGATTTGAAATTTTCATTCTTCCGGTTTCAATAATTGCCAAATATGTTTTTTTTTCTGTGAAAATCACCGGTTTTCCAAATTCGTGTTTTTCTGAAATAGGAATTTTGGACTTCCGTTATACCGAATTTGTAAAACAAGGTTTTCTTGGGAAATCTAGTATATTGTTAGGCATTGAAATCGTGTATTTAGTGAATGTTTGAAATTGTAAGAAATGTGTGCTAGCCAAATAGATTCTTAATAGAGGCTCCAATAAACTTTTATATTTGTTATTGATCCTTGAAGAAATTGGACAAAAACTATTGTTTCTTGTTTGAATTTTTTGATGTGTCATTAACAAGTATCAAATTTATGCAATTAGAAATTATTTTAATTATACGAATTTTATAAATTGATTGATTGATATAGGTGAGTTGATATGCATCAGTAAGCTCTGATATGTTTTCAGTCTCACTTTATAAATTCACGTCAAAATGAAAGCTTGTGTAATTAATGTAATTTAAAAAAGCCTCTGAAGATTAGGTGTGATTTTAACACAGAAGACATAAAATAGCAGGAAGTTCAGATTTAGTCTCAATGTTTGACTTATACGATTATCATTAAGAAAAATTTGTTTCAACTCGTTATTGCTTCGTTTAAAATGAGTTGTTTATGCTTAAGCGTTTATGTTTAATTACAATTTGAATGCTACATAATAAATTCAAAGAATTGTTTTCCCATAAGAACTTCCTGCTACTTTAAAAGTATATTCAGAGTTTTACTTATAGTTTGTTTTTTTCTTAATTGTTACAGATTCAATCTTCCCCAATTTCCCCGATGGAAGGACGTCTGCCGCAATATATTTTTTTAAATAAAAATATGTACATAAAAGGATTTAATAAATTTATTTATAAACGCTTGGTTTTTATTGTAGCAAGACTTTTTTGCATTATTTGTGTTTTTTTTTTCAAAGTAGCTTATCGAGGCCCGTTCAAAGTGCATGTTACTGAGAAATTCTTCAAAATTTTCTGCAGTATATTCTTGATACATGTGGACATAAGGATCAAATTCTAAGTTTTTTAAATTTTCCATAACGTCCAGAATATACTGAAAAATTTGATATCAGATGAGGCCGTAAAAGCTGTTTCGTGAACGAGCGTGTCCCATAAAGGTACTAAGTACAGTAGTACTTTATTTCTAGGAAGATCGGCCTGGCTATTGTCGGCCAATGCAGTTTCAACAGCGGGGGGTTTTCCATGTCTCAATTGCGATAAAATCTACAAGCACCGTGGAAACATGCGTAGGCATATGGTCTACGAATGTGGTAAACAAGCACGATTTCATTGTACATATTGTCCTCGAAAGTTCCATCAACTTTCAAACCTTAAACGACATGTCGATACACAACATAAAATGAAAATAAAACACGAAGAGAGACGTCGTATCATTCGCAAAATTTACCTATAAAACCAAAGATAATTTTTATTGTAGTCAAGTTGAATATTTAATCTAGTCCGAAACAAATTCTTGTAATTTACGTAAAATTGTAAGATTTTTTTGCCATATTAAATGTAGATAAAATTATATATTGTAAAAAAATCAATAATATAAAAATTGGTGAAAATATAATGTTATAATTTCAAGTAAGAATAACCAAAATCTGCTATCAAATAATTTCAAAAATATTGCACTTCTTAATCTATTAAGAAAACAGTTCACATATACAATGATTTCTTTTGTTTTAAATATAAAAGACCATGAATTTTCTTTGCAAAATTTTGAAATTCTAGTTTTCCAAAATTAATTTTTCGGTCGATTTTTTTTGTTTTAATTAAGGTAAGAATTTGATGTATTTTTAAAAATTATACCAAAACACTAATTTTGAAAACTTTACAGGTTTTCGTACACTAATGTGGTCATTTAGTTTAATATTTCGGTTTCCTTAAAAATATTAAAAGTATTCGGCAGATAGTACAAAATTCTATTGTTCTTTAACAATGTGAAAAAAAAGGTATTGACATGTTTCAGCATTAAATAAAATAGTAAGAGGAAATAACTTACATATTAAAGATACTGAGTAATATAAATGTTATTGTAGGTGTTTACACAAAAGATGAAGATAGAAAATTTAGCTGTAGAGATTGTAATAAGTCCTACACGTACAGAAAAAATTTACTGAGGCATCAAAAAGTGGAATGCAGAAAGCCCCCCATGCATAAATGTTCACATTGTACCTTTACTACTTATTACAAATGGTATATAGAGAAACATTATAGAACTGTCCATAGCTTTCTCAATTATTCACAATAAGTCCAGAGGAAAATTACAAGTACAGACTTTTATTTAATTAATTTTGGTTTAATTTGCATTTGGAAAGGTTAACATAAGTTTAAAGTATCCCATTTTCTAATGAATTATAATTTAGTAGAAACTTTTCAAAAGAATCTGTTATAAAATTGTTCGTTTATGTAAACTTATTCTTCGGCGCCATGTCTGGAGACAACTACATAGCATCTATAGCCTGAGGATGATTGTGGGTAAGTTCTGCGTCCAAATTGCAGAAAGTAAAACTTCTAAAAAAGCGAGATAATCTAGAGTTGATTTTTAGTGACTCTTGTATTACTATTTGGTTGGTTTATGGAAAATAAGTTACTGTAAAATCAGGAATTTTATTTTTAAGTTATTTGTTTTGGAAATCAGAAATATAATTGGAAATTTGAGTCTTTGTCTTTATGCTAGTTCTAAATATACAAGTTTCTGAAATTAAATAAATTTAAGGCCTAATCTCCATCGAAAAAATAACTAACATGAATATTAAATATGAATGCATATTGTAAAAAAAATGTCCAAAAAATGCGTAATTTTTTTGTTCTTGAGAGCAGAGACTGTTATGACTTACATGAGTGTTAACTTAATACTACACTCAAACGATTTTCTTGCCGATCGTCTCTCTTAATTAAATATTTAAAGTTAACTTTTCATGTAAAATATATGTATCTGCAAGAATTATAAAATTAGTATTCAAATAAAGTATTTTGGGAAAAGTGTAGAATTAACCGACTGTAAGTGTATTTTTAATGCCTTTTATAGTACGGAAATTATATATCAGCCCAGTTTTTATTATTAAAATCAAAATATAGAACAAAATTATTAATTACCAATATTAAAATATAAACTAATAATCGTCCTGTGTACGTACTACTTAAATATTTGACATCTGACGCTAAATTACACGGAATAGATTGTCGGATTTTGATAAATTATTTTTCAATACACCAATTTGAAGCATTGAATTTTAGCTTTCAATACACTAATTTGAAGCATTGAATTTTAGCTGCATATTTTTATTTTGATAACATTTTGAAAATTATCCCTTATATGGAGATTATGTCCACAATTTGTTTGATTTTACTAATAATAGCTTCGATGTTTGCTACTACTGTTTATTTAATTAAAATGCGATTTTGACAATTTTTGTTTATGTGAAGAGTTTCCTTAACGCAATACAATTATATACAATATGAATAAAAAAACTGAAAAACCAACGAAAAGAAATTCTTGAAAATATATCAAGTCTATAGTAATTGGAATAATTCAGTATTTTCATATGTAAATATAGTCATTTGAAATACTAGATTGATGCACTGTTCAATTTTATTTCGTAGAAGACATCAAGTGGAGTTAAGTAGTCGGAATGTATTCACATTCATCGATAGCCAGAATTCCAATTTCTAGATTTAATATGTTCACGCAAACCTAACAGAAAAAGCGATAAAGAAAATTAATGGCTTTTTGTTGAAAATCGGCATTACACAAAATTTCTGTGTTAAAACCAAAACTAAAGTTTTCATTACTATTTTCTGAGATGTTACGTAAACATTTAAGCTTGCGTCTGTTTAAATATTACTTTTTTGACATTTTGCTTAATGATACGTTAAAACTCCTTACATACTGCCTATTACAAATCACATCTTTTATTTAATTTGTTCCAAAACTCATTTGAAAATATACCTACGGTTTAAGTCTGAAAATCGACTGGTTCTAAAAAAAAAAAACTTTCTTTTTTTAAACCCAATGAAAATAAATTAATTCTGTACCAAGATTTCTAAATTGGGTACTAATTTTGATTAAACAAAGTACTATCGACTACATATTAAATTTATATTTTCTCTGAATTTTAGCTCATATTTAATTTTGTTTAGATAAATAATGTAAATGAATATAAAAGATGTAGGTGTAAATACACTTAAATAAATGGATAAGCATTCTGAATTATTCAATGAAGTCGAAACCTGGAATTATAAATATAGTAGAAATCTAAATCAGTGGATTTAATAGTTAGTTTATAACGTAAGGTGATACACATCTTCTTTCAGAACCGGGATATGTTTGCAGACAATGCGGAAGAATTTATAAGCACCAAAAGAATTTGCAAACTCATCAAAAACATTATTGTGGCAAAGGCCCCTCGTTTGAATGTATCTACTGTAAAAAGAGATACAAGCAGCGTTCCACTTTGAAGAGACATTTGTTCGCGTGTAATGTTCTTCAAAATAATGTAAATTATACCAAATACAAATAATAAATTCTGATTATATATTGTACGTGTTTTTGTATGTACCTATGTACGCACATATTTTTCATAGTAACTTCATTTATTTCAACGCGTTAATAATTTCATTACATACTTGGAAGACTTGTTACATTTTTTTTTAATTTGTAGAGAAGGTTTTAGTCATAAAAGTAACCTTTTATTAGAATTCACTATATTGGGAAACATGTATGTAGCTATATACAGCGACAGCACATTGCAGTTTTATGAGACCTCTGGTAAATTTTAAGGATTTCCCAAATACGCGATCGAAATTTCATTTCTTATTATGAATTCATTTGAATATTGTTTGGCCACCACTTTTTTTTGATGAGCGTCCCTAGATATTGTTCTTTTTGCGTAAAAGATTATCTACCGTTGCCTATGTACTAAGTTAATTCATGATCATAATGTAGAACTTGTTAACGATAAATTTTTTGTGTAGTTTCTTTGATAGTGATTATAGGTCAAATTCATAAAACAATTTTCTCACAATTTGACTGAAAATACATGAGAATATAACAACAATATTGCTTTGTTTTTAAGAACCCGAAACATAAAATTTCAATTTTCACTTACGATTGCTGGTGGAAATAGAATTATTACATTGGAAAATTGTTAAACTCCAAACGTTGGGATAGACAAAGTATGTGTTTCATAAGCATTCAAAGTCAAAAATAATTGTTGATGTGAAATTATCTACGAGACCAGCAAACTATTTTTCGAATAGTAATTACAGTTTTTGATATCCTCGCAAAATTTTTACTTAAATTTGAAGGAGTGATATTGCTAATACCTACTTGTTTATTTCCTATTAACACGTTGACGGTCGCGAGTCGTCTTTGTAATTTCAGTTAAAAAGCAGCTGCCATCATGTTTACAAATTTATCTAGTGGATCTCTTAACATGCCATTATTTAGCCTAATCAGATACTTCCATCCATCTTATATCATTTTTTTTTTAACAAAGTTCGATTTAAATAATGGAAATACGTAGACGTTACTGTATATAAGTTAGAAAAAGAAAGAACATATTGGAAAAATTTTGATTAACTACTACGTTGATATATTCTGATTGAAGTGTGATATTTGTCGTAACGTTTGTTTTGCTTATATTATTTCCCAGTTCTATTTTATTAATTTTCCCTCTATTCATACAAATGATTTAAAGTTATATTACGGTACATAATTTGACTAAATCGATTTAATTCATATGGATAAAAATCAATGACGCGTGCTGAAAAATCCACTGGAAGAATTTGTATGTGACCTCGTTAAGTCGGCAGTTATCTGGTGCTTAGTTAACAGTTGTCAATTCGTATTTATTTATTGTGATATTTTTTTAATATTAGCCGTCTCGGTAGGTAGTCTTGCAGTGTTATTTCTGGGGTTTTCGATCTCGTCTAAACTTTTTAAACTCATGGCTATATACTACATCGAAGCCAAGGAGTCGGGATCAAGTATGATCAAAAATCATATAATTTACATTCTAACACTAGCTATTCTTTTCGATTAGGGCAATCTACATATTGCGGATATATTTCAAGAGCTCCAAAATATGATCCGATTAAGAGATTGTGTCCGGAAATGCTAGAACACAAAATTATTCGAATTATCGGAAAAGGAAAAGTAGGAAATCCCCGCAGGGCATGTAGAGTATGCTCCGCTTCCAAGAAAAGAAGCTCAACAGCATTTATGTGCTCCTCATGTAGTGTTCCGTTACATATTGGAAAATGTTTTGAAAATTATCATACTAAAGAGAAATATTAATTTTTTCAAAATCTTGTTAAACAATAAAAAGTAAAATCATAACCATTATTTTACTTAATAATAATGTGCATCATTAATTAGTTTTAACAAAGGTTGTAAAAAAAGTGCTATAGCAGTATTTTTCATCAATATATATCAGCGATAGGTGCCAAGCTTTTTGTGAAAAGTACAGCTGTCAAAGTGTTAAGTAATATGTTGATTTATAAAATCATTAAATTCTGGTTCTGCGATTATGTACGTTTGCAAATATAAAAAATTGAGAGGTCCTGGTATATTATTTGACTTTTCTTTAGGTTGTATAAGGAAAATATCTTACGATTGTTTATCGAAAAACAAATGTTTCCACAAACTACTATGTAGAAAATAATTTTATGTAGAAAAAAATTTGTTATACATTTCCAACTACAAAAAAGTATTCCAGATTAATAACCAAATATAAATTTTTGGAAAAAAATGAATAATTGCTGAGTATTTAACAACTGACCATATTCATTATTTATGGAAACAGAGGTTGATGTACTTCAAATTAGACAGTGTTACACTCTAAAAACAATTATTTCACGATATTAAGACAATTTTGATGGAGCCTGTGATTGATTAAGTTAATCACTGAAGTGTGCGTTTTGGCTTCCAACGGTACATACCGTGTGCAGTATTTGTTTCGTACGGTTTTTTTGCCGTAGTTTTCCAGGTGTGACACTTTAATTATCTGCTGATGATGACAACTTAGTTGTCGAAATATACAGAATACAAAAATTAATGTGAAAAGGGGCTGTATATCAACCTTCAGTGATCACGATATTAACATGAGATGATTAATGAACTGCAATAAGAAAGTACGGTGAGCAGATTCTCTGACGGGAGTAATATTTGACTGTAGATCATTTTTTACCCCAAGAAACACTGCTATTTTCTCACTAAAATATTTGCTGTGGATGAAGAAGCTACATATGTACATCTTCAGTCAGAATACTGCGCTCAAATACAATTGAACGGACTTGAGAAAGCTAATTTTTTAGCCTTTTTTTTAACTACTTGAATCGTATGAGCTAAAACTTATATATTTATATACTTATGTCTTCTACAGACAAAATTATTCTAATAATTCGAAAATGTATTTCGAAGACATCTTTGTTTTCACAGTTAATTATTTCCATGTTATTGTGCCACAATTAGAAACTTGAATAGACAATATTCATAGGATTACGTGCAAAATTTCTTCCAACGTATTAGTCATTTTTGGCTTATTTCTGTTTTACAATTATTTTGTGTTGACATGGAATAGTCTATTTTGCGTTTATATGCGATTAATACTTGGATCATTCATAATTCAAGAACTCTTGTATACAGCAAATATAGCCAAATAATTCCCTCAATATTTTCCTTCCCACTGTTACATATTTATGAGCAGATCTCTTATATAATTCAGTACAGTTATAGTATAAGTACAATATATCATTTATTTATATGGACGTACAATATAATTTATAATTTCGACTACATAGATAAATTAATTTCATTTTTGAAATAGTTTCTATTGATAAAAAAAAACGATTAATAATTATTTTGTAAATAGTCCTTTGAGTTCATTACAGGCATATACAATAACATCGATTTAAAATTGCTTTAGAGAGTTTAAGAAAAATAGTAAGTTTTGATATTGATAATCTGGAGATGTTTTAACAGATAAACTGTTTCTCTTCATTTAGAATAGATAGTAGTACAGTAAAATCAAAGGTACTTAGTTTATCGTTCTGGCATTATCATCTTACGAACTTAATATCCAGTATTTGTAGACGTATTAATAATTGAATCGTAGAATATGTAATTTAGTATTCAGTGCATTACTATTAGTAGGCATTTGATTGCACGAGTAAAAAAAGAGGATTTTTAGCATGACACAATTGCTACGAAACTCCCTATAAAAAGTAATGATTTTCAGAGTTCTTTAAGAAACTTGGTCGTGAAAATTGGAAAATTATACCGCCAAAAATCCTTCAAAAGAAACAGTCCATGTCCAAGCACCTTCCTATCCTGAAAGCCAGTAATCTCGAGCAGTCCACCACAGACGGTAAGCGATTTCAATGTACGAAGTGCAGCAGGAGTTACAAGAATAAACGTCACTTGTACAGACATGAAAAAGAGGAATGCATTGACGTTGTGCCGAGATTTAAGTGTCATCTATGTTTGTCGCCTTTTCGAAGAAAATATCATTTAAGCAGACATATGTTAAGCAGACACGGATTGCCTAATTAAAACTATATCTTTTACTTTTTAATTTAATTAATTGTATTGACCAAATCTGATTAGGTAGGGAAATGATGCTTTTACAAAAACAGATATATATTTTTTAAAAAATTACAAATTTAGACGAATTGTTTGTACAATCTTGTCATTAATTAAGATGTCTATTTAATTATTTTACTACATATTTTAAAATATATTTTGTATACATATAATAAAGATATATTTGAAAGTTCCAGTTTATTAATTTCTATTGAATAACAAAATTTATAGTTACTGGTTTTATCAAGTGGACGCATTTTTGGTTTTAAAACGACAGAATTAAAAAAAAATCTTTGAAAATATGAAAATAAAACATACATTCGAGGATTTAGTTTTACAAACTAATAGAATAAATGGAAAAGGAAATTACCAGTTTTGTACATTTCATATATGGAGTTTATTGGCATACAATTTTTTATATGTGGAAATTTAAAATTTTTATAACAATTTTCTTAATATCACTTTATTTATTATGTAGTGGTCCTGTAAGTATTATTTTATGTAGGTAAGTAGAATTTTTTTTAGGGGCAAACTATTTTTGGGATCCAAATTTATATACAGTACCTACAAATATATGTATATGCACTATACACGAAAATTTGTTTAGAATCATATTTTAAAATTCGTCTATTTTCACATCAAGTATTCCGAGGAGACCAAAATGTTTCAAATTTAGAATTTTTTAAGTTAAAAAATGTTACGTAATATAAGCTTGTTTTCTATGCTTTTGCTTCTGATTTTTTCTTGATTCGAAAGTGTTAAATCACACGGTAATTATAGCTATTGTCGAAATAACTTTTATCAATACATAATTAAATAATTTTTACAAGATAGATGATGCTATCTCTTTTTGTACTTTGGACATTGTGTTTCTAAATTTAAGAATTCTCCTTCATAATTTACTTCAATTACAGCGTTGGGCATCTTATTCTTATGCTGACTGCCTACTAAAATTAAATTATTACTTAATGTTATATATATATATATATATATATATATATATATATATATATATATATATTACATATTTACGATCTTGACGGCAGAAACCATATTAGAAGAATTTGAAAGTACTTTTTCTTACTAAAATTGGAAACCGAGTTCCCTAAATATCAGGTTGTTACAAATGTAATGTCCGTTTTTTCCTTCAGTCTGAACTGAATCGCACCTGTGTGAAGACGTGTATGTTTTTGGTGAAAATTATTATTGTATTTGTAGAAAAGGATATTTATTTTGAAGTGTGTACCTGTTCCATTTCTTGGAAAGATTAATACACCTGTCCTTGTCTCGCCTATGGAAATGCTGTCGGCAAGAGATATTTGGGCAATTTACCTCTTTCAATTTAAAAAGGGATTAAATGCAGTTGCAGCAACGCGAGAAATTAATCAGACGTTCGGTGAAACCACGTGTAATGAACGCACATTACGGCGATGGTTTAAAAAATTCAGCGAGGGAAACTTTGATTTGAAAAATGAGCCTCGCGAATATGCACGTAGCACCGTTAATGACGACGAGCTGTGTGTAGAAGTTGAAAGTAATTCGTCGACAACAGTACGTAGCCTTGCAGAAACATTTCAAGTGTCCATTGCCACCATTAGTCGTCACCTTTCTTCGATTGGCAAAGTGAAGAAACTCGATCGATGGGTGCCGCACCAATTAACGGAAGCCAATAAGCTCCGTCGATTAGAGGTGGCTACCTCTTTGGCTAATCGACAGAAAGTTGAACCGTTTCTTCATCGAGTGGTAACGTGTGACGAAAAGTGGATACTTTATGATAATCGGAGACGGTCAGGACAATGGTTAGATCGAGGTGAAGCACCAAGACAGCATGCACGAGCATCACTTCTCCCGCGAAAGATTATGGTGACTGTATGGTGGACCACTAAGGGTATTATTCACTATTCATTTTTGCAACCTGGTGAAACCATCACGGCAGCGTCCTATTGTGCCGAACTGGAAACTATGCATGGAAAATTGAGCCGCTTGCAGCCCTCACTAGTCAATAGACATGGACCCATACTTCTTCATGATAATGCAAGACCTCATGTTGCACGACAGACAATCCAAAAACTTTCGGAATTTGGTTGCGAAATTCTCCCTCACCCACCTTATTCACCTGATTTTCATTTTTTCCGAAGTTTAGACAATCACTTAAAAAATAGGGACTTCCCTGACCGGGAGTCTGTAATAGCAGTGTTTGAGCAATATGTGAGCCGTCAAAACCTAGATTTCTTTTCAAAGGGAATTTTTCAGCTTCCAGGCCGTTGGCAACAAACTATTGATGTAAATGGAGACTATTTTGCAGAATAAATATTTTATATTTTTTTAAATTTAGACTTTTTTTTTTCCTTACAAAATCGGACGTTTCATATGTAACCTGATATAAAATATCATAAAAAGAGTTTAGAAAGAGCAAGTTACTGCTACATATGATATGCTAAACTTGGAAAGGATTTTTGAAATGAAAAAATTAAGAAATAGACAAATAAGTCGCGAAAACGTAATACTAAATAAGTTTTCCAGTCAGTATTTCCTGCTTTTTTTAGTCGAATAAATGGGAAGCAAAAAATTTGGAATTATTTTTTTCCTAAATCTAATAATGTCAAATGAAAAGCAAATTTATTAATTTAGGAAAAAATAATTACTGTTAATCTATTGCAGTTTTAAAAGAAAATAGCTAAAGTACTGATATCAGTAAATTGTAGAATATAGAATATTTTTACAAAAATGCGGCATAAATTCAGGGAATTATTCCGTGGGCTAGATTTTTTCTTTCTCGGATAACTTTTCAATAGATACTTCCTTTCGGAGATCCTGAACAATAAGGGTTTGGATATTTTTAAAATTACTAATGCATGCTAAGTAAAACTGGTGTACTGTTTGACGTGGAAAATGAAGATTTGAGAATTCGGATAATCGATGGGTGTAATGCAATATGAAATAACTAGCGTTTTTGAAATAGTTCGGCAATCGATGAGTAGAAAATTGGATGCATGTATTCCAGCTGGTGGTAGTTATTTTCAGCAGTTTTTATAAATTAAGAATCTGTGTGTAATATTGTATCGTTTTCTTTTCGAAAACCTTATATCTTCGTAACAAATCATCTTTTCGGAAATCATCAAAAAGTAATGAAATCTTAAAATAGTCCAAGGAATTATCCACTGATTTTTACCACACGTTTAGTAAACACCTTGTACCTAAAATGCATATTGCCTGCGAGGAATTAAATAAATAGAAAATTAATAATATAAAAAGAAAGGCTAGAAGAATGCTACTTCTTTAGTGGTTTTTTTACTAATGCCCGGAGGCAGGTTATTCGATTACAATGTTTTTCAATACAGCTGTTAAACTTTTAGGGTTATGTGCTGTAATTATTTGTGTGTTATTCTAATTTTTTTGAAAGTAGTAATTATAATTTCCAATTTATAGATAGTATTTCTACTATTAATTGATATACATACACTTGTCGTTTTGGTTATTCGAATTTAATTACCTTTTGATAATATTTGCTTCTTTTTTGCGTTTATCATCGCTTTATTCCACGATTTCCGTTTACATTTTCTGAAGTTGCGGATCTTGGGTTTGTTTTTGTCAATCTTTCATCTATCATTATTTTGTTTCTTATAATTATCTTATGGTACTATTAATCAAACTCATATACTATGGAAAAATGAAATAAGTTGCAAACTTTTGATTTTCAATCCAACACCTTATTATATCATGCTCCAATGTTGCAAAACCGTTATTTATTTTTATATTTCGTAGCCTGGTAATATTTATTTTTAGTAATCAGAGTGCGTTATGAAAATTAAAATATTGTGCTCACAATTTATGCTTCCTATTTGTTCTACATCCTTCATGAATGTTTAAAATTTATTATGTAATTTGCAAAACTAATCTACTTGCAATAGTTTATTTTTCTTTTCTTATCCGAATCATGAAAGAGAACTATTTGTTTCCTATATTATAAATTTGACTAATACTTCCTAAGGGTTTATTTCCGAATATAATTTTCTTTATTAGTTCCAGCATTACTATATAAGATTAAATCTTCAGTTGGAGCTTACTAGCTTCTGTTTGACTTGCTACCGCTCTATTTTATCTAAGATTTGTAAATACATATTCATTTGAATTTTTGTAAGTTATATTTAAAAACAGGCAGTTGCTATTTAATATTTTGCTATGAGAATTCTGACAAGTCGTTAAAACAGAAGTTATTTCAAGCATCATTTTACATGTTTTAAGTACACTTGATCGATCTATTGATTAAGAAGCTGTCTGAAAATACTTTATTTCATTCGAAAGACGTCATTTGGGTTCAATAAATCTATCTTTATTTTTTCCTGTAAACCTCGACCTTTTATGATTTTCATACTGGAATGATCAGATGTTATAATTTGTAAATATATAAATTAGTAAAATGTTTATACAGTATTTATATTAAATCTTTTATATATATTTACATATTTTTATAATTTCATTGACTGTAAAATACAATCAAGAAAACTAAGCTTATATAGGTTATATCGAAAAGATAGTCAGAATTAAGTCTACCCAAGGAAAGTAAAAAATAGAAAAAAAGAAGCATATTTAGTTATTCCTCATGGGTTTTGCCAAACTTTAAATATGCAAATAAATTTACTAGTCTCATTTAGTTTACGATTTCTTTAGAAATTGTTTGTCCTCGCATGAGAATAGAAACTTTGTATTTTTATTTTTGTTACATTCCGAAGTGCTTTTATTTATTTGATAAATTTTGACGAACCGGCGTGCTAGTGAAATGTGCACCTTTGGTGAATATTAAGTATACCGTATGATAACTAAGTGAGCAAGCAGGTATTGGCTAATAAAAACAGTATGGTACAAAATATATCCTGAAGTTACATTTCAAGTCGGAGTTTTCAATAATTTGAAAATAATTTCTTTTAGCTCGGTTGTATATTTTTCAATAGGACTCATTTCGAAATCATAATCCAACACAAGCACCTTGCCTGTATATTAATTATACCATTAATGCCAGAATTGCTTCAAATACATTTGTTTAGCTTATTTTGTGTTGTATAAGAGATGGAAGTTTAGACATTACACATTATACGAATATTTTTGACAAATATGATTTATTTTATTGTAATCATATTCCAAATTGTTTTGGAAATTTTCTATATCAGAATATGTCGGTTATTGGAGTAAAATGTAACTCCTTTCAATCAAAATTTTGTTTTATTTACATTTCAGAGAACTGCTTTTTTGAGTTTGGTTGAGGTTGGCTGGTTATGGAATTGTTTTCCTAAGGTCAAAGACAATTCAGAAGAATTTTCAAAATTCATGTAATATTGTATCGTTAATGTTCCTAAAGGACAAAACATCCTTCGTAGATGTTTGGCTGAATTCGTATCTCTGACACTGTAACGTCTCTATCAACAGCAGTTCTGAGGATATCACTTGCAAGAGTGAACAAAACATTGAACATGTAAAGTAGCAGTGCCAGAGTTGCTGTTTTAGCTTTGAAACTTAGAATAGATTGCAAAAGTTTATAAAACCGATTGATTTACCAAATGGCAATCTTAATATTTGTAGGATCAAAGATACTTCCCAAATTTTGACCCTTCCTTTCCTTAGATTTTTATCGCCAGTATTAATGGTAATAAAATTTTCTTTCTCGTTCTTCCGCGCATTCGTTGTAATTGAAATATTGTCGCTGTTTATATTGTTCATATGTGCTATAAGATATTCTTTCCATTGTCGTTTTCTCATATACATACTGGAGTTTCGTCAGTGCATGATAATAAAGTAATAAAGCACAACTTTTTGTAATGACCTCCAGATTTTTCTTTTTTGTTATTCCGGTGGCTTCTCTAATGGTTTTTTTGCAGTAGTCAATTCCTTTACTTCCTTCTAAGTCTATTTTATGCCCAATTCATTTTATTCATATGCTACACTGATATTATTTTATCAATTATTCGATTATTCTTCCTGTTTGTTCAACGTAATTCTTCAACCATCTACAAGTTGATTTTAAAGAAATTGCATTAACGCGATCCTAAGAAATCTTTGTCCTTAATCTTAATGTTCTTTCTATTTACTCGGTGATGTTGGAAATATATGGTAGACAGACGTATACTCTTACGTCTTAGATCATCATTCATTAAATATAGTAAACTGTTCCATCAGATGTACATTTAGTTACTATTATAGGAGAAAAGAAGACAATGTCTCGATGAACGTATGTATATTATCCTCGCAACGTTTCTACTATTATGCAAAGCTACTAATAAAATATATTTTTATAGTTAGGTATACCCATTATGAAAAATTAATGGGCGCTTGTTTTGTCAATGTAATCCAGTTCCTAAAACTAGTATATTGATGTACTTTTTAGGTAAATACAGACACAAATGTCAGAAATGTGGAAAATCTTATAAGCATCAGCCTACTTTAAGTAGACACTTGAAGTATGAATGTGATGGTATACGCAAATTTAGTTGTCCTGTATGTGGTAAATCTTATCTACAGAAATATGATGCTCAGAAACATCTTGCTAAACAACATCCTTTTGAAATGGATAGGTTGTAAGAATTGTTTCAACAATGCAATGTAGTTGTGGATATTTTATTGTTATTTTAAGTTTAATACACAATGCAAGAAAAACGTGTTTTATTTTCTTTTTATTTACTTACTTTTTAAAGGAAATAATAAATAGCGGCATTATGCAAACGTAAATTCCTTAAAGCATCGTTGGGATGTTCCTGGAGGGCGATTTGTGGTGGAAAATTGTTTATAAAGTCATTGATTCTCCCCATTACTTCCGTGTGACCTGTATTTACTCTCGTCCTTCCACTTTTATTTTATCTGTCTCCAGAACCAACTTGCTGTATGGGTATTCGCTTGTGTTGATATGTCGTGTCGCTGATTTATACTATGAAGACATCTGCAGTTCAATCAAGTAGTTATATACTTATTTTTTAAAATATTTTTAACCTTGTATATCGTTTACATTTTCAATTATTTTTTTAATTAGTATTTTTTTTAATTAAATACTTTTTATATATGTCTGCATATTCTTTATTTTGTTCTGTAAATAGTTTTCTAATCGATAATAAAGCTATTATTACTATGCCGTGGATTTTTCTTTCACTTCCTCAGCCTGATGCCGGGAAACTTTTCACTCATCTACATATGTAATAAGTATGGATTTGAGCTTGAATTATGCGCGGCCGATACCGCTGAGCTATCTACCTTTTAGCTTAGGTCTCGCTCCATGCAACTTTGCACTGCTTACTGTGATAAATGAAATAGATGAAAGGAAGAAAGTTTTGTCACTATGAGAGTCCATTTAGAGCATATGTGGGCAACAACCGGCCCTTTGTAAGACTTGATCCGGTCCGCGAGACATTGTCGTATTATTTCATGTCTGACATCTATCACTAAAAATTATGAACACTACTTTAAAACACTACTTTTAGACGCGGCACAACATGTCAGAGGTTGTCCACACCTGATTTAGAGTGTCAAAAATGCAGAAAATTAAACTTTTTGAAGTACTTTTTAATTTAATTCTTTTATTTTCGCTCAAATGACAACTGGACATTATGTAAATTAAAGATGTAATGAAAATTATAGTAGTTGCCATTTACGAAGTATAAATAAAAGAATTAAATTTGGAAGTATTTAAATCGTTTCTCCAAATGGACAATTATTTCTATAATAAAAAATATATAGCGTCCGGCTTCTTTACCATGATACGAGCTTCGAAACACGTTCCACTGAAATTGCAAAACAGTCATCGTAAAGTGGTACACCGAGAAGTTGTTGAAGTAACCAAAAACATTCATCCTTCTTTGAGACCAGCTCCATCGCTCTAACATTTGTATCGAGTATTTACTAAGAACCGTCTTGAAAGTGTTATATTTGCTTAAGAGCTCAGATCTCGCTTCATGCTACTTTACTCTGTTTAACCATCTGAAGACCAGGCTGAAAGGGGGGAAGTTTTGCAACTATGAAGATCCATTTAAGATGTGGAAGGAAACGTGGAAATGTTGGTTTGAGGACTATTTTCAATGAATGGACAAGTGCATAGAATGTGGAGGAAATTATTTTGAAAAATTGTCAAAATTATAGCTATTATAAAATTTTTGTTGTTCTATTTGTGCATTATGTTTTCTTTTTATTTGTCATTTTACTTTGTGCTTGTAATATTTTTATTTTACATACCAAATTACCTTAAATCTGTTTATTCAATTATATATATCAATAATCGTTAGTTAACTCTAGGGCTATAATGGTGATGGATCTGCCCTGTTATGAACTTTGTCTGTAAAAAAAATTTGATTGCCAAATAGTTGTTAAAATGTATTTACCAGACTAATTCTACATAGTTGAGTAACATAAAGAAACGTTGCTTATTATCGTTTTTAGTGGTGTATCATTCTGTATCATAGATTGATTTTATTATCACTACCAAGATGGTTCGATAACTTCGTGGTCTAACAAAGAAAACGAACAAAAAACATTTTCAATATGGCTTCCTGTTTGCATAACACACTTATTCTGGCGATACTCCAAATTAGTAATGCCTTAAGTATAGGTCGTTGAATCCAAATCCTTGAAATAGCTATTTACAGCAGCGATTATCTCAGAAAATTGTTCGAATAATGGTCGAAAACCTTTCCGCTTCACCATTTTGTCAATTTTGGACAATCGTTGGGAAGTAGATATAGGAATAAAGCATATAATTCAAGCCTAATTCATGAATTTTGGCCTTTGCGATTATAGACTTGCGCGTATATATTTTATTCTGATGAAAAAGCCCTTTCTTTTTTACCATATGAACTGTTTTTCTTTTCATTTTTGACGTGCACTTTTTCTGAACGGTTATCCAATACGATGCGGTAGACTTTCTCATTCATATACTTTGTAATCACATGACCACGTTTAAATTCGGAAACACAGTTTTTAACAATTGAAGGACCCTAATGGTATCGAATTCAACTCTGCTTTAATTTTTGTTGGTATTAAGCGTTTCAAATGAAAATACTTAGTCACAGGGGACGTTTATTTTGGCGCACTGTCATACACAGACTAATTGATAGACCACTTTGCATGGTTATGTCTAAACTAATAAAGGATGGTTCTCTAGAGTGGTAAAAAAGTTCCACCGGAATTCGCATTATCTTTGCATTAGGTCATGTACTTATCGAACCAGCCTTATATGTAGATTAACTCTAAAATCTGAGCTCGAATTATGTGAAAGTTGGAATAAATTTTCCCGAATGTTCGAAAAGTTTTTTGTCACTACTATTTTCATCTAATTACAAATATGATCTGGTAAATTTTTCTTTTTTCTAATTTAAGGGCATAATTTAAAATAATTTGAATCCATCTGAACATACTTTTACTAACACTTACATGGGCGTAAGTGCAATTTTAAGGATATGTGAATCTTTGGAGCTGACGAAATTCTCGGCAGCGCTTTTTCACAGTCTGTTCCTTAAAGAAGCATTTAGCGTTAAAAAGATGATAATTTGTTGAAGATAAGTCTTATGACAGCAGTAGAAGTTTGGTTTAAATTATTAAAATTCATAATAGAATATATCCTTACCTGTGTAAGAGAGTTGAATGATGTATTTTTCTGTTGATTGTATTTGTATTACTTATTCGTTTTTGTTTTCTTTATTGGATAAGAAGGCATAATTAGTAAAATTCTTTTTCTCTATGTAATACCTGGAGCGTGTTTTGGAATTTGGCTCTTGGAGGAAATTTATAGACCGCCCGTTTATTGAAAGTATGTACATACTTCACCAAATTATTAGAATTGGAAGTAGAGAGTTTGGAACATGTCTTCGAGCTTACGATTACTGTTATATAATAGTTATTTTTCATTATGTGTCCCTCAGCAGACTAGAAAAAGTTCGTGATCGTTTGTTATCCACCTATTCTTTTAACTTTGACTAGTGCCTTGTCTGCAGTATGAGCAACACTTAATCTGTCGGGCTGTTCTTTTTTAGCTTGACTTGAATCTTTCTCTGCTAAAATCGTTGAAATTTCATGGTTTTGAGCATACCCCGAGGTTCACTTTCAAGTGATTAATCTATATCATAGTAATCTTTCAAATAAATCATATGTTCAAAAAATGGACAAGTAAAAACTACATAGTAGATGTCTATATTACAAACTTTGCCTAGACGACAGAGAAAAACGGCATTTCATATGCATTGGTCTACACATACTTAAAACTGACATAGATATTACATATAACTATTAATATTGTTAACGAGTGCAGACCATGGACTGAAAAAAGAAGAAGGGGACGTTCACAGATTTGATAGGAGGATGACATTCAAAGAATTGTTGGGTTCACTTAGACACAATGAGTTAAAAAATAGAAACTTTGTTAAACCTAGAAAGAGGTTCATGTTCAAAATTGAAACAGTCAGTTATGAGGAAGAATATTGTTATGTAAATGTAATTGCATTATAAATAACTATATACTGGGCAAAATCATTTTTTGAGAATTGTTATGACTGATGATTAAATTTGAAACGATTTACTTTCCTTAAAACGGGAGGGGGGACTTTTCGCTACGTCTTCAATCTCTTTGAACTTACATAATCAATATAGCATTATTTGTGTTTATTTTAAGTTCGAAGAACTGAACTGTATTTTTAGTTCTATTGGTTGGTCATCAAATAAAATATAAAATTTTCCGTTTAATGTGAATGTTCTTCTGAATCACATTTCTCTGTGGTAAAACAGAGAAGGTGAATAAAAGTTAATGGACAAATAAAATGCTAAGCCAATAGATTTCATCAAACTTATTTCTAATATAATTTATTTTTAAATACACGTTCTGTAAATAATTCATTTTTCAGTAACGTGACTATTTTTAATTGTTTAAAATTTTTAGTACGGTGATACTGAATTATTAAGGATTAAAGAAAACAAGATAGAAATACGTGTAAATAAGTATAAAATTGTATAAATTTACAGAACTAATTTTAAAAACAATTTATTTCAAGATATCCTATACGGAATTCTATTTAGTTTTGATTTAGATATTTAGAGTGTTCTGCAGTTTTTTTCCAAATAATAAATTATTGGTATTTGGCCGTCATTAGAAAATCTTTCTTTATAATACATACATTTACATGACATGTGCAGCATTGTTAGTAAAATATGTGAATTCGATGTACATCAAGTAATGACAAACAAAATATTTCAGAACGTTTGGTAATGCAATTTTAAAATCCGAATATACGTCAACGTTAAATTATTCCGGGCATTGAATATTTAATTACCTCTGTAACAGAAACTTTTAAAAGTTATGTGAAATTTGAATACGAATATGAACGTGGTAAGCTATAGATAGAGAAATACATATTTAGTGTTCCATTCCTATTATGCAATCTATGATCTTGAACTTTATTTAAAATTCAGACATTTTTACCTTTCTTTTATTCTAAATGTAAATATCAAATTTAATAGTTTAAATATACAGGTGGTCCAAGATGTTATTAGAAGGACTTGGTCTATTAGACAATTGATAATAAAATATTAAATTTTTTCATCAAAAATATTTAAGGAATACTGAATTAACTTTCAGTAATAGAAACTATAAGTGCATAATACGTTGTACATGTGATTATAACATAATTTTTCCAAATAAAATAATTCCATCTCAAGTGATTCTTTTTATTTAACCTTAATTAACAATTTGCAATTAAAAGATGTAAATTGTTATAATCTGTGTACTTGTGTGGGTATATATGTTTATCCTTGTAAAAATAAGTATGTATTATCTTATAAATAGATTTCATTTCGTTTTCGTGATCTAATATTACTATTTATTTTAATCACTAAGGTTGGTATATAACCCCTTTCTGTACCGTACAGATCTCGTACGGAGTTTGTTTTCGTACAGGTACTTTTCGCCGTGGTTTACCAGGTGCGACACTTTGCAATTATCTGCTGAGGATGACAACTTAGTTGTCGAAATGCGTATACGGAATTACGAAAGTTAATGTGGAAAGGGGTTATATATCATCCTTAGTGATTAAGTTAATCAACCACAGGCTCCATCAAATTCAACTATTTATTTAGATTAAAATTTCTTGTATTTGAAAACTGAATTCCATGCCCTCTTTTCAATATAGCAGTAAATGCCCTGTTTTTTTCCAATTCTGTAGCGATTTATGTATGAAACGGCATCAAAAATATTTTTCTAGCTTCGAAAGATAATTATTCCCCAGAAGAGTTCATGTGTGAACTATAACGTCTTTTACATGCTAAAAGTATAGTTTATTCGAAAA
The DNA here is from genome assembly GCA_031893035.1 of Dermolepida albohirtum. Taxonomy (NCBI): domain Eukaryota; kingdom Metazoa; phylum Arthropoda; class Insecta; order Coleoptera; family Scarabaeidae; genus Dermolepida; species Dermolepida albohirtum. The sequence goes on from JAVIWB010006067.1 coordinate 335,623, forward strand.
TTATTTATGGTAGTACACCAGTAGCTTTACTGTAGGCTCTGTTTTCACTCAGAGAAATTGCTAGCAAGATGAAAATAAAAGACGAAGTACTGCTATTTACATGGAACGTTATTTCTGAGAATATACGTATATGTTATTAGTCAAAATATGAAATATAATTAGGTTCGAAGACTATATCAAGTGGCTTAAATGTATGTTACTTTATCCGCATAATTACAGAGAATACTAATTGAAATAATATCTGAAACTGAGAATTTTTACAATTTACAGAACTTTTGTATATGGAATAATTTATAATTGGACGAAATAAGATCCTAATACTCTCTAGGTTGAAACAATTACTTTTAAAATTCTGTGCACTGGAAGAATAAAGTAATTGAAACTATATACATTAAAAATATGTTGTAGGTTTAAGCATTGACGGGAGTAGTTTGATATTACTTCTTGTATTCAATACTTTTATAGTATATGTAGATGTATTGTGGTTTTCCAAGCAGTGAATGTCCTATAAAACAAAATTAGACTATGTCATCAAATTACAATAACTTCTCCGTTTCAGATATGAAAATGCTGTGGTACAATTACTATTTGGGTATGGATGTGAAATCAAATCTAATGGAGAAACGTTATCAATGCGACGGTTGTCACAGATCCTATAAACACCAAAGTAACCTCTGCAATCATAAAAGAGAGGAGTGTGGAAAAGAACCATCGTATTTCTGTCCGTTCTGTAATAAGGGCTTCAAAAAGAAACAGCATATGCAAAGACATGTAGTTGGCATTCACGGAGCAATGAATTCAAGTAACATTCCTACATCTTTTCCACTAAATATGCCATTAGGGTTTAATTTACCTATAAATCCAAATCTTTTACCTAATCCGAACATAAAATTGGACCCCGGCAATAATTTTCATAGCTTAGGACCTTTGAGGCCACCGACGCCAACAGTTCCAGTTCAAAATAACGTCTTGGATTTGTTAACAAATCCAGCAGTTCTTTTCCAAGCGTCTGCGGATGCACCTTCGAGTAGCTCTAGCGATACAAGGAATGCAGACTTTAATACAACCACTACGGCAACTTGCATGTCTGATAATTCTTGATTTTATCGATAATTTAATGTAACTTTATATTAAGTACTGTAATGTGGATAGAAAACAAGTGCATATATGTATGTATATTGTTCGATGTAGGTGATATATCAATTTGAAGTACACATTACGTAGAACAGAAAATATTCATAGTATGTAGTGCAATTTATGTTACTAATAAATTAAAATACATGTAAGTTATTGCATTATCTCTGAAAATGATTTTTTCTAATTGTTTTAATTTATAATTCAGTTAATTCTATCATGTAATAATAATATTTGTGTATGTGCATGTTACAGAGACTATAGTCTATGCCTCCTCGCTGGAAGAATATAGACGTTTGAAAGTGGGATTAGATGGTGTTAGATATGGTTGTGCAAAGTGCGGTAAAACATATCAGCAAAAGAAAACTCTAGGTAGGCATTTGCGTTTTGATTGCGGAACGATGCCCCGATTTTCCTGCCATATATGTCATAAACCATTCAAACACGGTTACTTAGTCATCAAGCACATGAGACTCAATCATAATATGAAAATACAGAAACTCAGACAACGAAACATGACCGTATAAATATTTTATTTATAGTTGAGTAAAAGTGAGTAATGCTAGTATTATATCAGATTACTCTTTCTAGTCAATAAACTAATAATATTGCCAAGTGTTTTATTTATTTCTTGCCTGAATATATTTAGTAAGGACTACTCGAAACATTTTTTCATTTTACAGTATAAGACAAAATTAGATATCTGTTTTAGTACGTAAAATAATTATTTCAAAAATGGTCGAAAGTGGTTCAAGAAGTAGAGAGATAATTTGTTGATTAGACCATAGACTTAGTTTCTATATGCTAACTTTCACAATACTGTACCTCCATCTAACTACTTAAATATTAAATAGTTTCCCATACCAGTTAAGTTTCATCGTCGTATTATAAAAATATTTATACAATTTTAGAAATATTTACGATATAGCTAGAGCGCGTTGGGAGGACTCCATAGGAATTGATAAAAGATACTTAAAGCAGTTTATATCATCTGTCAAGTCTACAATTTTAGCTTTTATTATTATTGCTAATCCAATGTATGGGCGAATATGCTGATTATCAAACATTGTAATTAGGACTTTTCACGATTGCGTTGGACAGGTCTACAAACCTTATTTGTTTTAAATTATCAGAAACAAAATATTTTTTATGCATTTCAAATCTGCTTATCGCTTTGTGGCAATATCTAGTAAATTTCCAAGTTATATTGCGCATGGCTTCTTTCCAGAATGTATAAAATGTTAAAATCAAACAAGAATTGAGTTTTTTTATTCCTTTAAATCGCATAGTACGAAGTTAACAATGACATTAATTCTACTTTTTTAACTATGAATTAACTTTGATATGTTATCTGCTAGCTCGCAGCTCACAGGCGTTTATATAATGATCGATGGAGTGATGCAATACTTGTGCAATGTTGCGTAACTTTTCTCTTTACTTATTATTGCTTAACTTCGTTTAATTTTGTATAAGGCTTGTATAAGGTCTTCTTAGACTCGATATGGCCTCGTATAGAAAACGTTATGGAGATTACGGGGATTAGATTTGCAATCGGCATTTCAAAAGTGACCCAATCTGCCCAGAATTGTATATGATGGTTTTATTTGTTGACCAGTGTTGTGGTTGCACGATAAAGAGAAAAAAAAAATTAAAAATATCGATTTTTTTTTGTTGAAGTGGTATTTATAATTTATCATAGACTATTATTTTTACTTATTGCGTGTTCTATTTTCTTGCTTATTTGACATACCAATTCCACTTAGTTATATCTTTGTTTCGTTCTTTACGTTCTTCATATTCATCTACAATTTCTACATTCGTTCCGTCTCTTCCTATGTAGTATTATAAATAGTACATGCACTGTTTAGGTTAACAATGATTTCGTGGTTGTCTTCTATATCTTTAAGTTCATAATATGGAAGCTTTCTAATATTTTTTTTAATGCTAAATCAATTTAACGATTCATCTTAAATTTTTCACAAATTTCTAATAAACCCTTTCGATATTCGAACCTTCGGTTTGTCTCTTTTGATCGAGTTTACTATACTGCAGTCGAAAAACAATATTTTCATTACCTTTGTATGTTATAAAAGATTTTTTTCCTGGCTCATCTATGTCAAAATTTTATAATTTTTTTTTAAGTTATTTATTTATTAAAGAACATGTGTTTTGATTTTTTTGTCTAAACAGTAATTATTAATTATTTCTTTTTATTATCCCAGTTTTTCCAGAATTTCTGCAGTTATACCTGTTTATAAACAAAATTACTTACTGTTGTCGGATTTGTCGTAATACACGTATTTAAAATAAAAGCAATTTAATAATATTTTATGAAATCATTGATTTTATCACACTTTTGCTCGCTTTTGATTCGCTATACTTGCCCGTAAATGTTTAATAGCCAAATAGAATAATGTTCGTGTTTTTTATGGAAGTGTATAATCATTTAGTTTTGTGCACACATGTGATCCTTCTTAATTGTCTTGACCATAATTAACTCTTTCTGTCTAAATTGTAAAAATTTAGCCACAATATTTATTTTTATAGCAAAAGCTTGAGAAGCCTTTGTATAGCGATACGAACCTTCCCCAAAATAAATATTAAGAGCATTTTGCTGTGTTTTAATTTGAAATAGGCAAGATGTTTTTATTATTTAAGTTAAACATATTAGGGCGTTGGTGTTGATGATTCGAGATAAGCAACTGTTTAAAAAAAATTGTTTATTGGCCTACTTCGATAACTATACGGTAAAAGGAGATGTGTAACCGTATGTAATTTGCTGTGTCGATGATCGTATAAAAATTAAAAAAAACATGAAACTTCAGATTTCTTATATTCCTGATATTCACATAAGTGGATTTTTTTCCTCTTTTTTTTTGATTTTTCAACAATATAACTTGTTATTTTACTCGTCAGCGGGACTAGTTACATTCACCGAGGCATTATTTGTCAAGGTTCTAGTAAAAATGCATTCATTGCAAAAATTTAATAAATTAATAATATTTTTTAGAGCAGCTTTAATTAGTTTCGCTACCTGATTTATTAAACTGTTTGTATTGCAATTTTGTTTTATTTAGACTTATTTACATTGTTTTTTTAAAATAACTTTGAAATAATAAATACTTATTTAACACTAAATGAATAAGAAGAATTAAATTAAAGAAATAATACTTGTAGTAGTGAGTATTATGAAATGTATGCTAATTATGTATTAAATATTACTAAACAATAATTTATAATAAGGTATTACTTTGCCCTCTGAATGGAGAATTTTTATTGTAACTGATATAATCACTAAGGTTGATATATAACCCCTGTCCACATTGACTTTCGTAATTTTGTATACGCATTTCGACAACAAAGTTGTCATCATCAGCAGATAATTGCAAAGTGTGGTACAGATCGCGTACGGAGTTTGTTTTCGTACAGGTATTTTTCGCCGTGGTTTACCAGGTGCGACACTTTGCAATTATCTGTTGATGATGACAACTTGGTTGTCGAAATGCGTATACAGAATTACGAAAGTTAATGTGGAAAGGGGTTATATATCAACCTTAGTAATTAAGTTAATCAACCACAGGCTCCATCAAATTCAGCAGTAACTGATATAATTAGGATAATAATATTAATACAAAAATGGAATCAAGAAGTAGTAATAATAATACCGTGATGTCAATAAAATGTTTTACAACAAAACAATTTCTCAATGATAAACAGACTTCAGAAATCAGTCCATACACACAAATATACAAAAAGCGTTATTATAAAAACAATCTTTCAGTCAATAATGAAAAGTCTCATAACCTAGTAACCTAACTAATATACGTCATTGCATTAACATATTCGTAATTACCATAACAATTAATATGGGTTCATAAATCATTATATAATTTACCGTAAATACCTTTTTGTGATGCATGCTAAAACCCCACAATATTAGCCGCGCACAGTCCGAGCGCAAACTTATAGATATATGGGTTTAGTGAAAAGCTGCCTAGCGTTATGCTGGTGACGTACGAAAGAATCTATGTCACAATATTAATGTTTTTCTGGGCAAAAAGTATACAAAAAAAGTAAATGCAAATTACAAGTGAATCGTCGCCAAATAGGTCATCATGAATGCTTTTTACTTTCTCCACTTTATTTATCTTTTGGTGTATAAGAAATGAACAGATAAAAATCTTTTGAGAAAAAATTAGTTATGTTTGGACAGTATATGTTGGACAAACGTTTTGGCAATTTTATGTCAAAATGCTTTTATTATATTTGCTTTATATACATTCTTCATGACAAGAAATTTTAATTCTAGGAACATTGTTCCATAGGTGATTCCGAATGAATAATAAATTTACCATATTTTATAAAATCTTTTCAAATTTAGCAAAAAAGTTCTATAACGGAATAAAATAAATTGAATGAATATAATCAACAATTAAATATATGTAAATATAAAACGGTGTAATGCCAAGTTAATAGTAAACGTAAGTAGCGATTGAAAAATAATATTTAATTTAAACACTCGAATGGATAGCATTTCATATCCATTAGCAGTTCCTTGTTTTTATATCTTCAGTTCGTTTGTCTGGTAATCTGTTACTAAAGAATGGGTTAAGATCTGGACAATTTGTGGTTTAAATTTCTTATATCATCTATAATACGTGGATGTAATCGTTGACATATAATTGGTCTTCATCCATAAGAACAAGCAGTGTAAATATTTATCGAAGTTAAGGTAAGTATCTTCCTTGTTTTTAAATAACTTTCCAACTTTCTTTCATTTTCAGAAAACAGAACGTTTTGACAGGTTTTTTAATGGAAGAAAATGTGTCCCTAGCTAGACTCAAAAGTTATATGTCATAGTTATGAAATGAAAATTAGAGAAATAAGTTACTTTGACTATCGCATTTTAATCTTTTAATAGGAAATAGAATTGCAATCTCATTTTAGATTTGAATTTAATTCCATATCCAAGAATTTTATTTCAGAATTTTAAGTACTTATGTACATACATAGAAGTGAAAATCAAATTTTATATTTTGTTGTGATTCATTTCTAATTTGTTTGCAGCAAATCGGTTTTTATTTTTCATGAATTCATCAATGACGTATTCATATAGAGGCATATTTTCATTTCCAAAATGTTAGAGGGAAAGTTTGTGATATACCAGATTTTTTGAAGTTGCTACACCAAAAGTGCGGCAAACAAACAATATTTCTGAAAAACTTCCTTTTAAGAACGGACAAACAAACGTCGGTCAGTCAAGTAGTAGTGCCAGAGATGTGGTTTCAGTTCAAAAGCCGTGAACAAAATATAGAGGACGACCGCGAAAGTCTACAAGCTACGTTTTAACGTAGTTCTTAAAACCGTTACTATAAATGTCTTGAGATGTGATATCTGAATATTATTAATATTAGTAAATAGCGATAAGATTTTTTAAAGATTTTTATGTTATATGTACACACAACATATAAAGGTACATTATTGTTATTTTTGTGTATAATAATTAGTAACAAGTGGAATTGCCTAATTTGGACAATATCACATTGTTTTGTTTCAGTAATATTTCTGTAGCAAATATTAAATTTTTGATACTGATTTAGAATAAAATTTTTACAACTTTTATGTTGCTTTCTATCTTGGTTTTGTAATCATCATTTGAAACATTTAGTATTATTTTAAAAATGTTCAAATATTTTAGTCTTGAAACAAATTGCATTTATTTCTTTGGATACGTGGAATCTAAATTTCCCTTGCCTTAATCTGGTACGTAGATTTCCGCAGTCGTGGTCCATGCTATCTGCTTCTGGGCTTTCGCGCTGGAAACGCGTCACTTGTATATCTGCCGACGTTTCGTACCCATTTGTATGGGACATCTTCAGGGCTGAACTACTGCACTGAAACTGTTCAATTTCAGTGCAGTAGTTCAGCCCTGAATTTCTTTGCACTATCTAACTCTTCAAGAGTGATAAATATATATGCTCTATCATTGAACTACAAAGTTAATTAAAGAATTGAATTTCACCGTCTTTGGTTTTTATTATTTCACATCGAGGAATGCACGCAATTGTGTATATGCATATGTGTACTTAAGTATATACAATTGTATATGCATTTAATAATATATATTTACACAGTCTGTCGCAGATAAACGGAACTTTTTTAAAATAGTAATTCTTAGTAGCCAATGTTATGTCAAAATATCATGACATTTGCATAATTAGTAGCACAGAAATTGTGCATAAACAGTGTGTATTTGGTATTGATCGAGAAATGAATTTTGAACTAAGAGCAAATATCAAGTTCTGACTGAAACTATCGAAACTAAATCGTTTACTGAAACGTACGTGATGCGTATTTATCATGTACGACTGTGTATTATTGGTATAAACAATTAAAAGACGGTCGTACGGGTATAAATGACGACAAACATCCTGGTGCAAAAAAATCTGTGGTTACGGAAAGTAACATCGAACTTGTGCGTGAATTTATCAGAAATGAGCCGAAATCTCATTGTGATACGTGGAACTGGAATTAAATATTTCCAATAACTCAGTTCATCGCATTTTGACACCATTCGATACTGAAAAAGATTTGTGCAAGGTTTGACCCACACAAGCTAACTGAATACAACATTGTACAGATCTGATTAAAGTCTCAAAAAAGGACGAAAACTTCAGGTATTCTATTGTAACTGGCGATGAGACGCGGTGTTTTTAATATGATCCAGAGACTAATCGTCAAAGCTCTGATTGGAAGCATCCACGCGAAGAAAGGTTTGGAGAAGTCAAAAGTGAAGACAATGTTGATTTGTACCAGCTAGTCAATCAGTTAATGCTGGTGATATGAAGCGTTTTTTGGCGCGTATTCGTCGTGTGTATTTCTATTTGTGAATCGTACAATATACTCATGATATGGTATAAATAATAAACTTTAATAATACTTATGTTTGTTCTTTGTAAATAATATAGTAGTGAGTAATTTTTAAATTTTAATAAATCATATTGATTCTTACTTCTATTTTACGTCACTCTATTTTTTTATATAGATATTTAAAAGTTTTATTCAATTTACTCTTTATCTCGGGTAGGCTTGCCCTCGTTCTGTTGATAGTTATTTAGAAATAAGCATATAAAAAATCAATATAACTTCCGACTATGGTATTTAATAAACTCATTTTGTAATGATTTTTAAATAAACTTTATACATATGTACATATATATGTATATGTTCAATGGCAATTTTAAATAACACATATTCTGTAACATAATACATTGAATTTCTTTGCTATTGTTTATTACTATAATTAAAATAATTTAAATGAAATGAAATTTAAATGTATTATATATATTTCAGATCTTTTGTATTTGTTTTTATATTTGCTGACTGCTTATTTAATTTTTGTACTTTTGACTAAATAATAGATAAAAGATTTTAAGTTTTTCTAAAAAACAATATATTAGAACTTCGAATAAAATAAAACCTCATTTACATGATCAAAGAATATAACATTTATTTTTATATACATTCAATTTAATTAAACAACATACTACCAAAAACCCTAATCATTTGCTTTTTTAGTTAAAAAAAAACTAAATATTGAAACTGATATAACTTAAATCTTTTAAATAATTTTGGCCATTGTAATCATAATTATATTAATGTTTTCTGGTACCTTTCATTGTTATCTTTCCTGCTGAAATTTAAATACAGGCATCCATTTTTGTTAGTTCTTCTATCTGGTTCATTATAGATGTCAATTCCAGCTTACGTAGAAGTCGTATCTGCGTACCATCCATTTCCTTTCTAACATACCATTTGTTGGCTATCGGTCGTCTTTATTTACACAAACTATATTATACTTTAATTGTCTTGTAATAAATATTTCCTTAATTTTTTGGTTAACAAACGTTCTAAGTATTGATGATTTTTAGCAATGTATATTTTTAACGGTTCTCGTTTGTTTTTTTCTTTTAGCAAATTAATGCTTGTTTACAGGGCAACTGATTACACTGCTATCTGCTTTTTTAAATGCTAGTTCTATTTATAAGATCTTAGAAGATTTTTGAATTAACCAATAGGAACACAGCACAAGAACAAAAGAGGTATTTTCTTCTTATTCTTGTAGATCATTAATAAATTAATTAGAAATTTTTAAATTACATTAATATTTTAATACATTATTACTTTTACTTGTATAAAATATTTAAACCCTCAACCAAAAATGCTTTTAAAATGTAAATATATAATTTAAAATTTAAATAATAAATTTAATTTAATATTTCCGATATATAACAACAATATCCCTTTAAAACGCTATTTTTCCCATTTTATGTACGTTGTCATCTCTTATCCGTCTTTTATTTTAATTTGCAAAAATTAGTTGTATATTTTATCTATGTAAACACATTGTAAATTTCTATATTTTTCCATTAGCTTAATATTAAACCCCTTTACCTACATTTATAGTAATAATAAATTACATACATTTAGAGCGATAATTTTAAAAAATATGATACTTTATTACCTTTTTAGGCTTATTGTCTACTATGAACGATTTATAAGAATTATCATCTATTTGAAATTTACAACAATTATTAGTTCTAGTTATTCTATTAGTTTTATGTATGTATTGTATCTTTTGTTATATTTTTGCAAATGTTCAAAATTCAAACTATATACAACTTGTTCTTAAATTCAGTGACCAAAAATTTTGTATAAATTAAATGCCTTTTACTGAATTAATTTTCTTTATAATATGCCATGTTATTGTCAGAATAACATAATAATATAACAATAATATATGTGTATATCAAATATAACTTGGGACAGTATATCTCAACAGTATTGAATGGGTTTAGTAGGCGCAATATTTAGTTTTGTTGAGATAATGATCCAAAACACGGCGGGCAGAAATTCGAGAACAAGAGTAATGTTGACGATAAGGTCTCCACAAAGCTTGAATCCCAATTAAATGAGCTTGACAAGGAGAGTAAGAAGTGAGCTTTTACTTTCAAAGTGCAGTTCTAGAGCATCTTATAGAGTTAATATAGAAGCATGAACAACGAAACTATTTCTAAATGAATTATAAGAGTGTCAAAGAAGCTACGCGATGTATTAGCCGGTATCTGTGGCTGTTTCGAATTTTTCATTTGTTCTGTTATATTGTTTTGCAATTTTTTTTTACATTTGAACTGTTTTGAAAAATAATACATCAATATTAAAGTTAATGGGAGTGTATTGTATGTATATGTGAGAATTCTAATATTGTTATAATACTTGACTTTTACTTATGCAGTTGAAATGCAAAGGCATGCGTTCCTTTTTTGCTAACTTTCTTTTTTTTTAGGGAGAATATATATTGTAGGCGATTTTATTGGAAAACCGAACCCGATATAGCAATACTTTTTATTTAGAAATAAATACTTTTAATATTTATTTATATGCTGATTATTATCAACAGGAGTTTTATAAATTTTAATATAAATATGTTTCGTAGCTTTTCAGTGGTGGATTTGGAACTCCTGCAATTAGGTAAGGTTTTACTGCACTATACTACAGCGTTTTTTATTTATGGAACAGTGTTATTTACTCATTTCCTTAATGATCTATTACTTATTTTTAATATTTTAGGGCGATATACTTGTTCGTGTGGTAGAAGCTATGGAAAATCTTTTACTTTACGCCGACATCAAAGATATGAATGCGGCGGAAAAGAACCAGAATTTCAGTGCGATTTGTGCGATCAACGATACAAACATAAATTTGAGGTTTATAAACATAAAAGATTAATTCATGATAAGGTTTGATAGTCTGACAGTGTGAGTAAATTTGTGCAATGGTTATATGTATTTAATTCTTGATTAAATATTTTACTAAACATTTCATAATATTCACTGTATATAATAATAATAAAATGATTAAAAATCTCTATTAATTGTCTATTGGGTAACGAACGTAGATATTGTTGATATTAAACCGTGACCGTGCGCAGAATTACACTGTTGCACATTGCAAGAGAGTGGGGTAAAATGTGAAAATAACAAGAGTTAGTAGCAACTAGAGTATTGCGATGGGAAAACATTAAAGAAGGACCAAACTCATGCTAAATTAAACAATTTATAAATTTGATTTTATTTGAATATTTCACGGTAAAAATAATGGGCGAATAGATTTTAATTAGTAGGGAATTAACTACATTCTGTTTAAGTATTCGAAGCTCGTAACTAAGGCAGGGTAGAAGAAGTAGTACACTGTGTGCTTACACAATTACAACTTGTAGGGCTGTACTTGTGAAAGATATTCAGGCATATTAATGGAAGGTTACATTACTGTAAGGCTACTGCAACAGAAAGGCATTTGTCTACTTGGATGCTGTTACTCAAGAAACGATTTCGAAGTGCAATTTGATTCTTCCTCCGATAATCTAAATTTGCTTGCCAGTAGGTATTTTCTGTTTCATAATAATTTGGAAAACTAGATTTGAGGGAAGATTTAGAACGAAGGCGAAATGCAAGCTAACGTAATGGTCTAGTTTGAAAATAGGAGTCCAGATTATTTTTATTTGCAGGTCCTCCTTAATTGAGTTATATAAGAAATGTGTAGAGGCGAAAATTAATATATTTAAAAATAAATAATATATTTTATGTTTGTCTTTTCATAGACCAGAAATTTATTAATAGCATAACCATTAGTATTCTTTCCTTTTTTAATATGTTAGTTGTTTCATTCTAACTGTAAATTTTATTCTTATGTATTTCAACCAGTATGAGATAATAAAGTACTCAGTTTATAGTGACGACGTTCTAGGGGGAAAGGGGATCCTTTTTTCTGAAGTTATTAATTTTTTTCTTCTTATAACTTGTAAAACATTAAATTTATATACTTTTATTCTATGTTTTATTTTATAATAATGTTTTTAAAAAATATATAAATATTTACAAGTACGTACATTTTTGTAATTTTTCTCTACGTATACATAAATATTTATATATATTTAAAAAAAACTATTATTAAAGAATCCATCAAATCAAAGTATGTAACTATAAAACTAATGTTTTGCATAAAACAAAAAATAATTATCTCATATTTGTCGAAGTACCCAAATATAAAAGAATAAAATTTGTAGTTATTATTACTATATAGTATATAACAAAAAGATGAGAAAACTGTACTTTCATCTCTCGATCAGAAAAGAAAACTATCCAATAAGTGGAAAAACAGCAAAGCGCATTATGTCGTTTTATATTATAATAAACAAAACATCTATGTCTATGCGACTAGTGGCAAAGCATATATGCGGCCACTGCTAACTACATCGTAATTAACGGAAAAATGAGAGTGTAGAAAGCATTGACTACCACGCGTTTCGTTTGTTAAGAACTTAATAGGTAGCTTGGCTTTGCCGATTGTAGGTACATACAGCAAGGCTACCTAAATGAACGAAATGCGTAATAGTCATTGCCTTGTTGACTAATTTTTATAATAATTACGATATTTTATAATATTGATATTAAGACGTATAAAATGAAAGTTCATGATTAAATTATAGACTAAATTTACAAAATAATCTCTTCCTAATAATATTGAGGTTTATTTATTTTACGTGAAATTAATAATGAATAATAGGTATGATTTGAAAACTAATTTTATAGCCAAAAATTCTTATAGTTAGCTTTTTACATCCTCTATATATATTACAGAAATTTCGTTTCACATTATAAAGTAACGAAAGGCTATAAAGTAAGGAAATTCTTTTTATTTCAAAGATCCGTGTGAAAGATTTATTGCCATAATCATCGTCAATGATGATTAAATAATGAAATTTCAGTTCTTCAGTATTTTTGTTTTTACCTTGATGCTGCTTTACGATGAATTTTTTTCAGGTGATTTAAACACGGCGATTCTAGATTTAATTACTTTATTATCATTATTAAAGTATCATTCAACACTATCTTTTACAAGTGCGGTGTGGTATTTAAGTAATGTGGGAGTAATTTTATTGACAGCAAGCTGCTGTTGAAAATTTCATAGCATATGTTATTTTCATGATTTCTAATGATCATATGTAAATACTATTAATACTCTTTCCTACAGAAGAAGCTCCAACGTTTTAAATTTTCTTGTGTTCATCGAGAAAATATATAAGTAAATACCATAAGTTTCTTTGGTGTAAGTTCCCTCCAAACGCAATCAAATCTTGCAGACTTCTTCACGTGTTGCAATATTTCTGACATCGAGCAATGCATAAATTAATACTTCTATTGTATTGATAATATGGTGAATATCATTTTTAAGTAAATGAGTATAATTATAAATTTTACCGAAAATCGAGTTTTGGGAAGATTTGACATATGATTCAGGAAAGAAATCACACCTCTATGTTTAAAAATTTATAAATTAGTAATGTAATAAAATTTTCCTATATCAATCTATTTTTTATTTTTCTGTTTTATAGTGTCTATTCATATATAATTTTTATCTGAAATTAAATTTAACACGATAAATTTCGTTAAATAGACACTATTTCTTTATGTTATGTCATGTATTATTTTCTGTGTAATGATTACTCATAACATTAATTCCTTAAGCGCTAATGTATTTTCGAAGAATATAATATAATACATATCATACTTTACATAACTAAAACACTGCAAAAATTTCATATTCTGCTTTCTGCTTATATTTGCCACATTCATTATGAGAACGGCCAGTCTTTTAATTATTAGGTGTTCTGTTGGATATCAGAATATTCTTAAATTTATTGCTCAAGAGAAAATTCAATTTGCATACAGTGTCACGATTTATTGCAAATTAAGGATAAGCTAATGTATTTCTATTATGAAAAATAATGAATTCGTTTTATAAATCAACGGAGTATGTTGTATGCAAGCAGTTACTCACCGGTTGTAAATTGCTTACTATTTAATAAAAGTGTTCTAATGACGTTCTTTATTGGTTTAGTGTATATTATGTCTTTTCCTGTAAGTATATTCAACGCACACAATGTTTGTGAGTTTGTTAGAAGAAAGTTTTGATTTCAAAGCGTTATGGACTTAACAATTTAACAATAAAGTTGATTTTTTGTTTTTTCTTAAACATGTACATGAAAATGACGATTTTTTATAGTGAAACGAAAATTTTATGACTTAAATCTTATGTTCAAAGTATTGTCTGATACAAATAATCACGAAAATATGTTCTGTATTCGTTTCTAGGTTTTGGCGTCCTTATTTCGAGTTGTTCAGAGAGACTCATTGCTTCATTTGCGGTTATTGTTGTTTAATAATAACTGGGACGAGTTTCCTGAGAGCTCTCTATTTTTATTGCTTTTTGATTTCTGCGAGCCATAGCTTAAGTCCTGGAGTCTGGTAGTTTTGATACGGTTTCACGAATGCGATAGCATCTAGGTCGCAGTGAATACTATTTGTTTTTGAGGGCTGTGTAGTTGTGATGAGTAGAAATGGCCGATTTTGCCGGCGCACAAAAGCGCCGTGTGGAATGATTTTATTTATACCTAGTCACGTCGCTTAATTGTGTATTAGTTTACTCGCGTTGCCTCTAGAGTGTGCATCGTTAGTTCAACCAGCCGTGCATAGGTCAGCGAAAATATTACGTCACGACAAAACTAATCATCTTTGGCGATGAGCGCTTTTCAAGTATTTGGTAACTTGCTCAGCCAATTTATATTTCTTTCTCGTAATAACACATGGATCAATAAGTCCCGAGACTAACAATGAAAACAACATTTTTTTTGCAAAATTTTTTTTTATTCATCAACATAATCACCTTTTAGGGTGATACAATGGTTCCAACGCTTTTCCAATTTTTCAATACCATGTTTATAAAAAAATTTATCTTTCGCTTCAAAATAAGCTTCAGTTTCAGCGATGACCTCCTCATTTGAGTGCATTTTTTTAAGTTGTCACTGGGGGCTAAATCTGGCGAATATGGGGGGTGGGGAAGCAGATCAAAACCCAATTCGTTCAATTTTGCCATTGTTTTCATCGACTTGTGGCAGGGTGCATTGTCTTGGTGAAAAAGGATTTTTTTTCTCTGCATGTGCGGTCGTTTTTTTGCGATTTCCTCCTTCAAACGCACCAGTAAGTCAATATAATAATCACTGTTGATCGATTTACCTTTTTCGAGGTAGTCAATGAAAATCACGCCATGTGTATCCCAAAAAACTGACGCCAGGACTTTGCCAGCTGACTGCTGCGTTTTCGGACGTTTCGGACGGCTTACGCCAGCTGTGCGCCACTCAGATGACTGCCGCTTCGACTCTGGAGTGTAGTGATGTATCCATATTTCGTCCATGGTCACGTAACGACGCAAGAAATCTTTTTTGTTGCAAGTAAATAGCGATAAACAGCTTTCTGAATCATCGACTCGTTGCTGTTTTTGTTCCATCGAAAGCAATCGCGGCACTCACTTGGAAAAAACATTTTTCATGCTCAATTTTTCATGAAGGATAGTAAATACACTTCCATATGATATCTGTGTCATCTCAGCAATCTCACGGAGCTTCACTTTATCATTTTTCATTATAATTTTTGTCACTTCACTCACATTTTCCGGTGTAACGGCTTCCACAGGTCTACCCGAGCGTTCCGCGTCATTTGTGTCGGTACGACCACGTTTAAACTCGGCAAACCACCGACAAATCGTTGCTTTTGATGGACAAGAGTCCGGGTAACATTTTTCAATCCATTGTTTTGCTTGCGTGGTGTTTTTACCCATTAAAAAACAATGTTTTATCAGAACACGAAACTCGGTTTTTTCCATTGTTTAAACAAACTACAAAACGACTTTACTCCAACCTCGATAACTTAGCTGTTTCTGGTCCGATCCACTTAAAATTTTGACACGTTTCAAGCAAAGGTTAGTACTCTAGAAAGACGTGGTTACTGGTTTACTACGAGCGCCATCTATGGGTTAGTCTCGGGACTTATTGATCCATGTGTTATAAGCTTGGAATAATGTTCGGATATCGCACTTTTCTGCTTGGAGTGTGTTGTGTGCCTAGTTATTGCGTTGTGCCAGGAGTGATGGAGTATCCTTCTCAGTAATGCATGTGTTGGTTTGTCCGATATGTGTACGTTCACGGCAATTGAATCGTACTTCATATATTACTTGATTTCTTAACTCCATTTCATCCTTAGAGTGCCTATTCTATTTGATTTTCCTACTTAGTGTAAACAGTTTCTATGTTGTGCTTGTCCAAAATATTTTTGATTCATTCAATAGTTTTCCTGCGATATAGAGAGAAATGTGCAGTGCGAGTCAAATCCATATTCAATATTTTACATATCAAAAATTTTCTTGTAATTTTTAAGACATCCATTTATGAAAGTCTAAATTATATCAATCACATTTAGTGCTTCAAGTATATACCTATTGTTAATAATTATTAAGCCCTGAGTATCACTTAGAACTTGTTCTACTTTGAATAAATAATTTGCAATTGGGATTAATCAGCAATTACTTAAGGATTACATTGGTGTACTCTCAGGTGCTGGTGCCTTATCGTCATTTAGTGATTTTGTTTGTTCGTGTTAGACTTGATGGCCGCCAAACCATTTAACTTTAGCCAGTTTTGACATTTCACATTTGAACTTTCTTCCAGAAAATTATAACATTTTGCCTTGAATGTTTTAATTAAACAAAATAATGTGTTCGGATTGATTGGATTTTTATGATGTATCACCCTAGCCAAAACAATTTTTAATTTGTAATAATCTACATAACTTTAAGTGTTTCAAATGCAACAGTTTCTAATTAAATGCCAATTAGATTCATGATCACACGATCTTGGTATAATCTCTAGTGTTTAATGTCCTGATTGTAATTATTAAAATTAAAAATTACTTCGTGATTTAATATATGTCATTTCCTTAGTTGGTCTTGAAGTATATTTAATAATATGTAAAATGTTGGTTACAAAATAAAGAACTAGATTGAGTCGCTTTTTTAGGATTTCTCAATAAAACAAAAACATCTTCTAAATATTTCTCCACTTACTAGAATCTGTAACCTTTCGGTCATGAAGAATACCATGAATAATACCAGCAGTCACGTAATAAATCGAGTTATATTTTGCCGTTTTCCACAATTTTTTCCTAAAATCACCTATATTTGTAGAATCCGTGCTTCTAAAGCATTTTTCACTTCTGCTCTAAATGTTCAATCGGGTTAAGATCGATTGGGAATAGTATGCTGTAATTTAGTACGTTGTGCAACAAGCAGTGTTCCATCATGTAAGAGGTATGCTTCGAGTCGTCATGCTGGAAGTTCTATTTTATCCATTCGGCAATCAATAAATACTTATCTTGCCTTTGTATTAAATCCTATGAAAGCACTGAATCGATTTCATGTTTTGTAGTGCGATACATATTCTGATTTTAGTTCTGTTGCAGGTTTTGGTCACACCGTTTTCTTACCATCCGTATCAATTAAGATTGCTCAATTTAGACTCATTTGAGAAAACGACACTTGCCTAAAACGTTTTTGGACATTTATTTTTTTGTAAATTACTAAATGCTTCTTCCTGCAATATACTCAGTTTATACTCTATTTAATACTCGAATAATTGATATTGGACGATCTATTAATGTTTATATTTTAAATACATTTATATTTAAATTTATCTTATTTTTTTGAAAAATGAAGCTCTTATCATGATCAGTCTTCTTCGTAGCATGACAGGGTTTTGTAACGTTCCTTCAAATAAGAATTTATTATTTATCATTTAAATGGCAGAATGTGAATGTCCTACAGTTCTACTAGCTTATCTTAACAATTTCACTTGACTACTAAATTTATTATTCACAGCTCTATCTATTGCAAACATCGCACTTTCATCCAAAGAAACATTCAAGGAAGATATTCACAATACGTAAAGGTTTCCGATCCTGGAGTATTAAGTTATATTTATTAAAATTATATTGAAAGCATATACGAAGAAGAATGTTATTGTTTCTTGAAAGTAAGTATGTTTGTTTATTCTAATCACAATATATTTAGTAGTTTCGTGAGTGTTTGAACATAATGTATTTTATAATAACATGAATTGTACAGTTTTACTGAAGATATAAGTATTTGCAGTAATGTCCTAGTTGGGTCTATAATACTTCCTCATCGTACATTAAGGTAGCAAAACATTGTGTTTGTGCTCTAGCTTTGTTGTTTTGTGTTAGTGACCTGAATATGTTCTGCCAAAGTCTTTTGGATGCATATTTAAAATGATGAAATACAACATTATGTTTTTAGGACTGATTATTATGCCTACCTGGGGAAATAGTCAAAATGCAGAAGAGTCTAAAGACAATAATGGCGTACATGCGTGCCCACGATGCACTAAAGTTTACATTCACAAGAAATCATTGAATCGCCATATGCGTCAAGAATGTGGACTTGATCCTGTTCTGGCATGCCCGTATTGCCCTTATAGAGCTCGTAGAGCATACGTGTTAGCTGCACATGTGAAAAACCATGGAGGTTCAATTAAATGAATGTTTTCTTCCAAATGCCAAAGACGTCATCTAACTAGTCTTTTAGTTGTTGTTATTTTGCAGTTTATTTATTTAATAATAAAATATTTTTGCATATAATTTTATCATTACTCATATTTAATGACCTTTCATTGTTCTCCCTATGAATTAGGCAATTATTAAATTTATACTCAGAACTGTTTTGTTTAGAGTATTTCATATCATTCTTTTATAGGTCTAAACGAAAACTTGCTACTGGACGAGAATAATTTGATTCTTTCGAGACCTTTCTTTAACGAGGATGACATACAATTGATAAATACTGAATTGGATGAAAATAATTTTATAGTTTTGAGTGAAAACGTCTCAAATGATGATATGGCTCACGATGAACATACAGAACTTAATAATACAAATGGATTTCAATGTCAGAAATGTAAAAGAGTGTACAATGCGAAAAGGAATCTTGTCAGACATATTCGCTTTGAATGCGAGAGAATAAGAACTTTCAAATGTCCATACTGCGTACACAGAAGTTGCAGAAATAATGATCTTAAAAGGCATTTGATTCGCAAGCATAAAATAAATACATAGATACTTATATGTGATGATATACAATGTGTGAATTGTTTTTATAAAAATAAATGTTTTAAAATTGGAATTTGATTATATTCGACATGCCAGAAATTTGTTGATTCGTGATTGATGTATTCATTTTAAAAGGAAGCTTTATTTAAACTTTGTTCAGCTTAAATCGAGAAGGTTGCATTTAAAGCAATTAAAGAACTAGGGTTATAGATGTCGATTAAGTAACGATTACTAAATTTACCAGTCGTCTTTGTATTTTTTGTAGACTTTGGTTCTTACATTGATTTGATTCGTAATACGAGTTCTTTGGTTTTTGCGTTAAACTCCAACTTTGTCTTATTCTAAACCATTTGTCTGTCGCTTTGGTTTCTAAGGTTCTTTGATTTTTAATGAATATAGTTTAGATATGAAACGACGAATGATGAGATATTAATTTTTTGACAAATGCCAACACAACAAATGGATAACACTGGGGAACAATTTGTTCGACTCGTCAACTGTTTTAAAGTTAAATCGGCATACTGATTTCGAAACCGCAGTTAGTTTTCTTATTTCACGTCAAGTGTTTGTCTACAGCTTATATTAATGGGACCACTCTCTGTTGGAACGTGGGTCATAGGAAGCACTAGTGCTCTTCCACGGGCTGAAGTAAACCTCCGATGACTTGTCTAGGCTATTTAGCTACACTTCACATAGTGTAATGAGACGTTGTGTGTCGCTCTTTATGGTGAAGTGCATTCCGAAGTGGAGTTCGAGTCCTTGTTTTTATACAAGGGGTTAACTAACAGTGTTTAGTTTTTTATCTACATACATATGTATTTAGTTGCTTTCCTGCAGATTATGTATAGCTCTGCTATTTTGCGTTGTAAGAGCTTAGACAGCCCTTATTCGTTTTGTAATATATGTATCAATTTCACCATTTCTACTCAAAGATAAACATCAGTACGTTGGTCAGGCAAGCCTATTTTGCATATTGTAAAGTGACAATTGGTGATCAAGATAAATCTTGGGTTCCGCACAAGGTGTGCACGCCATGTGTCTAGGGTTTACGGATGTGGACGAAGAGAACCATTTGCTATTGGGTATGCCTATGATTAAAAGAGAGCCTAGAGATTATTCACATGACCGTTACTTTTGCTTACTGAAAACGTCAGGATATAACAAGAAAAATGTAAAACAAAGTATTCTAGTTTACTGTCACCAGCTATATGTCCAGTGCAGATCATCTCTGTTGACCTTAAAATGGTCTGCTTCCTTCTTAGCCAGCAACGCGGATATACCATGTATCGCTATTTTTTATGCAGTTGTGGATAGTAGAGCTCGTGAGAAGCATTGTGTGCAGTAGGATTGGCCGCCAAGACCTAACCTAAAATGTGATGATGCAAACATTCTACATCAGTCACTTGTCGCCAAAAAAAAAACATTATATCTCCACTTTTGCATATAAAACGGAGTCTCATGAAGTAACTTGTTAAAGCTTTGTCAACTGAAGGCGACTGTTTCAAGTATCTCATTTCGGCATTTCCTAATCTGTCTTTTGGAAAGAATAAGGCCGATGTGTTCGACGGTCCATAGATTCAGCAGCTCGTTGAAGATGGACATTTCATCGGAATAATGAGAGAAATCCATAAGAATGCTTGGTTGGCATTCAAAAACCATTGTCTACATAGCCATCTTGCTGTCTTCCCGAAAAATCTTGCTGCAGTCAGTGATAACCAGGGTGAGCAGTTTCACCAAAATTTGAAGATCATAGAGGCACGATAACAGGGTAGATGGGATGTGCATATGATGGCTGAGTATTGTTGGAAAGTCTAGAGAAAATTTTTACGTTAATATGTATGTTTGCCGTTTATTAGAAGAACTTTACTATTTGTATGAAAGCAATGTAATTTATAGAAACTATATACAGCGTCAGTATGAATAAAATTATTCTCTGTGAGTAATAAATTATAATTATTTCCTTTATTTTCCTTTGAATGCGTATGTTGTATGCATATGTTGTATGACTTTTGGGATAAAGAGAGGGTATCGTGTAGCTTTTGTTAGTTGACGTGATAGGCAAAAACTGGATAATTTTTGGATTCAGATGCCAAAAGTTGGTCAAAAACAAGTGTCAGATCTAAGTCAACAAAATTTGTGTTTCCCATTGTAATTGATTGAAAATCTTCAATTAAAAAAACATACAGTTTATTATGACTTTTTAAACAACGTTGGGACTTTCTATTTAGCACATAATTGGTAAGGAAACAATGCTTTTGCCCGTTTTTTATATTATACGCGATTCCAGTTCCAAAATTTGTCTAACTTTAGTAGACTTGTGCGTGTAATTCTATCGAAACTAAGTAAATAATAAGTTTTCTGATAAAATTCGCTTATGTGAAACTCTTTAAGTAGATAATTCCTCAAAGCTGTTTATAGACAAATTCCTTTGAGTCAAGTTTGACTGAATTACGATAGACTGTGGCAAGGTGTAAATCTATCGAATTGTCAATATTGCAAGTGCATTCGTTTATTTCTTTCAATTGGTCTTTTAAATCCCTACCTCATCACTGTGTACATTTATTACAAGTTCAAAATTAGCAACCGTTCAAAAAATTACTTAGTAAAATAAATGAAGCTGTTCGAACACCATTTTAAAGAATACTTTGGTGAACACTTTAACTGTTTAAAACATCTATCATCCTAGTTTTTGATATCTACTTCGAAAAGTTTTTAAATACTGCTCTCTTATTTCATTTCATTTCAAAAATTAAAATATGTAAATTACCTTCTTCCATCTGTTTTGACTTCCTTTCGTTTATAGTACGATTAAATTATCTTTTTAAATTCATTGTTGCTGGCAGATATATTGTCTGTCATCAATATATTTATGATTTCTATATTATTTCCGTGCTGTACTCTCCTCAATTATGTTTCCTCCGTAAATGTCACAAATTGTTCTAGCATATTTCGGTGTTTTAACGTTTCTGTTGAACTCGAAAAAAAGATATGTCGTAAATGCTTGGTTTTTTTCTTTTCGATGTTCCATTTTAATTTTTCAGTAAATAAGACAATCTTTGTAGAAATTTAGAAATTCAAAAACTGTTCGATTAAACAATAATATGAAATTAAAATAACTTTGACATATTTAACAATTTTTTTTCATGGTACTCTCAATCTAAAACCTTACCGTTTTTATATATTAACTTAGTCAATATTATGTCTTATTAAATCATATATAGATACCGGAAGAACGTTTTCAAGACCAAAATTAGGAAATATTGGATTTTTAAATTTTTACCGTTGAAAAAGTGTGCGTTTTGGCTTTCAACAGTACAGATTGTTTGCGAAATTTGTTGCCGTACGGGTATATTTGCCGTAGTGTTCCAGGTGCGACACTGTCTAATTATCTGCTGATAATGACAACCTAATTGTCGAAATACGTGTACAGAATACGAAAATTAATGTGCAAAGGGGTTATATATCAACCTTCAGTGATTAAATTCTTCTTTTGTTTTCAGCATTTTTTTCAAAATTTTAAGTTTTATTAAAAGAATCAGATGTATAACTATTACTACTGTTTATAAGTATATAATTTATATATATTATATAATTGAATCACAACTTTTAAATGTCATTTTTAATTTAGACGTAGATATTTTTACATTATATATCAATTGTATTATTTCTTTAAAAG
Organism: Dermolepida albohirtum; assembly: GCA_031893035.1. NCBI lineage: Eukaryota > Metazoa > Arthropoda > Insecta > Coleoptera > Scarabaeidae > Dermolepida > Dermolepida albohirtum. Next base: position 358,507 of record JAVIWB010006067.1, read on the forward strand.
CATATTTCGTATGGATTTATTTATGAAAGCGAAGCAACTTAGTGACTGGTATGTCCTGAGTTTTAAATTATAATAGTCGTATAATAATAATAGTAATAATATTAATAATATTAACAATAGTAATAGTTGCTGAAGGTAATTTTGATGGTGCCTGTGGTTGATTAACTTGATCACTGGAGGTTGATATATAACCCCTTGCCACATTAATTTTCGTATTCTATATACGTATTTCGACAACTAAGTATAACGAAGGTGCGACGCTGTTTAACTATCTGCTGATGATGACAGTTTAGTTGTCGAAAACGTATACAGAATACGAAAATTAATGTGGCAAGAGGTTATATATCAACCTTCAGTGATCAAGTAATAGTTCCCCTTAACAAGACAGAAGGGCCATGAGGTATGCCCAATGGGCCTTTTGTCTTGGACGGAGGACTTTTATTGTAAGCAGACTTTTTCGCTACACTACGATTGTAACAGCGCAAGCACTACGAACTAACAACCTATTATTACCTCAAAATTTAAATCCAGCTACTCATTTTCAATTGTCTGAAACGAGCTGGGACCGATCGATGTTGTAGGCAGAATCGATATTTGATATCGGTACCTTGAGGTTAATAGTCTTGTCACCGATCCACTAAACTACCACGGCCCATATTAATAATAATTAATAATAATTTTGTTCTTTTTTCGACCGCTTATTTCTTGTATAAATAAAATGATAATATAATAATAATAATAATTCATGGCTTCACATTCTCCAATAGTTAAAAGCCAATTGCATGAACCATTGGCAGGTCGTTTATTATTATATCCGCGCTCCTGGCGCTACATAAGAGTTTTGACTGTCGGTATTCTCCTTAAACGAAATAAGCTGATAATAACAAAGCATTAAAGCAAATACTTTTATGTATACCATTAATATTTATTCTTGTTATTTGTCAAATTATTTTTAAAAACATTAATGGAACTTTCATTCAAATATATTATTTTTAAATTTTATGTAAAATATTTTATTAAAACTTATAATTGGTGTTTAGCAAAAAAGTCGCACGTATTAATATGCACTTGAATGCACAAGTACAATAAACAATTGGAATTAGGGTCCTTGTTTTGATGGTGATTGAAATAAATTAATCTTGCTCTAACGGATCTGTTATTTTAGGAAAATGTTTTTACTGCTGTCAATGTGGGAAAAATTACAAGCTACGAAGCTCTTTGAATCGACATTTAAGATACGAATGTCAGAAGGAACCCATGTATCAGTGTCGCATTTGTGATAAACGAACACATTTAAGAAGTAATTTAATACAACACGTGAGGTTGGTACACCGTAAAGACCTTAGTCCCACAGGAAAAGATACACTTGACGATCATTCTTAACTATTTGTTAATGTATGTGTAAATCTCTTTGTAAATAAAATTTTATTTTATTTTCGCTTATTTCATTTACTTGCAAATTAATGCTTTGAGGCAGATTGAAAGAGAAACAATAACTTGCCTAAACAGATAAAGTGTACATTTAAATTTAAAATGTAATAATTCTCGAAAATATCTGCTTATAGAGCAAAACTTCAACTTAATTGCAGCTTTATTTCAGTAGATAAGATGTAGATACAAACTAAACACATTTTTAACCAAAATTTCAATTTAGCAATTATTAAATGTTTTTATAAACTGGTTTAAAATAAAAGTTGTTTAATAGCTTGCATATTTTTCTATTTTAGCTCTAAAACAACATAAAGTATTTGACTTGTCATTGTGAACGGTTACTTTGTGATCCATATCATAATATAGTAAATAAAATAAAGTCGTATTACCATATTGTTAGTGTGTGATATAACAAAGTAATATGTATTTTATTTTATTTAGTTTATACATTATTTAAACTAAATTTTAGTTTGTCTCCCACGTTTTTTTTATTAATAAGTAATTACTTCTGGTCAAATACTTCCTTTTATTATTTCTGGTCGCATTTTGTCAAACTTTCGTTTTTACAACTTTACTAATGCTTAGTATTTATTACTTTCTTCTATTATGTAAAATTTAGTTTTTTCCTTAAAAGTAGCAAAATAGGTTTGGTTATTTGAAGAATTTTCGACAACTGTATATCAGAACACAGCAACTCATACATAAATAAAAAAAACGAATTATTATTTCGTTAATCGCTTAGAGTTTTTTTTTAAAATGTTGGTCGCTTTATTCTACAAGTTTTAGTCTTTTGTGTCCGGGTTTTTTACGATTAGGGATAATAAAACATTTATTTTATATTAACGAAGTTTCTAGGCATTTTCGCTTTGTTTCAAGATATTTATTTAATTACACATGCCAACCAATAAATATTTTTTAAAAACATTTTTCAAAGTTCAACCTGTTTCTTATGTATTTTGGTGTGCTGAATCCAAATTTTCAATCAGTTTTTTTCTAATACGTACCAATTTTTCGCAATCTTTATCTTTTGTTGGGTATGACAGTATTAAAATATATAGTTAAGATTTGAAGGTACGTAATTTATTATCAGAGTATAATTGAAAAATTTAACATTTTATTATTACAATGGTAGTGTAAGTTTGAATATGAACAGTTTTTTACTAAAGTTTCTCCAACCTTTCACGGTAAAAGTTCGAGTGCAGCTTTCCTTTTATGTGATGCTTCTGGAGTTGCTCGTAGAAGGGTCCAACAGTAATCTCCCATCATGTTGACATTCCAACGACCCTGATACCGTTTCTCCATCTCCTTTATATCTTGGTGGAAACGCTCCTCTTGTTCCTCACTTACAGCTTCAAGATTGTCAGGGAGAAAATTTAAATGTGAGTGTAAAAAATACACATGCAGATTAGAAAGTATACGCCTTCGTGATTTTCTTTGTATTAGTCATGCAGATACTCAAAAGTGCACTTTGAGCATTTACTACTTATTAGGTGTAGAGACCAAGGCATTATTATACGTTTACAATACATAAATAACGTAAAGTAAACATGCGAGGAAACTTTACGTCTTCTGGTATTTTAAAGTTCATTTTCGGATTCAGCAAGTCGAAAAACATAAAGGGGAGCCAAATTTATAAAAAGAGGTTTTTCGTGGTTGGCCTCTGTTATTTTTTTTTCTTCTTTAACCTACAAAACATCGACTTCATATATATTTTTGTGTATTCTGTTAATATTTTTTAAAAATATGTTAATATTTGTAAGTACGTATATTTTTTTCCTGTTGAAAATTGTAAATTTATAAAATTGCACTTGTGTATGGAACTGACGGAACTGTTATGTACATTTGGCAAAAATTTTATCAGCGAGCATGTGCTATAAAGGGAAAGAAACAAATAACACATACTTGCAAATTAACACAGTTTCATATATAAGTATAAAAGCATAGAAACATCTAAACATCTCATAAATTGTGTTAATTTAAAATGTTTGCGTATTTGTAAATTTGTAATTTTTAATAGGAAAAAAATTTTTATATTTTTAAAAAACATAAAAAAAATCCACAAATAATGATATATAAAATCGATGTATTGAAAGTTAAAGAAGAGGCAACATCAGGAGGTGAAATGTACATAGATAAGTGAAATAAATATTTTGTGAAACTATGAAAAGTATGTTTTATTTTAATTCGTTAATATTTTCAAATTTGCGTCGTGCTGTTTCTGCATTAATATTTTCTATTTTACCACTCAATATTCTACCGCTTAAAATCAAATTCATAATATAATTAGTTTCCTTTTCATTTTATTATCAACCTATCTTTCAGAGTAATATAGCCTATATATTTCTCAGAGCTAATGTTTATAAATGCAGCATGAATTTTGTATAAGAGTACACACATATTCAGTAACTTTAAATTTATCTGAAAGCTTTGAGAAAGAAAGAAATTTCAATAGAACAAAACATATTATCTTCTTAAATCTAATAGCCACGTAAACCTTTATAGAATTTAACTATTTACACCTTTCCATCATCTATAGTCAACTATTTCTTTTTTCAACTAGTATCTATATTTTCAATTTTTTTTATTAAGTATTTTTTACATATTTTTAAAACTTACCGATTATTTCTTTTTTTGGGATTGATTTGGTTGATAGTTTCTTATTCGATACGCTTTGTACATTTATTTCATGTATTTTTAGCCATTTAAAATTAAAATGTAAATTCCTACAAGTCTGCATATCATACAGTGTTGATAAGCAATGGCTGTCTGCACAGCATTTTTAATTGCTCTTAGGGATTTATTTTCTAAAATTAAGACGATTTTAGCCCTGTCCTACACCATTTACAAAATAGGGGATCTAAAAATATTTTAAGGCAATCACTATCTCATTACCACTCAAACTTTACAAGGCATTTTATATCATATTCTGAACGTAAAATTGTTCCTTGTAGTACTCAATATTCCCTTGAATTTTTGAGGGCTGTATTTATCAGTTTATCACTCGAGTGGAATATAATAAGTTTTATTTTTCCAAACTTTGAATGAAGTATTTATACTTCATATACAATTGTTAAAATTTGTGTCGAATAGGGCAACAGTTTTTGACGTTTTTATTCTTTGTTAATTAGTGTAGATGACATACCTTAAATTCTTGTAAGTATCTAGTATATAAATTTAGTTGCTGAGGATATTCCAAGTATTATTTGGTAGTCTATTTAATTACGGAAGAATTTCCGAAATCAATTTGATCATTTGGTATATTTTCCTGCTTATTTTTAGATTTGAAATTTCTGCTATTTCTAGACATTCCAATTCTTTACTCACATGAAATATATAATTTGAAATCCCTAAAAATGTGGTTGCTGGAGATACAATATTCCGTGAGACTAGAATATCTTTTTGAATTAGTTTCTATTATATTTTAATAGATTTCCCTCATGACAGATTGCTAAAATTAAGAATCGTACTGTTTATATTGCATCGTTTTAGGATTTATTTATTTTAGTTTTTATTCATTGAATGTATTATTTTTAATAGAATTTTATAACTGGTGTAACTACGAGAATTTTTTGTTCTAATTTGCCGTATAAAAATGAATATCCCAAAATGATAAAACGAAGGATACATTGAAAACTTCAATTATATCATAATCATAGATATCTAATGTTGAACAAATCTCCGGGCTCGTAATTGCCTACAGTTTCGTCGAAAAGCCTGGATAGGTGCAATTACAAATAAAATACGTAATGGACGTAATACGTAATTCTAATGTAGGAAAAAGATTTAGAAATTTATTTACATCCGTCGGAATTAACAATCTGTCTTCACGCTTGTTGGATTGTTCAACCTTATAGATAATATAGTAAAACCATTTTTTTACGAGGAAAAAAACAATCATTAAAAAATAATTGTCAATTACATACTAATTGTATTATTTGGAAATAAATAGAATGAAAGATAGACTTCCATTACAGGAATTGCAAAACTAATTATTATCTCTCTAGTAGAGAAGTATGGTATTTGATTGTTAGAGAATCTACATAAATCAATAACTATTGAATTAAAAGCATGATAAAAAATTTTTCAGAAATGTACGATTATTCCATTAGAAATTATGTCTAGTACTTGTTTCTAAAATATCTTTCAAATTTTACCTATTTACTTATGTGTATATTTGACAAGAGATCCCATTTTCCAGGCAAAACTCAGGTTGGAGTGGTTTTGGCTTTGTAGTGTACGTTTGTAGATACATAAGCCTAGTGTCACAGTTTTGTTGTTAAATAGAGTAGAAACGGAAAGCCTCCCATTATTCATCTTCTTTTTCATGTACAATCAGAGCGGAGTTATATTTAGATAAGAGGATGCTAATTTTTATTATTTATCCTAAAATACCTTATTATTTCCGTCTTGTCTAGCAAAATTGAAGGTTTCTTGACTTTCTCTTATCGAAGATCGTTTTTACTTCTTTCCATCATCTATTTCTCTTTCAATGATCTTTTTCTATGGTTTGAATTCAAAGTTTAATAACCATATTTTATCTTACAAGTTATTTTTAATGAAAAAATCGGTCATAGCTGTACTAGATTGGCTATCTGTATTTGCTAGTCCATAACTACATTTTTTAATTTCAGAATTTTATTTTATTTTCATCTCGTTGTTTGTTGAATCTATGTCTTTTCTGATACCATATCTTGAGAATTGTTCGTCATAGCCTGTTCAGCGTTGTCTATGTACACTCTTTCATCAGATTTTGGACATCAGTGGATAAATGCTTTGTTTATTCCAAAATGATTTATTAGCTATATTTCCTAACCAGTTCTGCTTTAATCTATTTTTTTAAGATGCCAGAAGTAACTTACATTTGGAACAATTGTAATTTTTTAATATTTGCTTTTGTCGCATTTAAAAATTGTTAACGAAATACTGTACTTTAACTGTTTAACTGTTTGTACATTATTCGATGATTTTATACAATGTATATATACATATATATATATATATATATATATATATATATATATATATATATATCATTGAGTACAAGTATATATTTTTTAACCAAATTTTTGACAAATGTTTACTGTTTTGAGAATAATAAATGTCAAAAGAAAGTAGCAAGACAGCAATAAACTTTTGTGCTGTTTTTTGTTGAACTCCAACGAAAAATTTTCTTTTTCTTTCCTTTATTGTGGATTAGTTTTTAACTATTCGATTCTAATAGTCGTGAATTAGCGTATGGGAACGCTAAGCGTTCGAAGACGACTAAATGATCGCCAACTAAGCAATTTTGAAAGGCATGTGTCGCTGGGCTATTATAAAAAGCTAGTATGCACTTTGTATAATTGTTAGGGAGATGCAAAGAAATATTTGTAAGGTTATTCGTTGTTGGAAAGATTTGTTTCAAGAAGGTAAGCACCACCATAAAAGAAACCACAGAACGGGAAGATGAAGGACTAATATTGCTTGGGATGAGCATGGCACCTCAAGGTCTGTGGAAATGTTTTTTTGGCAGAGATAAACCATATATCACCATATTCCTTCGTTCGGGTTAATTTAGAATTGTTTAAGACTAATATTGTTCCTCAATAATCGGCATCGTGTTTTTAGATTAGCGTGATGTAATGTACGGGCAAATTGGGATGAAGAATGGAATAATATCGTCTTTCCAAATGAATATCATTCTTGTTTGTAGGCTCATGAGTCCGACGTCGTAGAGGACAAAGGCAGGTTTTGAATTTTTCCATACTGTGAGACTGCATTTACTAGAGAATTCATGGTTTCGGGCTCCTTTAATATTCTTTCAAGGCAATTTAAATGCTCAAAGATACATTTACGAAGTTCTGGGACCAATTTGCTTTTCTACACATCCAATAGTTCAGTAATTCCACAATCCAGCAAGACTGCCTGTCCTCATGTGGTAGTTACCACATTAAGGAATCACAATGTAACAACTGAAATATTAAATCAAAATCAATATTCTTAATTGGTCTGCACGGTTGCTAAATTTATCATTAAAATAGAACACGTTTAGGAGAAGATAGGTCGAAGTATTTATATCTTTTCTAACCCTCAACAAGAGTTACATGTTGCCCTAGAAGTGGCATGCAGCGACCTTCCACACAAGTCATTGGCACATCTTATTAGAAGCTTTTCCGGGCAAACAGCGGAATGTATTCCTTTAAGTGGGGCAGCAACTCATTAAATTTTCTCTATAATGACATGAATTTTTTAATAAAAATTTATCATTCTCATTACAGTAAATATTTGTGCAAATTTCACTTTACTAAGTGATTCGTTTTATTTTGTCACATAGTATATATAAGTAGGTAGATGAAAGTTTGACATCTCAAGTTTTGATCCCGTGTTATCTGCTTTCTAGGAAGGACCGTTCTCCTAACATTTCAACGAAATTTTACCCCTTATTTTAATTAGAGTTTGAGATTATTATTTTCAAGTTTTAACCACCGACTAACTGACTTCGAAAGAATGCAATTGTGATACAAGTGAAACGTCAAGGCAACGTTTCTTCTTAAAACACATTTAATTCGCGAACAAAAGCTTTGAAAACCATAACATTATTGCACGTCCGCGATGATATATTATAATTAGCCAACAATTATTTATAAACTATTATCGTAGGACCATATTATTTTATATTAAGTATTTTACGGTAATATTTTTTTATACAAGATATAAGCTTGTTGCACGAACTATCTTGTCTATGTAAACTAATTTATGTTTGTGTATTATGACGTTTTGGTTATACCTGATTATGTTTTCAAGTCGTTGTCGAAAAAGTTTAATATAAGTACATCCTCGTGAAATGACAATGACATCATACAGTGTTGTGTTCTCAACTCTTATTTTGTTCTGGAATTTCTTCTCTTTTTTAAACCTTCAAATTATACATTGCATATAAACTATAGTATTTCCCTTTATCATTAACATGTGTGCATATAGTTATTTAATTAACAAATTTTACTTTGGGGTTGTATTTATTACGAGCACGAACGAGATATGCTTCATCTATTATATTTAATTTAATTTTCAGAGTACCTGGAACAAACAATATCACCGGAAACCATGGTAACATTGAGAAATCTTCTAAACGTTCCACCAAACAAAGCACGTAATAGAAAGGAGTCTCTGAAGAAACTGAAAATATTGAGCGATCATGTAATCAGGCCGGGTTACAGCAGCGATTCTCAATTTGCTTGCAGACGCTGTGGGAAACGATACAGATGGAAATCGACTATGAGGAGGCACGAACAGGTCGAATGCGGTGGTAAAGAACCAAGTTTTCACTGTCCGTATTGTCCCTATCGAGCCAAACAAAAAGGAAATCTTGGCGTTCATATTCGTAAACACCACAGTATTGAAATGGAGCGTTCTACGGATGATGCATTAAGAAAACGCGTACCTGCAATTGTCAATTGACGGTTATTGTTGATTTTGGAAAGTTTGAAGTGCCTTAAAAGAGAGAGTTTGTAATACCTTTTACAGGAAATTTTTACTAATATTGACGTTTTTGCAGTCAAGCAATAATTTTATATTAATTGTTATTATAAATGATTTTACTTATGCAATATTTTGTGAATATTTTATGAAAAATTTATATATGAAATTATATTCATACTACGTACAAATAGATGGGTGCTCGATTAAAATATTATATGATATTTTTTGGGGAAATAAATTGTTAAATATTCTCTTGTTTGTTTTATTTTTGTATATATGCAGTGTATTATTTTTATTAACTGTCTGAAGCTCTTCGTCTAGATTCAAGTTAAAGGTCTGTATATTAAATAATAATAATAATTTGTTGTTTAAAATCCAATTGATATTGATTGTCAAACGCACAAGTACCAGCAAAATATAAAATCCAAATAGATCACATACAAATAAACAATGATCTATGAACTACTCAAAATTTACATCTCTATATAAAATCACTTAGCGAATAATAATAATACACTTTGTCTAATAAATAATAAATTCTTTAAATAGTTTCAAATTGGTAGGTAAAATATTAAAGCATTTAAATAGATCTGTATCTCAGACTTTTCTCGTAAAAGGTGAATCCATGCATAGGTACAGAATAATTATGTCATCTTCTCGTTAGAATCTTATTGTATATGCCAGTATTTAATTTTTGTGCCAGCGTAAATTATATTGGAAAAAATCAACTAATAAACTAAATGTTATTTTTCCGGTTTTTGTAATTTCGATACAATTACAGTAACACAATAACACAATATACGCTTGTCGATGAGAAATATTGTCGAACGTCTTTGCACCGCATTCTATATCTAAAATTCCCTGACACGCGTTTTATGAATCGCCGTTCACGTTTGTCTTCTCTGGTTATCAATGAAGGACATAGAAATAACTTTACTGAGCTTTTAAATATTATCTTTAATAATTTCATTTAACATATTTTTTAAAATTAAATCTAAAGTGTGGTTTGATATAGAAATTTAAAAAGAAACCTTTCAATTACCATTCCAATATATTTATATAAATTCGATTGATGTTTTACTTTCTTTTAAATATGATGTGTACGGGCCGAGGAATCAAATCTGCCCCCAGTTGACAACAAAATATTTATATTAGCATCAATGTAAGACTTGTTTTTCTGCTTACTTTTTGATATTCATTATTGATACCCATAACTCAGCAGTTCCCAAAGTATGCGCCGCGGCGCTTGGGAGCGCCGCAAAGAGTCTTTAGGGGCGCCGCGATAGCCCTGCCAAAATGAAAAAAAACTTGAAAAATATAATTTTATAAAAATGAATTTATTGAACAACTTTTTTTGCACTTGATTGTAAATATAATAACAATGATTTGCTCAAAATAAATACTATTCATTTTGTATATTGAGAGAACTATTCGCAAAGTATTTAAACAAAATTAAAGTCTTATAAAAATCTAAAAGTTAAGAGATCATAGCATAGAATTTATTTAAATTTAAGATTTTAGGCTTAAAATTATCAGGTCTCCAGTTTTGCTTCATATGAAGGGCGTCGCCGGAAATAATCTGAACGATAAGAGCACCATGGCTTTAAAAAGTTTTGGAACCTATGCCATAACTTAATAACTTCAAGTTTTCATTTGATACGTACATATACATGAAAAGTGTGACTATGTACGCAAATAAAAATGCTTTAATCTGGGGACCTTTTGTGCTACCAACTATAGTCAAATCAAATTGTTCATGGTGTATATGTGTTGCATATTGAAAAGTAGTTGTAGTCAGTGTTGTGCGCATCCCGTTTTTTGACAGTTTTATGTTATTTTTATAAACAGGGTAGATAGGAAATGGATTTATTAAAAAAATATACGATAGCTTATAGATTGTAAACAACAAAAAATGTAAACATCTCAGTCCTGCTTAGTTTATTTATAAATAACATAAATTCTATAAATAAATAATATAAATTCCATTTTCTATCTGGATTAGCTACCCTTAAGTGTTGTTTATGTTAACTTTTTTTAAGAATAAAACATAATTCAGATCCATATTGTTTTTTAGGACCTCATATATTTCCATGTCCAAATTGTCCTAGACGTTACACGAGGAAGGGAAACTTAAGAAGACATCTAGCTGTAGAATGTAGCAAGCCTCCATTGTTTTGGTGTTTAGTATGTACATCGCGTTTCAGATACAAATATAACTTGGACAGGCATACTAAAACCAAGCATAAGATTTGAACTAGTGATTTTTGTAGAGAAATTCAAGTATTACTTAATAAAAATCTGTGATAATCTTTCTAATTTTATTAGTTCCAGTAGCTTTATTTATTTTATCCATTTTATTTTTTAGCTTAATATATGCAAGATAAAATTTAACTAGACTCACGTGCGTTATTACCTTCGCTAGAAAATACCCCTAAGTTCAAAATTCATTGGTGTATTAAGGGCTTTTGTATATTAAAGTTCAAAGTATTACATGTTATATTACATACAAGCAAAAAAGGAATTAACAGACTTCTTGCAATGATATGCTATGCCATTTGATCGTTTTATTTTAAGCTATTAAAATTTCTGACAGTATTCCAGCAAGTTGTAATATCTAACTTCTAAATTTAAGCACATAGAATTGTAGGTATATTTTAAATAGCTCTGAAACATGATATATTTTCTTTTAAAATGTTAATTAAAGGATAAATATGCACATTTTTTGACGTTAACACGAATAAAAGAATTTTTTTTCTGTACCATTTATATTAAATGTGCCATATTTAGGTATGTTTTGAATAACGATTTACTGTGTAATGAAAGTCCTCAATGTTGTATACTCTTTAAATAATGTACTTTTTCTTACTATACAATGTATCAGGCATAAGTGTACACTTAGATATTTTTAATTTTAGCTTCAAAGCAAATTACATTTTGACGTATTTATTTGGATACAAAGCTATTCCTGTCCTTACCGCTTCTGTTCCAAATTTATCATTATTTCTTCTACATTGTACAAAACTGCGATTACCTTTTGGACGGTCCTCCTGTCATTCTCCCATTTGATATATTCCATGTTCGATTGTTCTTTCTGAAGATGTTGGTTTTATTAGATTCAGTTACATTCAGTTTTCATCCACCGTTATTATTCTGGCGGCAAAAGGCTTATCGATCATATTTAACTTCGTTGAATTCAGAGCTGAAATGGGCTTTCGTTCGCGATTGTGGTCCACGAACAACAAGTGTGGTCCTCATTTTGCACAATTTATTATACCTTTCTTGTTAACCTCACTCATTTTCATCTTTCGTAGTTCAGAAATCTTATAGTTTGTTTCTTTTTCTATTTAAGTTTATTGTTTTAAGAACGTTTAAAACGACAAAGATATTTTTATCTGTCATCTCACTTTCGAATCATCATTTAAATAGGAAATTGTCTCTATTCTGGTAGAATATCATTTTTCGCTTAACTTCGTGTTCATTAAATATAATTAATGTTTTTAGTTATCATGAACAATTATCTTGAATAAGAAAGTTTCGTAAGTTGTAATGATGTGGTCAATTCCAGAACAGACATGTAATTAGCGAGCTTCTACGAAAGAGGGCAGTACTAGTAAAATGCCTTATTTTTTTGAATTTAGCAATCATTCAACATATAATTTTTATAGTTTGCGTTCCTTTCGTTCGTAGGGACGCTGTTTATTTAAATATAAAGTGATCTGTTTCGATTTGTTTTAAAACATGAAAAAAGTGGAGTACCAATCAGTGATTGTTCTTATTTTTAAAGAACAAAACAAACGACGAAATCAAAATTGAACTGGAGTCTGTTTACTGGGACCAATCTCCACCGTTTGCAAACATAAACCAGTGGACATCTGAATTCAAACGTTGCAGGGTAAGTATATTTGATGAATAACACAGTGAATGCCTAAAAGTTTTGTGCACTCCATAGATAATTAAAGAAATACATGCTACATGACATATTAGATGACCTTCGAATAAAGTTAACAGAGACTTGTCACATTTAATATGGACCAGTGGTTTCGATTTTGTATAATGAATTGGGTATAAAAATATGTGTAAAATCGGCATTTGTTGACTGTTGACAAACGTGAACGGGAACGCATTTCAGAACTCAATTTAACGAAGTTAAGATATGATCTAAAAGCCTTTCGAAGCCGAATAATAACGGTTTATGAAATTTGGATATATTATTATACAGTCGAAATGAAACAACAGTCGAATCAATGAACTGCAGCTGATACAAGTTCTTAAATAAAGGTAAATATCATAACTCGGATGGCTCCTCTCTTTTGGGATTGTATTCCTATCAGTGACCTTCAAAGAGGTAAAGTGATAAGAGGCGAATACTATGCATACTTTTTAGATCAACTACATCATGTAAAGCAATACAAGGACCCTCACTTAGAGAAAAAATGAGTACCTCTTTTGCAAGATAATACACGTGTACATACTTCAAGTGTTTCAACAAACAAAAAATTATGAAATATATGTCTAGATGCTTTCACATCCAGCTTGTTTCGCAGATTTGATCTCAGACCGTTTCCTTTTTCCCAATCTAAAAACTCGATTGCACGGTTTGGATCAAATGAGGAAGTAATCATTGAAACCAACGCATGTTTCAAAACGTTTGACAAGCTTGCTTTTCTGAGGGAGCGAAAAGACTTGAATATCGGACTAAATGTAATGAGTTAGAGGTAGAGTATACTGAAAAATAAAATACTATTTTGCCCAAAAAGCTTGTTTTAACTAATTATAGATCCTTTCTTGTACTTGGTGAACATTCATATTAAAATAATAGGTACAAAATTAGGAAAAGTTTAAAATCTTCACAGTTGTTTTACCCCTTATTGTACCTTTTTCACGTCTCCTCATCCTTTTCTTTTATATTTTATATATTATTGCTTTAAACTCTGCTTCAAATATAAATAAATGTCAGGGAAAAATGAGTAGAATAAAGATATTATTAATAAAATTCTAATAATTGTTTATACATTTTAGTTTGAAAAACGTTTAAATTTATTATTCCTTTCGATTTTGTACTTTGAAGAACTTTGAAGAACTTCAAAGAACTTTGTATTATAATATACATAGACAATAATTAATTAAGTTTTTGATTTGTATAGAGCTGTGTAACTTAACGTTTGCATTAAAATAAAATGTTTTTGTACTTTTTTTCTACTAACAAACATTAACGCCGTTTGAAAAGAAACTTCATTAAATATTTTTAGAACACAAACGAATTTATATTTTTGCTTGCTAGCTTCTACGACTGTTTTAGTTTTCGAGTTAGAACCGTATGCTTGTTGTTGCTGCAATTGTTGATGTTTCGTTTGAAATGGATAGAACATCTTGAATTGTAGTAATGTCTTAAAACGGTTCCAGCTTGAAGATCAAGAAGAAAACCTTAAATATATGACTATCACCACCACTAACTAAATGTGTATAACTAAAGTTTTAAGACTAATCTCTTCTCATTTATGAAAAGGCGGACGTATCTTACAAACGTTTTCAAAAATTGCATTTCAATCATTAGCTTTGAGTATGAATATCTTTTTTTGTTTTAGGACTACAAATATATCCATGTCCAAATTGTCCTAGACGATATACAAGGAAAGGGAATTTATCCAGACATTTAACGGTAGAGTGTGGCAAACCTCCATTATTCGCTTGTCCAATGTGTCATCTACAGTGTCGATATAAGCATGTCTTGCAAAGACATATGCAATCACAACATAGACAATGATTTTCGTAGTTGCATTTAGATGTAAATTGTTGCAATAAGTTATGTATAGATTTGTATAGATTTTATTTTGTAAAAAAATTTTTTTTGACAAATATACATTTTTCTAAAAAACACTTACATATATTTGTTTGCAGACTTTCCAACTATTTAGCTTTTCATTTTACAAAATAGAATACGTAAGAAGAATTTCCAGGAGCAGATATAAACATGCTTTGTTGAGGTATCTAGAATCGAAGAATATTCTCTACTATCTGCTTATAACTGATAAAGAATACAACTGAATAGATAAAGAACAACTTTTACCTAAGACTGAACTATGTTAAACTGATTATGAACATCCTCAAATATCTGGGCTTCCGGGCTGAAACTGCGTCACTTGTATATCTGCCGACGTTTCGTACCCATTTGTATGGGACATCTTCAGGGCTGAACTACTGCACTGAAACTGATGACTCAGTTTCAGTGCAGTAGTTCAATCAAAACTGATGACTCAGTTTCAGTGCAGTAATTCAACCCTGAAGATGTTCCATACAAATGGGTACGAAACGTCGGCAGATATACAAGTGACGCGGTTCCAGCCCGGAAGCCCAGAAGCAGATATCCTCAAACAGTTTACCTATTCAAAAAGCTGATTGGAAGTTGTTAGTCAAGCCGTACTTTATCAGTTCAAAGCTATTCGTTATCATATAAAAGCCGCCCTTTGTTTGCTCAGTGTTGTTCTTTATCAGGTAAAAGCAAGTAGTAGACGTTATTTTCTGGTTCTGGGTGTCTAAATAAAACATTTTTATGTCTACCTCTGGAAAATTTTTATACCTTCAAGTACTCTACACTTGATATCGATGATTATTTTCGATACCTGACTTTTTGTAAGGCAACAAATTTTATACTATAAATGAATTCATTGAATATTACACCATCAAAATTAATACAAAATAGGCTTTACTTGGGTTCGACCAAGCGACTATTATTAAAAAAATCGTTGTCATAAATAACTATTGAAGTTGAACATTCTTTGATTTTGGTTTTGAATTTTTTGCAATGATAATTGTTTTGTTATAGCAGTACATTTGTACATTTGTTTCTGATAATTCGCAATATAGTATTTAACTGGAATTAATGCTTTTTATTTCGGGAATTATATTTGTGATTGATATATATATATATATATATATATATATATATATATATATATATATATATATATATATATATATATATATATATATATATATATATATCAATATATCAATCACAAATATGTATATATGCGAATTGTCATACATATATAATTATGCTCCCAGAAGCACCGCTGCTTGCTTTTTATGTCTGTTACAACTGGGATTACTCGTACTTGGAAAAGAATATAGCACTAGACCCACTCCAGTGGCAAGCTTTGCCATCATACTTTACGATTGAGTAGTGGAATAATTTGTTAACTGCTGGAGTGCATGTAAAGTTGCTAATCATTTACACCTGTAATCTATATAGCCCTTTCAAGATAAATCGTCAAATCCAGCAATTTAACGCTATTTTATGTTTACTTATTTTTATTTATTTTATTTTTGACTAGTATTTCGAAAACAAAACCGTCGTTATTTTCTCATCACTAACGAGCAACATATTGCTAGAGCTGGGTATTCGTGTTTGCCTGGTGTAGATACTGCTAGCGCTGAATACTCGTGTTTGCTTGATATGGGTAGGTCGTCGTGTAGCGAAGGAAGTCACCCGTACGTATATCGTCTGCCAATAAAACGCCGACAATTGATGCTATTCAATCAGGCATATATACTTATAAGGTAATAGTAATCTAACAACTGTGTCGAACTGTGCGATAAATTATCGCACAATATTTATATTATTGTCGCACAAGCGTATTTTAAGTCTGTGTATTTACTGATAAACACTTTTAACTCTTCTCACGTTCGACATAATTGTTATTAATATATTACGAATCACCATGCTATGGTATTCGATTGTAAGCATTCGCTCGTATTAATTGTCGGTGGTTTATATCGTTTATTCCACGCTATACGACCACAGTCGGGCAGATATCCAGCTCTGCTTAATGCATGATGGCTATTGAATTAATTTATAGTCAATTTGGTTTTATTGATCAGACTTTGCACATCTGTGTTGTTTTATATATATATCGTCAGTCATAAAATGACTCAAGTTCAAAAGGAGAACAGGAGAGGACCCATCACACTGCTCTGCAGAGGTGCAGAGCCGTCTGTAACCACTAGAGATGCGTTTGCTTCAATCTTCATACAATTCTGTTTTCCGCTAAGATATGACTCGAATGAACTGAGGGCAATACCTCTAACCCTATGGTTCCTTAATTAATTTAATATTTTCTGGTGAACGCAATTAAAAGCCTTTGAAAAATAAATAAATAGACCTATGTATCAAAGATTATTGTCATTTGTAAAATTATAATCTTGTTGTTGAAGATCCCATGTATGGTATTATTACAATCATTATATTTGGCGTGAAATTAAATTGAATAAGACTTAAAATACTAAAAAATACTTTTTAATTTATATGTTATCCCTTTAGACTGTAGCATGCTATTGGTATATAGGTTGTTCTTAGGCAATATAGGGCTTCTGGAAAAAAATACCCGTAATAACAACCCGTTATATCAACTCTGCCTTTTAAATGGATCCGTGCATTCCCATTTTTTCTCTTCTCGTTAATAGACTACATATTCGAAGCGGGAATATACAGATATCTCTCAGAATGTAATACTGAAATTTAACCGCGAACACATGCATGCATTACTATTTTCATGCTCTACGCACATGCATTAAAGACACAAAGTTTTTAAAAGTTTAGAAGATTCGATAGTTTGTTTCTATGTCATTTTTTATTGCGGATAAGAGATGTTAATAAGGTGGTTTAGTAACAAAATTATAGTGTAATAAGTTTTTGATGACGGATGCCAATATGCCAAGAGTTATCTACAAAAATATGTACTTTCTGGATACTGAAACTAATCCAAATTTAAGCTTGTTCGAACATATTAACTGAAACTAGGTATAAAATAAACGTCGACACAGTTATTCCAGTTTATTCTGTAAGCAAAGATAACTTTCTCGACGTTATTGTATGTACATAGGAATGATAATTTCTAGTGAAATTGTTTCTATAAGGTTTTTACAGAAATATTTATTAATAATTTACGCGTTTATTTTATTTTTTGCTACTTAACAACTTCGAAAGATTCTGCAAACATCTTTTCATAATAATATGTACTACATTTAAAAAATAAAAAGTTGCACATGCTTAATGTCTTAAAAAGTTACAAAATAACTTATTACCCTTGCTTATCAAACTGAGACAATCCCTTTGGGAATGTATTTATTTAATCGAGCTATCTGTTTACTAAAAAATTTGTTTTGTTCATTCGAAATAGTAATTATTTATTGAAATGTGATGACATCATCTCTATATATTGTCCGTATTATCTTTTTAAAAGACAAAACTCAGTCATTATCTTATTGCTTATCACGGCTTCAAATTTTTAGTTTGATGCATTAGTATCATCAAATATTAAAAGCTTGGGAGATTGAATTAAAAAACAACCAACCTTCTTAGAAACTAGCTAGTTGACTCTATTCAGTCGCTTTAATATTTTTGAGAAAGTAAGTATCTAAGATAATACGTTTAAACAAGGATTAATACGTGATATTCTATTATTGTTTTTGCTTATCAAACCTCAAATAATTAAAAATATATAGCCTATGCATAAGCAAATAACCTAGTCCATACTCTAATATTCGTTTTTTGAATAATATATTGACGTCCTATGTAAAAGAATATTATTTTAGGTATACCACGACCGTTTGTATGCCAGAGGTGTTACAAAACATACCGATATAAAACTCACTTGAGCAGACATGTGCACCATGAATGTGGTAAAGAACCATCATTTCTATGTGTGCTTTGTACGAAGGCCTATCACAGAAAGGATTCTCTTGTGACGCATATTAGAAGGGTGCATCCGTACCCCTTTTTATAATTTTTCGTATAAATATTGTAATTTTGTAATGATAATTGTAAATGAATTGAAATGTGTTTTTTGTGTGTGTATATACTGTTAATAGTAGAGCTATGTATTTCAATTGTTATTTTAATAAAAGAAATAGAGTTTTTTTAAAATGTTTAATTTTATTATTTATTTTTGTTGCACTAATTTTTCTGTTTTTCTCAACTTTTCATAAATTTTTGATACCGAAATATAAAAATCTTGTTAAAAAGCTTTTAAATATTTATTGGTTTTTCGAAGATTATATACTGGAGCTAGGTAATGCTTTGCTAGTTTTGAGGAATCAACTCACTACTGGTTATGGTGTGCTTCAGCGAGCTATACTGGGTCTCCTGTTATTTACCGTATATACACTTAGTACGTGTTCTACGCCACAAAATTAAGTTTTAAATGTTTCGTATAGCAATAGGTTCCGCGCAAATAAATACATTCTAAACGCAATCGGTTAAACTTTCAAAATAAAAAGAACGTGTAATAGAAACAAAAGAGAATCTTAGGGGTACATCTGGATTCGCTATTCAACTTGGTATATCTTGCAAATGAATTGGTTTTACGTATATTATATACTGGAGCTAGGTAATCTTTTGCTAGTTTTGAGGAACGTATAAACTACACTGCACAAAATAATTAACGGATATTTCACAAAAATGATTTAACATCTTTTAGTAGTAACCTTCCAGTAGCAGTAGCAAACCCATTTCGAATCTGGATTGTATTAAGAACGCAATTTTTATGTGTCACTTGGTGTTGACGTTGTCATTGTCTTTGTCGTGTATCTACAAAAGTGATTCCAAAGTCTAAAATTTACTCCAAATACTCCAGTGAGGAAAACGACACTTTATTGCGTTCTTCCACTTTTCAGTTAATCTATGACCTTTTAAAAGGCCAAGACTATGACAAGTGTCCATTTTAAACTCGTAATTCTAATTCGTTTTCTAAAAGGCTAGAGTTACTCATATTATCTCCAATATGTGCTACTCAATTGTTTTTTTTAGAAAAGTCATATATTCTGATGATAATATATGAGCGCCAGCTATTTATAAGGTTGCATACTCCACATCTATAAATGTTTGTGAGTTTCAATTCAAAAATAAGAAATATGACATACTTAACCTTATTGAAAGTTTCGAGCTGCAAATTACAGAACAGGTAAAAACCTGCGAGGACAATATATAATAATAAAAGAACGCATCTTCGATTGACCACTGATCGTCGTTTGGTCTTCAAAGTGTCGCTTAGACAATCTAGCTGTGCACAGAATTTATGGGCATCAACTTAGTTCACATATAATTCCATTTAAAACTTCTTTAAGGTGCGAATCTTTTGCTTGTGGTTAAGTCGATTCATCTGGACTAGCTCATTGTTTTTTTTTTTGTAATGTTACTCTACAACGTGCACTTTCTTCACTATTCTTTTCACACACATTTGTCGATGCTCGCGGGAACGCTGAAATGTGTTGTTAAAGCTAAAGTAAACGCTCTCTAAGATTATTTTCGATCAATTAGTGTGGGACCCATTTTTCGTTTCTACATGTTTTTTTCACCGTATAAATGACGATGTGCAGAATACTTTCAGTTTAGTTTATAATTCACTTTCTTGGTTAGTTCTTCTACTGATATAACAAGACCCTTATTTTAGGATCCCAGTAAAAAGTGGTTATCTAATTGAATGGTTAGACCGGAACGTGCTCTATCTTTTAAGCTGCAATTACCTGTTCCAACTAATGGAGACATCTCACATTTAAAATATCATTTTATCGCTACAAACATTTCGGATATATGTAGTTTCGTGGCAACTCCATGTTTTTTAATTATGCCGACGTAAGACCAACCGATAACCACGAATGAGAATACAAATGTAAACTAACAGATGCCTCATCTTTTCAGCTCTATATAACTGTTTAGGCTAAACATATAGATACTTGAATGAATTGAGTCTACGCGTAGTAGAAAGAAATTGGACATTTATGCGAGGAAATATTCCCGTTTATCAGAAATCTATTTTTTTAACAACTTTTTGAATATTCCGTGGATATTTATCGAAGTATAAATTAATTTTTTTTATAACTAAAGAATATTTGCTTGATTTTATAGATCTAGACTTAGATTTTTAATAATCAATGTATTCAATGTCATAAGAAAGGAATCTTCTCATGGTTTCCTAAGGACTTCCAATATTGGTTAAAAACGGCGAAAATTTTTTAAAAATCTCCTTGACCACTTTTGCAAATTATTCATTAATATTGTATTTTTAAAACATTCGACAATAGTAGTTGTGATTTTTTTCATATATCATACTTCGAAATACCTTAAGTTTTTTGATAGCATAACATTTTTTTCTTTCCATTGCCTTTTCGTT
Organism: Dermolepida albohirtum; assembly: GCA_031893035.1. Taxonomy (NCBI): domain Eukaryota; kingdom Metazoa; phylum Arthropoda; class Insecta; order Coleoptera; family Scarabaeidae; genus Dermolepida; species Dermolepida albohirtum. The sequence goes on from JAVIWB010006067.1 coordinate 379,566, forward strand.
TTAGGTTCATAGAAGTCCAGAATAAATATTGTTTTTGGAATAATCAGGATATTTGGTTAATCAATTTGAATTTTAATATTCAATATTTTTAGGAAAATTTAATAATAATTAAAATAATAAACGAAAACGTGGTTCCATTGTTTCAACTTGAGGGTGTTATCAAATAGAAAATATGGCTTTGTATACCTTATATAAAATTAAGATCAGCTTTTTTTTTTGGTAACGTTTGGTACTAGAAGATTTCATAAATTTGTCTAACAAAAATGTAGTTTGTAATTCAAACTTTTAACAGAAATTATGTGTATTTAGTTTATTTTTGGGCTGTTATCGATGGTTACAAGAGAATTATCAATGCCATTACATACTGCTATAGCATATCTTGGTTTAATGAAATTTGCTTTCCTTAAAATTTTCGTAGAAAATTCAGATTTTGAAGAAGAAATATTATACTTTTTATTGAAAAATTTACTGAACTGTCCAATTTCGGTTTGGAGAAATTAGATATACAATTGAGCTCATACAATATATTTTTTTAAATATATAAATGGCGTTTGATTGTGTACGACATGATGTGCAATTGGACAAGTTGGATTTTTATGGCTTACACCATATGGGTTTGACCACATTCAGATTATATTTGGCGAATAGGGTAGAGCAGGTTCACTTTAAAAATGAAGTAAATAATCAATTCACCACTGGTTATTGTGTGCTTCAGCGCGCTATAGTGGGTCCCCTGTTATTTACCATATATACACATAGCACGTGTTCTACGCCACAAGATTAAGTTTTAAATGTTCCGTATAACAACAGGTTCCGCGCAGTTAAATACATTCTAAACGCAATCGGTTAAACTTTCAAAATAAAAAGAATGTGTAATATAAACAAAAGAGGATCTTAGGGGTACATCTGGATTCGCTATTCAACTTGGTCTGTCTTTGGAAATGAATTGTCTACAGGAATTTATAATCTGCGAAGATTAATTTATTCTTTTTGCTATGTACGATTTCACTCAAACATGTCTTATGCAAAAAATAATGGTGCATGTCAATGAAAGCAGATAAGATCTTTAAATTTTTAAAATAGGATCATTCAATTATTAAATAAGTTTCAATATAATGATTATTGCAAAGAGTATTTTATATTGAATAAGATTTCCTTCTACATATACTTATTAAACGCTGTCTTATATATTTTGAAATGAGAACCGACGTTCATAGTTGCAATATTAGATCGAGAAAGTTGTGTGAATATCGGTATACAAAAACAAAGCGTAAACGTAATGATCTACAATTATGTTTATATAATAAGCAGCCAGTCATTCAAAGAATTATCTAATAAAAATTAAAAAGTTAAATCCTTGATCTGGTACGTAGACTTCGGCGGTCGTGGTCCATACTATCTGCTTCTGAGCTTCCGAGCTGGAACCGCGTCACTAGTATAACTGCCGATATTTCGTATCCGCTCATATAGGTCATCTGTCGCACTGAAACTGTTTCAGTGCGACAGACAGTAGCAGTAGTTGAGCTCTGAAGATGTCCTCTATGAGTGGGTACGAAACGTCGGCAGTTATACCAGTGACATAACATATAGGACATCATCAGAGATCAACTACTGCTACTGTCTGTCGCACTGAAACTGTTTCAGTGCGACATACACTAACAGTAGTTGAGCCCTGAATATGTCCTATATGAGTGGGTACGAAACATCGGCAGTTATACCAGTGACGCGGTTCCAGCTCGGAAGCCCAGAAGCAGAAAGTTACATCCTTATTAACACAAAAATTTTATTATACGATTGACGAGTCTCTGCTTGACTATCTTTAATTTGTGTTGATATTATTAATATTGTTTCATATTTTAAAGCATATGTTGTCGATTTGTTTTGTATGTACATTTTTTACTTTTTATGCATGACGTTTCCTATGCAACTAGGGACAAAATTGAAGAGCTAGTATCTTTTTGAAACGACTAAAAATTGGTAACGAAATTTATAGAAAATCTGAAATGTTCTATTGTTAATGTTTTTAAGTTTCATAGATTCATTAAGTAATAATAAATTAAAAATTATTCTCTATTTTTTTTGTACTAATACATATAGCACTCGGTAGATAATAAAGGTAGGCAAACCTATTTACAATGTCAATTTATTTAGTTTATTTGTCCAGTACAATGTAAGTCAAATTAATAAGTATTCCTGTTCCAGATCCCTTATCAATTCATTACATCAAGACAAAGAAAGACGACATGCAGGATTTGGAAGGGAACAGTAAATTCGCCTGCGTCAGGTGCGGAAAATGCTACAAGAGAAAAGTTACCTTATCTAGGCATTTAAGATTGGAATGTGGCATGTATCCTCAATTCGAATGTAATATTTGTTTTCATCGTTTCAAAAGAAGAGAGCACTTAAATTCTCATTTACGATCGCACAATAGTATAAAAACGAAGAATATATAGATTTATTTTTAACTTTATACCTTAAAAAAAGCATTCTTACGGTTACATGAATACGGTGTTGCTATAAATTTTGTAATTTAAATGGTTTACATTAAAATGTAAAATGTAAAAAATAACAAGGAAATCGGCATCATTACTAAGAATTAATAATATTAAATTTTTCCAATTTAGTGAATTATAATACTAACCCAATACAGCAATTATTTGGAGGTAATATACATACATAAATAGAGCAGCGTTTCTTTATTGTTTTAATTTGGAATCTTAACTAATCTTGACGTTTCGGCAAATTGTTTTATCATCTCACGAATTAATTTTTTATTTTCAAAATTACAGAGCAAATAAATAATACTTATTCGATAATTATTATGAATATATTTTGTAACGTACAATCGTCGCAATTTTAATTTCAGACTAATTTAATTTGAAAATAAAAATTTAATTATCATCACATTATTTTAAAAAAGTAGAGAGAAACATACGAGAGGTTCCAAACCTGGAATACAGGAATCCTCCATTGAAAGGAAAACAAGACAGAAAGACAAGGTTTAGACAGGCTTATCTACCTAAAAACAGGTAAATATAATAATAAGTCAACACTGTAGAGAAAGTGGATCTGATGTTCGACGATGATCTAGGTCATCTGGAATTTTTAAGGCTAGATTGCAAAAGCTGGGGATAGGACCAAGATTGCGTAGATACTAAAAGGGCCAAAATCAAGGCTAAGAAGCATATCCAAAAAAGTCAAGACATAATGACTACAATATATTTCGAAAGGTTCAAGTGGAATACATCTCAAATTGTCCAAATAGAATGAGCTTTATAACTTCATCTATCATCAGATTATTAGAATGGTTACACGCAGATGCACTGGGCGCAGTGTTCATGACCGCTGGTACTTTTAGTGTACATTTTTGGGTATCCTGCTTTCTGTTGAGTTGAAGCACTTAAAAAGTTCGCGCTAAGTTGAATAAAGTGGGCCTTAGCTTTATAATTAGAGTTACTTCTGTAGAAATATAATAATAATCGATGTTCTCTCAACAGTTTAACGCCAATTACAGAGGGTATTGGCAGATCATTAGTTATTATTACGAACGCGCTCGTGGTATTCCATTGGTTGCGTAATTTATAATAAAGGCTGATTTCTAAGGGTCTTAGGGAGTATTAAAGTTGCATGCTAAGTTAAACTTTAGTGCCCACTAAGACCAACCTGCAAAAAACGTCATAAGGTTAATATTTACTGAATATTTGAAATGTTATAACTCGAGTAGCTCATAATAATCTATTTCTCTAAACGATAATGAATGAGAAAACTAAACTTCCTCTCGATTGAAAGTGAAAGCATTGTGTCTCATCAACTATTGATAAATTACAACGTAATTAAATTTACATTACATTGTAATTTGTTAATAAGCGAAAAGTCGAACCCCACTCTTTGCACATTAATCGGTAAAAGTTCTGATACATGCCTTCAAGTGATATACTGGCTTCCACTTTTATCCGAGCGATGGCAGCATAGTTTTTGCACCTCTTTCTGTTATCGTTTAGATTTTATCACCGGCAAGGCACGTTGTGTCTTGGTATAGGACGAAATGATCGTCGTAGTATTTGTTTCAACAGTAAATTGTTTTCATTAATGTGCTTCTCTAATTGGATGGACACTATACCCAGAATTATTTGTTCATCTTTAATTGTATATTTACTTCCTTCAATTGTATTACTATTTATGATCGTTTTAATCAATTTGACTATTAAATGATGATACGAATAATTACTATATATTGGGTAGAGAAAATGTCAATTACCCATATGTCCTTCATTAATTTTTGAGATCTAGTGACGTTAAATATTTATTGTTTAACATTATTTAATATCTTTATACTTATTTTAATGATAATCTGGACTGAGTGAAACAAAATATGTTTTTACGTGATATATGTGGTACATTTTTCTTTATCGTGAAATACTAAAGAATAATATAAAAGAAAATTTTCGGTGTCAAAATTATTTAAGAAATAAGAATAAAATAATAAAGAAGTGAATGTATTTACGAAGTTTATGGCAAAAGATTGTATTTAAAAATTATGTTCAATAAATTTTTGTAAAAATATTGTGGATTAAATTCTTAATAAAATATTTTGCAGTCTGTGTTGTTTTTTTTGTAGAAGGATAAGAGACGCAAATATAAAAATAACATAAGCATTATATACGTAACTCCGTTAATCAGTAAAATTTATATAATTAAAAATAAAGACTAAACCAGCCAATATTTTCATTTCTTAAATTTAAAATATCTTTAATAAATTATAAATGTTTATAAATTATTATGTTAATTAGTTAATTGTGTAATAATAATATATGTAGTTGCAATACGCGATATTTCGTTTACACCATCAGCTTGTCTAGGCTCTTTTAAACGAGCAAAACAATATTAACATGATATCTAATTAAAAACAGAAAATGTTTATTTTTTACCAAATATAAAATTAATTAAAATAAAGAAAATCCAAGAAGTGTTTATAAGGTTGAATAATGCAACAGCAAACTTAAGTTTATAAGTTAGTCGATAAGGCAAAATATTAACAAAATTCTAAATCATAACGGCGTACAAACTCTGGTATAAGCGTACAATAACTAATTAATAATTGTTACTAATCAATATAAACCAACAAAAGACTGCAGGCCGAAATGAAATACAGGAGGGTGTTAGGAGTCAGAAAAATTGAAAAGAAATGAAATGAAGAAATAGGAAAACCTTAGGAGTGAAATCAGCAAGTGAAAAAATTCGCATGGTAAAACCTATCGGGAAAAATAAAAGGCGAAGATCTAAATGAAATGGGAATAGTAATATTGAAGAAATTTTAAATGAGAAAGGGGAAAGCTGGAACTAATGGTAGAGAAAATGGAGGAAATTTCCAAAAACTTATACAGAAAGGGGGAAAAACATGACATGATGGTATGATGATGTGTAAGCAATATATTTTATGTTATTATTATTGCTATAACCTTATCAGGATTATCTAGACTCAACATCTGCAATATAGTAAATATATGCTTCTAGATTGTCTTAGGTAAATGATGTTTGTCGCTGTGTAAAGATGTTACAAAGTTCAGTATCTCGTGATCTAATTTTTGCCTAGTTAAAATGATCTTTGAATTGACGTGACGGATCTACAGAAGAATTATTGCAAATTTGTCTCAATCTGACAAAAATCCTAATTTTTACGTAATGCATTAGGGAACTTGTCTAATAGACCATATGTGGGCAACAACCGGCCCGCGGGCCGGGTCAGGCCCGCTGTAAGATTTGATCCGGACCGCGAGACATTCGTCGTATTATTTCATGTCTGATATCTATCGGTAAATATTATAAACACTACTTTAAAATGCACTACTTTCAAACGCGGCCCGCGAACGTATTTGCACATTAAAGTTTGGCCCACAACATGTCAAAGGTTGCCCATACCTGTAATAGACGAATACTTCTTTCACTTAAAGTACGTAGCACTTTTTACACTTCATTCGCTATTTTTAATTGATCCATTAATTTCAATAAAGTATTTTTAAACTTTTAATAGTTTGTGAATCTGTTTCAACTTTCTTTGATGATTCTTTAGGGTTGAACAATAATACTAAGTACTTTATTTTGTGAAAATTTTGAGAATAAAGAATTGCTTGTAGGTATGTGCGACAAAGTGTAAGAATATGATCTAGAATGCCTCCTGAGTGTCTGTGAAATTTCTGTATCCATTTTTAGTAGGAGATTTGAGAAGCATTTGTTATTAAACCATATATTTATATCTGGGAATTTTCATGAATAATTTCTACTACCAGATATATTGTATGTAACAATTATGATACATGTAGTAAACTGGTACACTCATTTTAATGATAGGTTACCGCTGAAATTTTTCTAATACACTTAGAATCACACTGTGAACAGCTGGTACAGTTTTGCAACCTTTTATTAGCTTATAAAAATAGAGATGACTGTTGATGTGGTTCCAATATACACTACAGGCTATAAGTGAGGGATCAGTAGATGAAATTTAAAAAAAACATGCACGCTTATTGAAACAAAACGTATATTTCTATAAAACTATATCTACGAGACAAATGAACAGTTTTCCTTATAAAATAAAATGATTTCAACATATTCTGTAGAATTTCTTATCATATTCGACTTTCGTCGAAGTATCCACCTCTGCGCTTAATGATTTCTTTACAAATATTAGGCAACCGCGATACAAGTTTCTGGAGCGTATCCATTGGTAAATTATTCCACACTCTTGTAAGTTGCTTCCAAAGCTGTTTCTGCGATTGTGGACAGCTTTTTCTCACGTTTCTATCTAATTCATCCCACAGTAATTCGATAGGGTTGAGATCGGGTGATTGTGGTGGCCAAATCATATTTATCAGCACCACTTTCTCCTCTTTTTGATTCACATAGTTTTTACAAAGTTGGGAAGTGTGTTTGGGATAATTATCTTGTTGTAGGTGAAAACCTTCACCAATTAACCTTAATCCAGACGGAATTGCATGTTCTTCCAAAATCTTCAGGTACCCCTCTTTTTTTAAAATGCCTTCACTGCGGTACAAATCTCCGACACCATCAAAGGAAAAGGATCCCCAAACAAGCACAGAACCTCCCCCGTGTTTAACAGTTGGCTCTACACATTCGGGTAACATCCTTTCACCCACTTGTCTTCGAACGAAAACGCGTCGATTACTACCAAACACTTGGAACTTTGACTCATCTGTCCATAACACCTGCTTCCACATTTCCATATCCCAGTGTTGATAGTCCTGAGCCCATTGTAACCGTTCTTTACGATTTCGTTGATTCAATAATGGTTTTCGAGCTGCAATACGCCCATGTAGTCCCACCTTTGTCAAACGTCGTTTTACAGTAGTCAGTGACACCGGCTTTCGACGGCCTTCATTCAGCACTGCTCGAAGCTGAGGAGCTGTGAGGTGCCTATTTCGTTTTGATAGTATTTTTAAGCGCAAATCCTCTTGTCTGGTAGTCACCCTTGGCCTTCCGCAATGTTTTATTGGTTGTAATGATCCACTTTGTGAATATCGTTTCATTGTTCCTTGCACCACGTGATAAGATAAATTTAACTTTTGGGCTATTTGCCAGAGTGAAAATTTTTCACCATGTAGCGTAATTATAGAACTACGAGTTTTCCTTTCTTTTCGGCATTTTTATAAGTTACTTTTACGTCTGTTCTCAAATACTCGTATTGCAACTTACTCGGACAAATGCTGCATGAAAACTAATTTTTAAATTGCTAAATAGTTTACTATGAATTCCTAATACCATTATAATAATATTGCATTGTGAACCCTATTAAATTTATTGGGGTATATAAAATATTTCTATTAAATAGACGCCATAAAACTATTAAAAGGATTTACAATATTTTTCAGAAACAAATATATTTATCTAATTTATAATAATAATCCGAATAATCCTTCTCAGAATTACATTTACAACTGTTATTTCAATTATTCTCACCAAAAACAGGTAAAAGTCTAAGGGATTTGTCTAAAATACAAGTGTTTTGTTATTTATGATAAGTGATCCCTCACTTATGGCCTGTAGTGTACGTACGTACTATAATAACTAGAACTTACACGGCAGCCTGTTATTATTCCGTTTTGCGCTCATAATTACTCTGCAAATACTAATCGATATGTACATCTAGAAATTCACAAGTCATCATATCGAGAGAAATACTTGTGCGGCAACAAAGAGTGGCCAAGGCTCTGCTTGCCCAACTTGTTCGGCATCAATGGAAACATCTAAAATTTCTGCGCTCTTCATATTAGATATTTATAGCTAAAAAAATGCGAATGTGTACCAAAACATAGCCTCTTGCTACCTTCGTATAACTGTAGCACTAGGTTGTATATGATACTGCAAAAACTGTGCATTGAAAGAGTGTTTTTTGAAAAGGGTGTTGTAAAGTAAAGGCAAAAATAATATAAGTGAAGACGATTTTAGGTTTCACGTTTTGTATATATAGTCAACATTTCTACGTTCTCTTTGTAAATAATTTTCCAATTAATTAATTATTAATAACTTAAAGTTAAAAGTACTATAGTGATTCAGTGTTAGTCGACCCACATTATTTGTTAAAAAGGTTATAGTAGTATAAAATTTTCGAAATTTTAAGAAATCTAATAACAAGGTATGCTTCCTCAACCTATACAAACACTTAAAAAATATGTTGCCATCAACAATATTAATTTATTTCTCACTACTGTGCTCCACTGGTCTCTCAATTGCCCCTTGCTCTTCATTATTTTTATAATCGACGTTGACTTATATCAAATATATGACAACGATCTTAAATTCTGTTAAAATCTTAAAGAGATTTTGCATCTTTTGTTAAATATATACGCATTAACATTCTGCGTAAGCCCAGAAGTTGTTAATTATATTAACACATTGGAGCATTGTATAGAGTGGCTTGTATTCTTGTAAAACTCGCTATGTAAAACATGTACATTCAATGTTAAGCAAACCAAGATCAAGCAACGATAAACCTACCTTTATTTACGTTACGAAAGTATAGGAAGATGAAAGCTAAACAAGAAAAATCAGATGCTGAAAACAAATTATTCCATTGTACTTGAAACTTGAACTTGGAAAACTTTTATAGAATCAACAAAATGGAGCAGTTGTAATGCTCTGCGTAGTCGAATTCCGTTGCAGAGATAACAAAATTATATACTGAACTTCTGAAAAATCCTTAACCGAGAAATGCATTAATTAGGAAGCCAGTTAATACTAAATAAATACATTTTTATTGAACATATTCTAAAATTTAAAAAATAATGAACTCAATCTACACAAACATATTTAACTAACTAAAGTGTTATTAACTTACATATGCTTAAAATAAAGAAAAATATAGAAATTATGAAATACAAAGAGAAACAGAGTGGTTGTAAACCAATGTAATCAAGAATAATCATAAAATTCCCAATAACTATAAATTTTGTTTCATATTTCTAACCTAAGGAAATTTCAAACATAAATATTAATCTATTCATTTATTTTGCAGCAATATTTTCATTACGGAAAGTTTGTGGTTAGATGCATTGCTGAATCAAGATATACATTGCTACCTTATTATTTTGTTTCAATAATACATTTCACAACAGGCTTTTTGGGGATGTCTACTTTACAATGCTAGATGCGGCAAATCATGTATTGGGTTGGCAACTAAGTACTTTTGGTTTTGTAGTATAAAATTAAAACACTTTTTTTTAAACAAAGAATAGTTTTTAATCAATTATATATTTTCCATTTTGCTCAATGATCTTTTGCCATCTTTCTTTCAGCTGCATGATTCCGCGCTCATAAAATTTCTGGTCCTTATCAGCAAAAAAGTGAACCAGGTGCGAGTGAAGGTCATCGTCATTTGTGAAAGTTTTACCATTCAAAGAATTCTGCAAACTTCGAAATAAATGGTAATCAGATGGTGCTAGGTCAGGGCTGTATGGGGGATGTGGCATCACTTCCCAGCCAAGCTCCAATAGTTTCCCACGAGTTGCCAAAAATGTGTGAGGCCTTGCATTATTTTGGTGGAAAACTACACCTTTCCGATTTGACAATTCTGGCCGTTTTTCTTTGATTACTTCATCCAGTTTTATTAATTGTTTACAGTAAACATCAGAATTGATCGTTTGGTTCCTTGGAAGCAGCTCAAAAAACACAACACCTTTGTAATCCCACCAAACTGACAGCATGATCAGTTATATGACGATCCTCTTCAATTATGACTTTGATTTGGTCATCATCAACTTCAGTAGGCCGACCAGAACGTTGCTCATCTTTGAGGGAAAAATCTCCAGAACGGAATTTTTTATACCAATTCTGACACGTGCGCTCTGTTAAGCAATTAGCACCATAAACTTCACATATCTTTTTGTGAGCCGCAGCAGCTTTCTTTCCTTTACGGAAATAAAATAGTAAAATATGTCGAAAATGTTCGTTTCTGCACTCCATTTAAAATTAACCCACAACTAATAGCTGTAATAAAAATCACGCACTACTTGCTTTTGAAGTTACGTCAATGTGACTAGTATCACGCGACAAACGATAAAGTACATCACTAACATACGTTATACAAAAAATAAAGCCACGCTCTCTATCAGTAAAAACCGAAAGTACTTAGTTGCCAACCCAATAGTATATGTTTTAGAGTACAATTCTTTAGAAAGACCTTTACTGCAAGTCTTTCACATCAACTTCAAATCCAAAGTATAGCCAAGAAATTTTACTGAATATGAGTGAAGTAGTTCTAAGAAAGTGTGAAACTGCAGACAATTGGTTTCAAAAGCACTTAATTTGAATTTATTTGCATTGATCCAATCAATTAAATCGCTAGTCACCGATACAATAGTTGAAATGTCATCTGAACAAATACTTAAATAAACAGCAATGTCGTCAATATATAAGTTAAATACGATTGGTCCTAAGACAGATCCGAACTCCACGTAAAATTGTAAGTAAAAGTAAAAATAAGTTCTACTTCTGTCACATGTCTTACACTATTGCAATTTCTAAAAATGCTAAAAATTCATTATTTAAAAGCTAAAAATATTAAACAATCGATTAATGCATCTAAACTTCCAGAACAAGTATTTGTTGACTTGTTGTGGGCCAAACTTTAATGTGGAAATACGTTCGCGGGCCGCGTTTGAAAGTAGTTCATTTTAAAGTAGTGTTTTGAAGTAGTGTTCATAATTTTTAGTGATAGATATCAGACATGAAATAATACGACAATGTGTCCCTGGCCGGATCAAAACTTACAGCGGGCCGGATGCGACCCGCAGACCGGTTTTGCCCACATATGTTGTAGAGGCTAACAAAGTAATTCCTCTTGAAAGTCATTTTGATGGAGCCTGTAGTTGAATAACTCACTGAAAGTTGATATAGAACCCCTTTCCACATTAATTTTCGTATTATGTATACAATTTCGACAACTAAGTGCATCATCATCAGCACTGTCCATGTAGTAGCAAATGAATTTAATAACTTTCCAGTCTTCTTCTACGCAACTTAGAAATCAGACTCCTACTGCTAAAATACCTAAATTTTGCATCCCATGTTTATATTTCAGAAACAAAGGTCTCTTCAAAATATTAAACAGTGTGTAATCGCACTAATAAACTTTACGATAAGTATGAGGAACGATTGAATATTCTTGTTGGAATGTTTGGGATTTGCAATCAACAGTCCATTGCGTGCAATGTAATATACTTCTCGACAAACTATTTCAAAATTAGGAATTGCAATAGTGCTAAACATGTGACAGAAGTAGAACTTATTTTTACTTTTACTTACAATTTTACATGAAGTTCGGATCTGTCTGACCAATCGTATTTGTATATTGACGACATTGTTGTTTATTTAAGTATTTGTTCAGATGACATTTCAACTATTGTATCGATGACTGGCGATTTGATTGATTGGGTTGATGCAAATAAATTCAAATTAAGCGCATTCGAAAACAATTGTCTGCAGTTTCACACTTTCTTAGAACTACTTCACTCATATTGAATTGAGAATATATTTCTTGGTTATACTTTGGATTTGAAGTTGATGTGAAAAACTCGCAGTAAAGGTCTTTCTAAAGAATTGTATTCCAAAACATATATTGATTTGCTGCATCTAGCAGTGTAAAGTAGACATCTCCAAAAAGCCTGTTGTTAAATGTACAATATTATTGAAACAAAATAATATGGTAGCAATGTACATCTTGATTCAGCAATGCATCTAACCTCGGACTTTCCGTAATGAAAATATTGCTGCAAAATGAATGAATAATTTAATGTTTATGCTTGAAATTTCCTTAGGTTTGAAATATGAAACAAAATTTATGGTTATTGGGAATTTTATCATTATACTTGATTAAATTGGTTTATAACCAGTCTATTTCTGTTTATATAAAGACGTATTTTATAATTTTGATGTTGTTTTTTATTTTAAGCATACATATATAGTTAATAACACTTTAGTATAGTTAAATATGTTTATGTAGATTATTTGAGTTCGTTATTTTTTTAAATTTTGTTCAATTAGAATTTATATTTATTGTATGTTATATATGTTTTTTTCTTTTCAAATTTACTCTTTGTATACATACATACTAGCAAATTCAGTTCCCTTTACTTATTATTAAAGTACAATATATGTAAAAAAAATATTACAATGTTGTTGGATTTTTAGGCAGTGTAAAGTAGAGTGGAATCAGAGGAATAGGCATGCGATGTCTAAGCCGATATAAAAATAGGAATTCCTTTCAAAGGAAAAAAATCTTCAAAATCAGAAGTCAAATTCTATCTTAATAAATAAATAATTTAGATTTACTAATTTCTAACAAATTCAAAGTCAAAATACTCTTTTTTTCCAACTTGCTTTTACTCTGTCTTGTATACGGAATTGCTATTATATATTGAAATCATATACAAACAAAATTTCTCTTCTACTCGTATATGTTAAGTCTTAAAGATTAAAAAATTATTGTGTCTTTATGTCAAGTTTCTTCAACATTACAAGGCCTTTGCTTGAGGAATATTGTAGTTAATGCTGCTATACAAATAACTAATATTGTAATTATATCTCTTTTTAACTCAAAAATTGTTTCAAATACCAATACTGTCAAGTTTTTTTGTACATATGCGTATGTGTATTTTGTATGTATATATTTGTTGGGGTTCGTTAGCAATAATAAGGTAAAACGAATTAGCAGAAGCTACTACTATAACAATTAGTTAACCTTTAATTACAAACACCACTAATAACGTCAAAGCACTAACTACTTATATTACTAATGCCGATCTTCATGGGTTAATGCCGGTCTAAGTAGTAGTTTCTGACGTATAATCTCTACTAGATAATATATGGTACACTCTTCGAATCAGAAATTTTCTTGTTCTGGAACAGATACACTAGTTTATGTTTCTAGTGTTTTCTTGTACGTCGCCATATACAGGGCCCGCTAAAAGTTTTGCAACAATATGTGCTTATAACGCAGTATACATGGACATCTATGGAATCACGCAATTAATATATGTATGTATAATATTTGAAATGGAGAATTTAATGCATTAACTGTATAGGAAAACCAAAATAGACGGCAGTGAGACAATAATATAAAATAATATAAATTAAATTAAAAATAATACAAATTTTATTTGTTATTAATTAATTAAATTATTTAATATTTTTAAAAGATTACCGTTGTATACATGGGCTAGTAGAAAAATTTAGGAAATCAATGAAGTTTTATGTGTATATATATGTGTATATTTCGATGATATACGTTTTAGATGCTGTTGAAGTAAATAGTTACAGCGCTTTGTGTGTTTGTGTTTGGATAGCAAGAATAAATTAACACAATCTACATAAATGCTATATGTATGTTGTTCGACAATTTTTAAAATAATGATAATACTAGAAAACTTCTACGTTGTGCACCTGAAAATATGAAATTATTATTATATATTGTATATATTTGCTTTAAATCATTCAAGTATATTAATTGCTTGGTATACTACATGAAATTTCACCAACTATGTCGTTATCATCAGTCACTAATACCACAGATATTCTAATTATGTTGCCAGCAAGTACTTATTTAGCATAAAGCGTGTCTTATATGGAACGCTATGGGGTAAAAAGCGTTTATTGTTATTTAAATTACCTACTGATAATGATAAAGTTGTTTATGAAATGTCTTATCTCTTTTGAGATAATTGTATAATGAATATATTTTCTCTGCATTTTTTTATAAAATATTGGTTCAAATTGCAATTTTTGTGTTGTAACTGTGTGTTTACTATTGCTTTTATGTTTAGCTAGCATTTTAAGGTAAACATTTTAGTATTGATTGGTGTTTTATTTTAATATTGTGGAAAATTAAATATTTGAGCTTTTGGAACTTCTAGGAACTTTTTCTTTCTAGTGTGTGGTGTCTGGCAAAGGTATTTTTGTTGTTTCTAATAATTTGTCTGTTCCGATATTTAATACTAATTTTTTTTATAACAATCAAAACTAGAAAATTTTGAGTACTTACGAAATAACAAAATTTTGGTTGTTCTACTTGTACAGGTTGTGTATTAAGTTTGTAAAAAATTCTACAGTTTTTATAACACTTTCACTTACAATTGTCTCTGTGACCAAAATAACTAATATAAGTTTTGGGTAATTACATAGGTATGCTAAGTGTAAAAAATTCCTATTTACTAATTTTCACTATGCCACTGTTAAGTAGTTCTTCCTTCCATTATAAATGATACTACGACTTTGTTTTAGAGGAAAGGGTCGAAGCGTACATTAATTCCAATACAGGAGTACCGTCGAAAAGTTTCGGTTGTCTTCGCTGCGGAAAGTGCTACAAACGCAAGGAAACTTTATCAAGACATTTGAGGCTTGAATGCGGACAATCGCCTCAATTCGTTTGCGTAATATGCTGTTTCAGATTCAAAAGGAAAGAGCATCTGAATTCACATATGAAGTCCAAGCATAAGGAAGTCTAAAATTTTCCATTACTGATGTATGATTTATGATAACATTTTTTATTATTTTTTTTTGCATAAAATTCGATTTTTCTCCCAAAATTTTTATAAGGTGATTAGAAAAGGACTGTTAAAAGTACATAGTTCTATATAGAATTCATATTGTATTTACTTTTTATTTTTGTGAATAAATTATTTAGTTATTAAAGGCATTTACCAATTATTTTTTTGAATATTCCTGAACGTAAGTAGATTTTGTTCGAGACTGTGGTTAATTGAAGTAATCAAAGAAAAATAAAAAACTCCTTACCACATGAATGCTTATGATGGCAAATTAGTTGTCGAAATACGTATACAGAAAACGAACATTGATCTAGTAAGGTTTCTTACCTCTTTTTGATGAATTCACGAACGTATTTTATAACAACGAAAACTTAAAACTTTTTCGATTTATTTTATTGCTTAAGTTATTGCAGTATTATTACTTCGAAAATGATCTGCATGAAGTGTCAATTGACAAGAGACAGTTCAAATAGTGTATGAATGAATTAGGTAATCCGTTAGTGCGAACGATTAGCGCGATAAGATGTAAGGTACATATATCCTATTGAAAGAACTTACCACGAAATTTGATTTAAACGAGTAATCATAAGTAAATTTTGTATTATGACTAGATTAGTACGCTTCTTTGCAGTGCGAGGAGTTTAATAGTAAATGTAAATAAACACTTACCCCTTTAAGTAACAATATGCGAAATGAATAATGTCGGTTAAATATTTGCAGTATCAGGTATATTTCAACAGTTTCTTCACGCAACTATGTTACCAGAACGGAAAAATTTTCTTATATACAGAGAACGGCCCTTTGATATCTTATGATGAGGTACTTGTACAATTAAAATAATCATTAGTACTTAATGGATCTGTCGACCCATTCATCATCAAAAATTTGTTTTAATCTTGTAAAATCTGAACATTTCGTTAACGCACTATTTATTTTAGCAGTAACACTAATGTAATACTTGTTATTATTATTGCTAATATCTGAATTTTTCGTTAAGGCATTATCTACTTTAGCAATAACATTAATAAATTATTAGTTATTGCTAGAGTAGATAGAGAGTTTTAGAGAATGATTCAGATTTTACCAGATTAAAACAAATTTTTTTATTAGTGGGACTACAAGTCCTGTTAACACAGATTATTTTAATTATTCAAGTATTTCATCATTAGATGTAGTTCTCTACAAATAAGAAAATACATTACTCAGGACGAATATTTATATGAAGAAACTGTTGAAACACACCTAATGCTGCGAATATTTAACCGATTTTATCCATTTCGTGCATCTTCATATTGGAAACTCTTTATAAAAGGGCAAGTGCTTAGTTACATTTATTTCCTGTTAATTATTACTAGAGTCGAATAGTCGTGCCTGTCCAACAAAAGCGGGAAGTATTCATAGCTGATTTGATAACATGAATTAATTCGTTATACGACAGACCGCCTCTGTCGGAAAGGCACAAGAAATTAGTTATAAATACAATATTAAAGTAGAAATTATTCTACTATTCGTATTTCGACCTACTTAATTCTCCCATTATTTCCTTTCTTTGTTGAAAATTGGAAATACAAAACCATAAATGAGTTTAATTTTCTGGCATATATACATTTAAAATTTATGAAATATGTACGTATACACACAATAGCAACAGAAATTTATTCGTACTGAATTTTTCCAGATTTTAACTATTTAATCGTCTTATAAAATTATGTGTACTATATTCAACTTCAGTAATGATAAATGGTAGAAACATATATGTTGATAAATGTCTACACAAAGTTCTCGAGAACTACACGAAATCGGCCTCACTACAAGAAAATGAACTAAATCCTCAAATTAAACTAATGCCTTTTATTACAAATTTAACATCCATAGTTTGTAACAAATTAGTGTTGTTCCTCATAGTTAATTTTGCACTGTATATGAAGAATCTATTTTCTAACTAATTATAAAATACGTTTTGGAATGAATAGTCCTTTGACTGGTAAGTCAGCCAAGCATCTTACTTCCAAACTTATACATATGGTGGTGGTAAATTAAGATCTGTATGAACATTAATCGTTTTTGTTTTTTCAGCTCTTCCCGTTAAAATCGAATTGACGGAAATGAAAACGGATTCGTGGACCGGATGGAATGCCGAAAACGAAACTAAACCTAAGAAGAAACCGTCAACAACTTATAATAGAATTAGAGGAAATTTCACGTGCGTTCAATGTTCCAGGATGTACGTTAGAAAGGACTCTTTACAACGTCATCTCACTTATGAATGCGGAAAAGAACCCCAATTTCAGTGCCCTTTTTGTCCGCAAAGGTGTAAGCGAAAAACTCATCAGATGAGGCATATTCAGCGGCAACATAAAGACAAAATCGGATTGTTAGAAGAAAATAATCCCGGCATTGCATTGAACAAACAAAGTGCTACTTAAAGTATTTACACGCCTTTCAATAATTTTTCATATATCACACTAAGATATACAAGTTGTATTTTTTATTTTTAACTTTTTTTTTTTAATTTAAAGTGATACATCATGCAAGTAATTGTCGATAACATTATTTAATTTAATAATTTAATTTTAATTTTCATATTTTGTATATTTTTCTCATATTGATATGCTTTCTTCAATTTTATCGTTTTTCTTTGTAAATTTACGCTTATTATATTTAAACATTTATCACAAAACACGTACATCATAGTGACTAAGTATTTATATTACAATATGCTTATGGTGGTGGATTATTTAAATTGAAGGTATGTTAATAATAAATCTGTTTTAAAGAAAGCAACAATTGGAGTTTTTATTTTGTTAATTTCTTTTAGCCGTTTCTATAACGTTCTCAAAGCGTACGACGAAAAAACGTGTCTTCTTCTCACGCTCTTGTTTGTTCCAGCTCAAGATTTACGTGTCACTCGTCCCTGGGAACGTTGGCCCGCCCATTTAGCATTACCCATGATGTTGATGCGAGAAAGCATGAAGAAATCCATGTTGCAATCAATTACCAAATCTTCTCTGGATCTAAGCACGTCTTCCTCGAAAAAAACCCAACAAAGATCTTCGGATGGAACTGGGTTTGATTGCGGCGTTTGCGGTCGCATATATAAATTAAAAAGTTCCTTACGTAATCATCAGAAATGGGAGTGCGGTAAAGAGCCCCAGTTTAAGTGTCCTTATTGCGTTTATAAGGCGAAACAGAAAATGCACATGGCACGGCACATGGAGCGTATGCACAAAGAGATCGATTATTCGGCTGTTAAATCTGAATTAAATTTAAAGGTTGAAAGTTCCGAAGGTGATAATTGAGAGCTTCCTATTACATTTAAGGATTAATTGTAGATAGATTTTTTTCATATACATACATATTATATATTTCTACGCTATGCTTTTATATACATTTTATACTATATACATCATTTATATACATATTTTTAAGAACTTTTCGAACTGTGTTTCCTATACATATTAGTGTATGATTAAAATATGGAATAGATTTATAATGGAAGATGCTGATGATTTCTAAGAAAATTCTTGGCCGTACTGTTTTGAATTTTTCTACTTTATATTAAAAAAAAATATGGAACTCCAGAAGTACATAAAAAGATGTAAAATAGAAAAAGTAGACGAATACAAAAACCAATTAAATAGCAGTTGAATTTTTTCAAGGACATTTCTTAAAAATCGTCCATATTTTATGTTCCTTACTTTAATCTCATTTTATACTCTTATAGTACGTCACAAAAAGTGTTAGAAATTTTGCAGGCTTCATCATAAATGTTGTTCTAACATTTTAACATCTTATATTTGTGATGAAATCTTTAAGAAGTTTAACAGTTTTTATGAAATACTGTGTGTATATGTGTACGTGTAAATAAACGCATCTTATGATACTCATACACTCAAGATACATATATAATATATACAGGCGAGTTTTTTAAATTGAACGTCATTAATTCAGCTAGATAACATTTGAAATTATATGTACTCATTTATAATCACCCGGTATACACCTTGCCTAACCTTAGAAAGTCTGTTTTGGTGAGGGTTCTACTTAGCTTCCACTTGGTTCTCGTTCAGCTTGAAACGGGCTAATCACTCACCAAGAGAAGAAGATGAATAGGATATCATTGAAGCGTCGCGAGAACGTATTTCTAACGATCTATATATATATATATATATATATATATATGTATATGTATATGTATATATATATATTACTATTGATGTGCCTGAGCTGGAGATCATCTGGATGAACTCCAACTCCAGCTAAAGACAGACCGCTCTAAAAGGTGATGAGGGAGATCGCGCTGAAACGCCGCAAGAATGGTTTTTCTCAGAAAACAACTTACACATGAACAAGAACTTGAGAAAACATATCTTCATATATATATATACCTGGTGATTATAACTGATTGAAAGTTAAAAGTGGGAACAATTTTGCAATTTCATGATATGTCAAGCAAGTCTAATAACAAATAAACTATATATTATAACCTAAAAAATAGATCTAAAGGCGTATAACTTGGCTAACCATCTTCTCAGGGTCGCCAAATTTAATATTTGCTTTAACAACTTTTTTTTATTAATTTTTCGTAATAATTTTATATTTAATGAAAAGGTGAATAAGTTCTCGAAAACAACTTCCAATTGTTTTCGGAAACATGTGAAACAAATGTACAAAACGTAGTTAACACAGTTAAATATTCACCCTGTGATGAAGTGTAAGTTATTGCAAAATATAAAGGGAACAAATAAAGGACTAAATTCATAGACCACTCACCTAATTAACACGTAATATAATGTAAACATAATTGTGAGATTATTAAACTAAAAATTTCAAAATTTGGGAATACAAAATATTTTATTTAAAATTTTTTTATTCAAGAACATTGTCCCTTTATAAAAAAATTAAATGTTATCCTTTTATAGCAAATCTCAATGTAACTAGAAAAGATGCTAGATAACTAATAGTTTAAAAAACCCAGTCTGCATATAAAGAGGTTTGAAAGTATAATAGTAAAGGACGAATAAGAAAAGTCTTCATTGATGTTAACAACATGTAACCTGATAAGTTCGGCGCATTACCACCATGCATATTTTATTTAATTTTTTTTTACGAAATTGATACTTATGTCTATCAAAAATTTACTTATAGTGAACAGATTTAATATTCTTATTTTGGAAGATTATTAATTATTATTATTACTGATAATATTAGTTAATTCTTTTCGACGTAGTGAAGGAACTCTAAAAAGTGAATTTAGTTTTTCCTTAATACAAAGTTAATTTTGTAGAATAGAATCTTAATAACATTTTAAAATTGGTAATGAATTTTATGAAATGAAATAAACAAGTGAAGTTAGTGAATAGAAAAGTAGTTTGTCGTTACAACATTCCTCTTCTACTATTGTGTATACCATAATTGTAGATTTTGGCAGTTCTTTTTCAATTGACCACTCTTTAAAACACAAGGCATCTAAATAAAAAAGAACCTTATTCTTTTTAGGTCTTTCAATTTTTGCAGCTTTACTTCAAGTATTCTGTATAGGGACACATTAACCCACGCTTTTTTGGTCTACATTTTCCTCTACTGCATTTTATTATTACCGAATAATTATAAACAATATAATGAAACTTAGAATGTCGCCATTGTAAAAGTAGATAATTCATTTTCTGATACAACTCGTTTATTTTCTCTACGTCATCCTTTAAATTTAATAAAGTTTTCATCATTGATACGGTGTTTTTAACAATTTCTTTAGTTTCAAGTGGAATATATGAAAGATTTTTATTTATTTGATATTAAATTTCGAAAGTACAAAGTATGCAATAGAAAATTCACGAATTTAAATTTAAATTTAAAAAATATAATCGTTTATTGTCAACTATCATGAAAATTTACTAATGTTATATTTACTATTATTTATCCGGAAGTGCCATAAAAGGGGCAAATTTGAACAAAATTGAATAATAGACCCGAGTCATAAAACACTCTTCGCTTTGCTCGTCGGGCCTTAAACTGGGCTCGTGAGATAAGACTTGTTTTGTGACTCACCTTTCATTAATATTACATTACGATATCAAATACAATCATCTATAAGTACTGGTACAAATATTATCTCATAGATTTTAACTAGTACTAAAATTTCATTTATAAATACTTGAAATAATAAAATATTATTTACCTAAATTATTTATGACAAAATCTCCAAATCAAATTAGTAAATAATTTTTTATTTCTAGTCTCTCGTCATTGGATTTTATTTCATGAAATTCAATATTAATTTTCAAATGTTTATTGCGTTCGTTTCTGTTAATTTATTTGACAACGTTTTTCTATTGCTCAGAAATGCACTTGTTACCATTAAACATATTTTTGAATATTTCTGCGGTCTCGTAATGTACGTTTACGAATCTAAAAGATGAAAAAACGATATGGCGAAGATTTTATGTTTTGACCATTATTACAAAGATTATTATAAAGATATAGAATTACCATTTAGTCTGATGTATTAAATACATATTATGGGCAGTTAGAAAATGTGATTATTATTGTTTCTGATAGAGCGATCTTAGATTGAACTATTTTACAGAGGTTATCACAATGTCAATACTTGATATGCAATGGAAATATTGAGATGCATAATAAAAAACATATCAATTACTATTATATGTAAGTTAGGTGTAGGTTTTGTACACAAGCAATGTTTTTATCTAGTACATGTTCCAACACTTTCCATACTGGATATGCGTCCTCTTATGCATATGCAGTAGCAGAACAGAATCCAAAAAAAATGTGATATATTTTAATAATATTCAATGCACTAAATAGGAAATAATCACAGATTAGATACAGTTAGTTATTTAAATGCGATTATTACATTGCAATCAAATATTTGTTAAATTATTGGCCAAGCATTAAAGGTAATTTTAATGTATATAGTAACTGATGTATCTAATGATTCTGAAATTTTTGTTTGACTCTCGTCATTCTACTGAATCTTAATCACTGAAGGTTGATATATAACCCCTTTTCACATTAATTTTCGTATTTTGGATACGTATTTTGATAACTAAGTTGTCATCATCAGCAAATAATTAAACAGTGTCGCAGCTGGAAAACTACGGCAAAATATCCGTACGAAAACGCACACTGTCACAGTGTGCGTTTTGGCTTTCAACGGTATGGTTCGTGTGCAGGATTTGTTTTCGTACGGGTATTTTGGCGTAGTTTTCCAGGTACGACACTGTTTAATTATCTGCTGTTGATGACAATTTAGTTGTCGAAATACGTATACAGAATACGAAATTTAATATGAAAGGGGTTATATATCAACCTTCGGTGATTAACTTAATCAACCATAGGCTCCATCAAAATTACCTACTGAATCTTACTCTATATTTTCTTTTAATTAAAAGGTTAGTTAAAATGTACGTATTTAAGATTACAAAAAAAATGCTTGCCTTGTGGATCTCCATGTTTTATAGCAGCTTCTATTTTTATAGGGCAAAATTGAAAGAAATGCCTATATTGGTAGTTTTGGATGTTCATTGCGATTATTATTTTTTGTAATATCTGTACTTTTCCGTAACCTTTATACCATACTTAGCAGTCAGCGCCGTTCAAATTTTGTTGACGAACGGGCAAAAAAAAAGTAGTTAGTGATGAGATGACAAATTTGAAACATCGTCTTTACCTTGTGGAAAACATTCGTGTTGAAACACGATAGTTATTCAAATACTTAATATTGTGGAGACTATAATACAACATACTCCGAAAGTTTAAAGTCTCACAGAATTTATTCTCTTCGTGATATACTATAATAATATTTATGTATAATCCATGTACAACAAATGGTCTATTGAAAGTAAATAATATTTTATTCAAACTGACTACTTTCAGAGATTTTAAGTGGAAAAAAATTATGTTTACTTAAACGAAAGTTTTGCAATAAATAATAGCACTAATAATATTCATTTAGAGATAAATTTTAGGTACTGAAAGAGAAAGAAACTAACAAAATTGTGGTAAATATAGATGAACTTATATACTAAAAATATTTAATTCCAAATTACTTAAAATTCACATGAACATATACATATAAGTATTTAATAAGTTAATATGTTTCTAAAACCAAGAATCCTATTTTCGAAATTTTTGTTTGATGTTAAAATACTCAAAGTAGAGAATTAAAAAACGAATTACAATGAATAAAAGCGGATCTTTTATCAAGATTTATCATATATTTAGAAAACATAAACGGTAAGGCAAGTTTGACTACTCATTTTAGTTACTACAGCTGTTAGTAAATTTTTTAAATTTGCTACTGGTTTTCTCATATTTATAATTTTTAACATACTTAGCAAATACCATTGAAAATAATGGAAGATGTAGATTATACTCAATAAAATTGGGGTAGATGAAAATTCGCAAGAAAGTGAAATTACTTATATTAACCTAGAGAAATAGAAATACGGACACTGAAATTATTGCAATATATCAGAGTAAACCAGGTACACTTATACATTATACACTTTCACACTATATCTGTGTGAAACAGTATGATGCTCCCGCTTGCATCTATACACAAGCGCAAATAGAGATTATGCAGTCTAATTCCTTACACTTAACTTCTTTAATGTCCACTAAGGCATTTTCCTACCAGGAATGTTTCATTTAAATATTTACTAATGAATACAATAATTATAGACATGTTCGCGGTTATTTTAATTAGACACTGCTGTGATAAAATTCATGGATTTTCCTTTTAACTATATTCATCTGTTGACACATAATTTCTTCTACGATCGACTGACATACAGTAGTCCATGCCTGTTTGAATTTGGTAGTAATTTTCGCTGCCCCTTTTTATAGTTTTATACTCCGTTTAACTAATGCCAAAACTCTTTCAGCTTTACGCTCTTAAAGAACGCTGGAGAGATGCTAACTATCGGTATCTTCGGAAGCAAAAGTGGTGCTTCTTCGACCAAATGCGTAAATTATCTGCCAAACCAAATACTTTGCCAGTAATTTCGATTTCATTTTTTTACACTTTTCTTATTCCTTCTAACTATCACGTTTTGCTATGATTTGTGTGCAAAGCTTTTGTCCTCATATTTCTGCAATGGCATACAGATTTTCATTGTGATTTTACGCTCTATTTTAAACATATTCAACCTAGTTCTTCTCTTCATTAATTGTACTTATGAAACTGGCATCTTCACATTGTTTACGACAGCTCGTACTGAAATATGGGGATTCTCTTTGAAAACCGCTAACAATTTCTTTCCCTTCTCTGTTGGTACATTGATCTGCCCCATTTTTGCTTTTGATAGTCAATTGTTTACATTTTTTCACTTAGTCAGCAATCGTTGTCTTGGAAATTTGTAACAATTTTGATAATCTAGCGAACAAAGCAGTGTTTTCAATAGAATATCAAGATCATTTATTCCTAATATATTGTGCCAATGTCTGCTACATATTTAAACTTTTTATTCTACATATATTTGACAATGTTATTATTACATGCTGTTATTTGGAGTTTATGCACCTTTCATCTAATTTTCAACTGATTTAATCGCTCTATTAGGTAGGAAAGACAAGAAGTTTATAGTAGATGCTTAGTGATACAGGTGGAGTCATTACAGCTTAATATGTTGCTACTAGTAAATATTTATACCGCAATCACAGAGGCGCGCTTGTTCGTCTTTATTCAATCGTTGAGCACTGAAATTGTACTTTGTGTAACGCATACTGCTATTAGAAATAGCGTCAATCGAAGTCTCCCACTGAATGGCTATCATTGTGACAAAAGTATGCAGCAAAATAAAATACTGAAAAATGAAATATGTTGTTATTAGTAAATATTTATACCACAATCACAGAGGCGCGCTTGTTCGTCTTTATTTAATCGTTGAGCACCGAAATTGTACTTTGTGTAACGCATACTTCTATTAGAAATAGCGTCAACCGAAGTCGCCCACTGAAAGGCTATCTATCATTCTGAAAAAAGTATGCAGCAAAATAAAATACTGAAAAATGTTAGATTGATTTTGTTGGTGGAGCAGCATTATTTGCCAAAAAAAATTGCTCGACAATTACTTCAAAAGATTGTTTTGAGATTCTAAAAGGGTTGCTTTTGGCAATTAAATATTTATTTTAATTACAAAAATTATTATACCTTCTTTTACATAGTATACCAAGTATCGGTAAAAATCTAAGATTTAATTTGATAATTTTGAACAGTACTTGAAGAAACTTAGAAGGGTATATATTTGCCTGCACATATTATTCCGGTCAAAAAACTTGCAGGAATTATGTTTAAAATTCTGAATATAGTAAATATAGGGCGTATTATAACGTGCAATAATTTTCCAGTTTAAAACGACTATTTATATGAATCACCTAATATTTTATTCCGTTCGAACTAACACATTCCTTAAAAGGAAGGAATGTATAAATTAATTATAAGTTATTTAAGTTGTTGTTAACATCTAGAACTCACGACTTTTTTTGCTCGACACCTGTACTTTCACCTCTACAAATACGTACCCTCTTGACTGACACTTAACTGCCTTTCATCGAAAATGATATTTTCTACTCAAATCCTTGTAAATATTATAGTTACTATAAATTTTTTATATATATAAAAGGGATGTCAAAGAAATATTGAAAGTATTTTTCTAATGCATTTATAGATATATAAAATTTTTTTGGTTCTTGTTAAACTGTTGAAAAATATACCGTTCTTCTATTTTCTACTATAATAATATTATTTTATATAATGTATATTCCAGATTCTCGAGCTTGTGATATGATTATTATCTTAGGTAATAATGCCGGCAGCATTTAGGTGTATGATCATATAGGTGAAAGTGATATTTTTTATATATATTTGAAAGAGTTAACCCATTATAAAGTGCCTCAAATTGTTATTGTTCCTTGAAATTAGGTATAAGTTACCTTTTCCTTTAGAAATAGTAATCCAGCAGTTACTCATAGGATTAGTTATTTTTTTAATTATTATATATATATACAGACACATAAACAAGTTGCTCATGCTTTTTATTTATAGGAGATTTTGAATTTTTTCTAAAAATTCAGTAGTATCATGGTGCAATTTTATGTTTTTTGTCAATTTTTTTTTTAAATTCATTTTTACGCAAGCAGGGCAGCTTAATATTCCTTTATTATGTGTTAGTAGTTTTTATGATTATTATGGATAAGTACGCTTGATGAAACAAAAGAAAAAATAAAATAAAAAACAAAAATTGGCCTAATCTTTTTTGTTAAGGTGTGGGGTATTATTAAGTACCGAAAAACATAATTGACGCACTTCAACCAATAAATAAATAATAATACTCAATTTTAAAGAACAAATGTGATTTTTTTACCATTTTTTTTGTAATAGACTTTTAATAGTTCCTTAACCATTGTCACTGTTGTCATATTTATCTCATAGATATCATCCTGTATGTGTTATGTATTTTATTAATTTATGTATTTATTAGGATTTATATACATATATATTTACATATATTTTTTGCTTTCACAGAACAGTTTCTATGCTATCGTGCTTTCCATTGAGTTTATTTGTACTATGCTTTAGAGGTCCAGGTAGAAATTTATGAATAAAATAATTCAGTAACGATTTTCGTTGTATTTTTTTTAAATTTGAATTTCCCACCCTAAAGTAATTATATTTTACACCAAAGAAAACATTGAGTAACACTTTTTTTTTCTAGACTATCATCACTTGTCCAAGAGGAGACCGAGACAGGCTAAGGAATTTGTTTGTAATATTTGCGGAAAGGAATATACTCATCAACCAAGTCTGTCCAGGCATAGAAAATATGAGTGTCTTAGAATAAAACAATTCGCATGCGTGCATTGCAACTATTCAGCGTACAGGAAAGAGTGTCTAGCTCAGCACATAGTAAATAGACATTTAAACCTTAAATAAATGTAGTACGTTTTAATACTTAGTTACAGTGAATTTTATTTTGGTGAGTCCTTTTTTTTTTAAATCCAATACCGTTAAAATGACGGGTCCCAATGCAAGAATGACAACAGACTGTACTTATTTTTGTAAATTATACTCATCATATAATATATACAATAGGTTTTTATAAGAATCTAAATGTACATCCGTAGGAATTCAGTGCAAAAAAGAATTAATAAAGATAAATCAATGTTGATATCTGGTTTATTTTTTAGTTTTAGTATTTTATATTTTCTTAAATTAAAAACTATTTCTTTTCTAAATCAGTGCAGTGCATACACATTTAAGTACTGTAATCTTGAAGTATGCATTAAAACAGATCGGTACTATATTAACAAGGTTATATATTATGTATTGAATATAAATATATTTTTAAATGATAGATCACACTACTGTTTATGTTTCTTTTCCATTTTAATCACTAAGGTTGATATATAACCCCTTTCCACATTAACTTTTGTAATTCTGTATACGCATTTCGGCAACTAAGTTGTCATCATCAGCAGACAATTTCAAAGTGTCGCACCTGGTAAAACACGGCGAAAAACACCTGTACGAAAAACAAACTCCGTACGCGATCTACACCGTTCAGAACCAAGTTGTACACTGTGTGTTTGTTTCACAAGATTTTTAAAAATTATTTTTACTTAAACTAAGATGAACTACATTGAAAAAAGGGAAATACGGTCACGACCGATAAGTGCCTGCATGTGATTTATTACAGTGTTCCTCCTCTGAGCATTAAACAGACTGTCTGCTTAATGTCGAAATGCGTGTACAGAATTACAAAAGTTAGTGTGGAAAGGGGTTATATATCAACCTTTGTGATTAAGTTAATCAACCACAGGCTCCATCAAATTCAACTTTTCCATATTCTTAAAAGTAAAATGTGCGTGTATAGAATTATTCTTGTAGCGAATAATAAGCAACATTTCCGTAACAATTGAAAATGGCAATATACAATTCGCACAATTTTTCTTTGTTGAAACCTCGCACTACCTCAGGCATTAGATTTTTATTATTTATTTACCAGATATATCGAGCTTCATATATAAGATTTAAAATAAAAAATTTCATATGTAAAGTTTAAATATATTTATTTAATTTAATTTATTAAATTTATTAATTGGCATGTATCGACTTGATTCATTTTATTAAAAAGTAATGACATATCAATAAATAAAGAAAACTGTTTAATGTAGTTCTTTCACGTTTTCTATCATTTTTGTGTAAATTGAAATCGAAAGTTATTTTTTGTGTTTTTCAATTTTCTTTTTTCAAATGAAACAATATATGCGTATTTTCTTTATTTTTATTAAATTTTTTTTTTTCGGAAAATCACTAATGTACTACATATGTTTGATATCAAGAGAAGCGTATAAAAATCATTTCGGTTAATCACATTGCCAACAAGAACATTACTATATATTTTTAAACTAAATACTAAAATTTGTTCAAAATGGTTAGACACATTTGCCCACCATAATAGTATGGTTCCCATTGCTGTAGATATTTGAGTTTAAATTTTTTTTAAATTTTGCTCTAGATTTTACGACCGTTCTTTGTAAATGATATGCTTTAGATTCACCGTAAGAAATAGTCCAACGGAGTTTAATCTGGAGTCTAGCAGGCCATTGAATTGTGACTTAATTTCTCTCTTATTATTCCTGCATTAGAAACTAGTGCGCTGTCATACTGAAGAATTATCTTCCTACGAATGCGATGTAGGGCATTCCTTGGAAGCAAATTGAATAAATTTTGCAGAAAGGTTCTCATCATGTGGTTCCATTATATGGGATCTAAGTATTCCACTCAAGCATCGACTCATTTGCTTTTGGAATTCTACTTAAAATAGCTGGATCTTCATATGAAACATGAAATCAGCAATAAATTACAGACAGTGATCTTCGCCTTCGAGCTGTAAATTTTGAACTAAGTTTATTTTGTAGTTACGATATTTATTTCCTTTGAAAATATTTTGAACTGGTGAAGATGAAATACCCATATCTGACGCAACTGCTGCTGGGGTCGTGTGAATGTGCTTCCGCCTTTGCAAGGATTTTGATAACATTTTTACCATTACAAACCAGTTTTTTTGCAGTTCATAACTATTTTTCAGGACGTCTGGATGCACTGTAATTAGGATAATGGCGTTCAGATTAACTTTCAGAATACAAGAGTGTCAAATAATAGTAGTAATAATAATTGTTAGTACAATATGTTAGTTCAAAGCGAATTGCTACTTACAGGACAGTAATAAAATATTTATCGTGTAGAATTATTACATACAAAAAAGTGTTATATAGCATCCCCCAAAAAAGAGAAAAGACAGTGTAAACGAATATTGATGCAGAAATGTAGAAAATAAATACAATTGAAAGATAAGTGAGAATCGACAAATTAAATAGAATGCTGCTTAAAATTATTATTACACTATACAATAACAAATAAACTTATACATTATCTATAAAAACATTCGCTAATATAATTATAAGACATTAAAAATATTCTGAAACCTGCTAAAATTATTAAAGCATTTGTTCTCGCTCTGGGTAATTTAAAAGTACCACCGTATCGTTTACTAGAAACAGATAAATTAAACTCAATACAGGCTAGTATTATTGTACAGTCGATTTCATTTGACAACAGTTTTGATAAAAATCTACCACTGCATTTCACGACGACGAGATAGAAACTCTATATTATAGCGATTCAAAAGACCAACGTAGTTCGTTTCTCGCCAGTCACTATAGGAGAAGTATTTGTCTCTTCTGGATTCTCTCACTTCTCAAGTTAATTATGGATTCATTAGTATCAATTTTTTGCTAAATCTATTGTCGTCACACACGTATTGCCACAAAACTTACTGAAGATTAAACTGGTTACAAATATTGATGGTTTGACAAATTACTACAAAACATTCGTCGAAATCGAAATGTCAAATTTATATCATGATATCCTGTCTTTAATAAGACTTATTAATGATCGTCTCTTCTTATTTTTTTTTGTATGTTTACCATACGATCTGTTGCTCATACAATAACATTAAGCATATTTACCGTTTGGCAAAGAAACGTAAAAACATTCACTTCAATGGTAGACATTTCTAAGGTTTTTTCTTTATGAAATCCACCCATGTATGTAGTATATAACTGATTTTCTTCTTATCTGCGAAAAAGAGGCGGCCATTTTGAATAAATTTTATAATTCTATAAAGAAAACGTGTCCATGTTTTTATTGTATCTATTCATATTATACGTGACTAGCTAAAATGATTTTTATAAACTTTTCCTGCTATGAAACTTTCACCGATTTTCTAAAAAATCTTTGGAATGTAAATTAAAGAAAGTATGTTGTTGCATTGAAACTGGTGAGGGCAGCAGAAGTGCGCAGCTCCAACTTGGAAGCCAATATAAAGGAATACTGTATCGGTATTGTTTGGAATGGGGATAGTCTTTCGTTTCTAATGGACAATTTTCATTTTATGAAGCACACGCATAGTGATAACTCGTTAATAGTGATCGCCGAGGACATCGAACATATCTGCGTAAATTTTTTTACCGTTTAATTTCTTCATTTGAAATTTTTGGTATGAAATCTCAGAATATGTCTAATAGCTTGCGGCTTGTTACAGAGTCGTAATACTTTGTTTATATAAGAAACAAGCAAGACTAACTAGATTAAAACATCCTCGTATATATTATTACTGACATTGTTATATTAACCGGCTTTAGACTGTAATCGTGTATTAAATTAAGACAATATTTGATGAAGGAAGTATGCAGGATATTAGCTACAAACACGTGCTTCGACAGCCAACAGACAAGAATTAAGTTATATATATATTATGTGACGAAAAAGCGAATCACTCAATAATAGTACATATTTTAGAACTAAATTTTGTACAAATGTTTACAGTATTAAGGTTAATAAATGATTTAGTTTTTATTGAATAATTCGTACCATTATAAAGAAAATTTAAAGCGAGTTGCCGCCTCATGTAAACAAATTCATTCCGCTATTTGTCCAGGCTTGCGTCTAATAAGATTTTCTATGGACTCCTGTGAAAGCTCATTGCAAGCAACTTGTAGTACAGCAAGTAGCTATAGTAAGTTAATTGGAGGGTAAGGAAGCATACCAGCTCTTCGACCTATTTTATTTCAGATATGTGCTATAAGCGATAGGCCTGCTAATTGCGCAAGCCAATTGAGAATATTGATGTTAGCTTCTCGCAGGTGTTGAAGTGTAGCGGCTGCAACATAAGGACGAGCATTATCTTGCCGGAATGTGACATTATTTAGCCCTTGGAATTATGGAAAAGTGATTGGTTCCAGAATTTCATAAATGTACATTTGAGCATTTAAACGACGTCAAAGAAATACTAAAAGAGTCCTACTTCCTAGGCTAGTTTCAAACCGAACTATCAATCCTTTAGTAGGTGCAGTGTCACGTTTTTTCTCCTCTTCGGCATAGAATTCTTCTACGACCTTCATGAATTCGCAATCAAAGACGAGATTCCTCTGAAAAAATGATATTGGTCCAATATTTCTGTAAATTATTACCTATTATATATTAAATGTAACTATCTGAGAGCACGATCTCGACTAGTGGGAGGTAATATTAGTAGTATTAATTTTGGACAATAGGGAATCAACCCACGACGAACGAATATGGCAATATGTCGATCACATTGTTATTCTACGATCTATCTCCTAATCCTTCAAGGTAATTAAATGCTCACAGGCACATTTCTGGAACTATTCTATTTATCATATAAACAAAGGCTTAATAATGCCCTATTCCACCAAGACTGTCCATTCTCATGTTGCAACTATTACATTACGGTTCCTGTAAGAGCATCTATATTCTCAATTGAGCTGCGCGGTCGCCAGATTTATCACTCACAGAGTATGACTGGGACATGTTAGGTCGACAATTCCTAGCGATATAATGAATTTACAATTGTTACATGATAACCCTACAAGTTGTTTGGAATCAGCTTCCATAGGAGTCCATACAATAACTTATTAGAAGCATGTTCGTGTGATCATACTCCATGATCGGGTAGCATTTACTTTATTGTATTTATTGGTAATTCATTAATTTGATTTATTTCACTGAAGTCTTTCAAATCGGCTATCTTATATAAGTAATGTAATTAAGTTTTGAGAGTAATTAGGCTTACTTATATTATGATTAACTGGTTTATTTTTAGGTATAAATGAAAGCAGGTATTATTGTGGAAGCTGTGGTAAATCCTACAAACATAGCTATAATATGCATCGCCATGAAAAATATGAGTGCATCAATAAGAAGCAATTTGTGTGTCACTGTGGTTACGCAGCTTCCAGAAAGGATCATCTAAAACGTCACATGTGCACCAAGCACGGAATTTTAAATTGATATTATTACAATTTTTTTCACTTATTAATTGCATATATTTACTATTTTTGATAACTATAAATTGTACATACTAAAAATGTTAAATAAAACTAAATATCAAATGTTTATTTTAATTAGTTACAAATAAAGGGTTTTGCAATAGGGACATAACAATTTCGTGTTTTAGTACGAATGCCTCTTTGACCGTTTTTCATCTGTCAACGTCAAAACGTTAGCCAAGGTTAACATTTTTATCATGGTGAAGTTCAAAAACGAGCAAGGTTTGAAAATTATTAAAAATTTCTACCGCAATTCTGATTAGGTGGTCGCAATTCTAAGAACGCTTACTCCAATTTTCGGTCCTAATAATCGTCCCACCAGACAGGCTTTGCATGCTATAGTCGATAAATTCGAGTCAAAATATTCACTGTTGGATGTTCCTGTGTCAGTGAGACAATGCACCGGTCGAAGTATCGAAAATATCGCAACCGTAAGTGCTTCAGTTCAAAATGAGGCAAATCAGTCGATTCCACGTTCACAGGAATTGAAATTTTCTCAAACCACATTGTGGCGAATTTTGCGCAAAGATTTTGGCTCACACCCTTACAAGATCAAATTAACTCAAGTACTTAAGCTTCTTGATCATGTGAAGCGCCGAAACTTCTCCGATTGGGCTCTGCTAAAGTTTGAAGGAAATCTTGAATTTCGTCGAAAAATCATCTTTAGCGATGAAGCTCATTTCTTACTTAATGGCTTTGTCAATAAGAAAAATACGCGTTATTGGACACCAACAAATTTACATGTGCTTCAAGAGACTCCATTATAATAACAAAAAGTGACTGTGTGGTGTGAATTTCATGACGGGGATGTGATTAGACCATATTTTTTCGTCGATTAAAATGATCGCAAGTTACGGTCAATGAAGTTCGTTATCGTGCCATGTTGGAAGACTATTTTTGGCCAGAATCGGATGGATTTGACATCAGTAACATGTGGTTCCAACAAGATGGTGCCACATGCTACACGGCTGGTTAAACAATTAATCTATAAAATTATTTGAATTAATTTAGAAGTAGCCACCTCGCTCATGCGATTTAACGCCGTTGGATTTCTCTTTATGGGGCTACGTTAAGTCGTTGGTTTATGCCAACAAGCCAACAACATTAGAAGAGCTCAGGGACAATATCAATCGCAAAATTGCCAACGTTCCGATCGATATGTGGAAAATTGGCACCAATGAATCGTTCGTTGCAAAACGTGCTCACGATGGACATATGAACGAAATACAATTCCATAGTTAAATGTAACATGTGTACTACACCTGGAATAAATCTCAGCCCAATATCTCAATTATTCTGTGTTATTTAAATACAAAATTTTTAAGTCCCTTTTAAAAAATCCGATATGTCACTTACTACCTAGAGGTGTTCTAGTTTGAAGTATTAAAAATAATGTAAATTACATTTTGCTAAAAATTATGCACACTACTATTGCTTACAAATACTACTGAGTACTTTTTCGAATAATTCTTTAATTTCTTAATTCGTTATTATTTACCTCGTACCTTTACGTTTCTAATTTATATTTAGTATAATTAATTTAAACATTTTTAGGTAGAGATGAAAACAGGTACTACTGTAGAAGTTGTGGTAAATCTTACAAACACAATTACAGCATGTATCGTCATGAAAAATATGAGTGCAATAATAAAAGGCAATTTGTTTGTCAATGCGGTTACGCAGCGTTTAGAAAAGATCATCTCAAACGACATATGACCACTAAACATAGAATTTCACCTTGAGGCCACGAGAATTTTATAAATATTTGCAAGAGATTGTTATTTTTATTAATTTTAAAGTGTATTTTAAAAACTGTTACATACATATTTATGTTTAACAAAAATAAAAGTAAATTTATTTGTATTTTTTTGTGTTCAATTATTTTTTTTATTTATTTTCGTATTTATAGATTTTTCGTTCTTTAGTTAGATTCTTATGTGAGTACATTCGGAATTTTATTTTAAAAAACGAGGAGGTCGAGCAAAATCTAATCGCCAAAGCCTTATTAGTATAGCCGCGATACCAGAAAATTCATAAATATCCCAAGCATCTTCACTGTGATGATGCATACTTCTTACACCAAACCAGAAAAACCCTTCTCAAAACTACTCTACTGTAAACGCAACACGCCTGTGACTGGTAATAACCTTCACATAATACTATGAACGGACCTTTAGTTTCAGTAAAACGATTATAGCCCTGCGGATGGATTGTAATACCGAACAAAACTTCGGTAGACAAAGAAGCAGTACGAAGGATGCTAATCTAGCCAGGAATCTTAGTAGAAATAACAAAAGAAGTCATAATTATTTGACCAGGAAATCGTTGGGATAATTTGATTTGCTTTTGTTTAGAAAAAAGCAAGCAGTTCTTATATAATAGTTGTTAAATATATTTTCAACAATAATGTTGAATTTAGAAGAAACCATTAAAACCTAGAAACCTAGAACTTCTTCTTTCTTTTGTACAGTTTACAGAGAAGACGTACAAATTGTGAGGAGTACAGCATAGAAAAGGCTTGTTCGATTTAAAGATGGTTATTTTGATATAGAAAATTCTCAAGCTTCAAGAGGTGCATTGGGCTTTAGGCGCAGAATCGAAAAATTACCAGATCCTTGAGATGCATTCAATGGAGGAGAATATATTCATTATTCATATATTTCGTTTGTGAAAAAATCAATAAAAATACTATGAACTTATGCATCAACCTAATATTTAATTATATGAAAAGGCCGTGCAAGGAATTTTCGAGCATCCGTTGCTGAGAACATCATTTAAAAAAGTGTCCAGATAATTTATTAACAATCGAAAAATGTTTGTCCAACATGTATGAGGAATCTAAATAAAGTTTGAATGAAGTTTGTATTAGACGAGTCTCGAAAACATTTTCTTTGGAATAGAAGTACTTGCAAGTACACAGTATACAGACTGTGTTGTTGTTCAATATTATATTATCAACATTTAAATGTGGCAAAACAAAAATCAGTAAGATTACTTATTTTTGTTTTGCCACCTTTTAATATTAATTTCTTGAAGGATTTAATAATGATGAGATTAATAATGCTATAGACAGATGGCAGAAGTGTAAGTAGGTAGAAGGTTAATACATTATTAATTTGGATAGATTAAATACATCGTCAAAGCAGAATACTGGATTATGTTCGTATTTTTGTAGTAATGCGCTAGAAATACAAACACCATGCATAATTTATTTTGGTATAGCTTCCTTAGAAAACAGGAACCAGAATTTTCATTGTAAAGG
The DNA here is from genome assembly GCA_031893035.1 of Dermolepida albohirtum. Lineage (NCBI taxonomy): Eukaryota > Metazoa > Arthropoda > Insecta > Coleoptera > Scarabaeidae > Dermolepida > Dermolepida albohirtum. Next base: position 415,320 of record JAVIWB010006067.1, read on the forward strand.
TATGTTTTCCATATTTTTCATTATCTTTGCATTAAAAGAAAGCATAATACACAAAAAGAAACTTTCATACTTAGATTCAGAAACTCTTTATTCCTGTTTCTATGTAATAACCTTTTAGCTCTCAATTAATAGCTTATTACTCATATATAGCTATCAAAATTCTTCTATTTAAAATAGTTCCCTGTACATTATTGGGGAGAGCGTTTCTAGATATCCAACTAAGTTGTATTTTGAATGGCCAAACAGAAAGAAATAACTGAAAGTAGATTAGTTTGTTACAGCCTATAGCAGAAAATTGTGTTTGTATCACCAGTGGTATGAAAATGTGTTATTTTAAATATTAGTCAAATACTTTTCATTAATTTTTTCTGATGTTTCTCGTAAACGCAATGGTTTCGCCCAAAATATTAAATATACCAATTATTACAGGCGTTCAATAAAGAATATAGATTTAGAGGTAGTTGCTTCTAACAGGTGTCCTGAATCTTGTTGATCCTTTGGAAACTGTTTCCGTTTGTTAAGAAATTCTTATCCTTCTGTAGCGCCATACGCAATTTAACAGTTTAATTTAATGTTACTTTCATCTCACAATAGTCTATCACATCAACAAAACATTTCTTCTAAAAGCTAACAAATAGTGGTGGTTTTCGAAATTTTATAAAAAAGATGATAGTTTTGAAGATGAGCGTAGTAGCCAGTTATAGAACGTTGACAACTACCAATTGAGAGAGATAATTGAAGCTAATCTTCTTCGTCTAACAGCACGACAAATTGTCGAAGAATTCAACGTCGATTATTCTAGGAGTTCGTGCCATTTAAGGTAAATTGAAAAGGTGAAAAAACTTGAGAATCTATCTTCTTTAATTTTACAAAATAACAACGCATCATTTTTCGATCGCATTGGGGTGTGATGATTAGTTTCGTGATTGAATTGAGAAAAGTAAGTATTAGTCACTAGAAAGAGTTCAAGAGAAGCATATGTTGAAAATCAACGCACTAATTGGTATTTACCCAACCTCTTTTGTCAACATTTCCACAACTTCTTGTAGGGAAATGCTTTAAGAACCAACAGAATGCAGAAAATGCTTTGTTTTTATATCGCAGAGAAGTACACTTATTTTGTTCGCAAAAACATGACTGTAATGATTGCTATTTTTTTGTTAATTAAGATGTATATGTAGTCTAGGTATAATGTTCTAAAATTGACGTCCGAAATGGTAATTTCTTCCGTTTCAACTTAATATTTGGTCGTAAGTATAAGGGGAATTTATATTATTATTTTAGCAATAACATTAGTAGTTAAAATCGTAATTGCTTATTCTTTGAAATTAAAGTTACTAAATAATTTTGTCGTTTTACTGCGCCAAAATAAAAAAATTCTAATACTCACAATTTCTAGGTTACGCTGATGACATTTCGAAAGGTCGAACTAAGTTTTCTTGTAGAAGTTGCGGAAAGTCATACAGACATTCCACTTCCATGTCTCGCCATCAGAAATTTGAATGTGGAAAACCTCGACAGTTCGCTTGCGTTATTTGTGGATACGCTGCGTTCAGAAAAGATCATTTAACGAGACACATATACCAAAGACACGGTACTCTTCCAACATAAATTTAAATATTAAAATAAATTTTGCTATAATCACTTTTCATAAAAAAAACATTAAATATTTTTGTAAATATTGATATTGTTTGTTATGAATAAAACTAATTTTGTTTCATCGTACATATGCAGTTTAATTTTACTTTAGTGTCGTGAGTGCTTATGTTTATTTCTTTAATCGAAATTATTACGTAAACTTCTATAATCATATTCAGGAGAAAATTATGAGCAGAAGGAAGAATGTTTTTATGTTACGTCACTGAGTTTTATACTATTTTATTATGTAACTGCCATTACGGATTAAAGAAAATTGACAATTTTGTCTTTGCGATATGACTTAAACTCTATTGACATAATCAGAAGCAAATTGTCTAGATTAACTTCCTCTATTTGTCCTAAGCGTACGGTCTCATCTATGTGTCTATTTGCAGTTCGTCACATTTACCATTAGTCAATGAATTCATATCCAACTTTATGACATTGAAAATCTGACACTGAAGAGTTATTTATATTATGTGAAGCAAAACCTAAAACAACGAGTGAGCTATTTGTAGAAAAAGTAGTACCAGTCTTACCACGATAACGTATCTGCCCCTACAATTTTTTCAGTCCTAACAAATTCTTACATGTTTTATAATCACCTTATTTGGTAAGCTTCTTGTGACATTTTACCCTTCACGTATGAGAATTTCGATATGTGTATCTCAGAAACTAACTTGAAATGTAGAGAAGATATGAGTCTATAGTACAAACATGACTGCGTTTTTAAATATTTTGAGACATTTACAAAATAATTACTGCTAATGTTCAACATATTCTCCCTCAAATGCAATATATTTGCGTTATATCTGGTGTCCTGCAGCAAAATTCTTCACTTTATCATCGTCCTTAAAGTTCACTTTGGTTGGTATTTCATTCGATTTCATTCACTAGGTATTAATTGCAAAAGAATGAATCCTAGCTGCGAGGTCAATTTGGAAGTTCTGGTTTAGTTTGCTGCTAAGGAACGATCAATATCATATCTTTAGCAGATTTTTGCTTTTATTTTGTGTGCTAGTGCTCTTTTATAATTTCTTGCATATTTTGCTATTTTTATCGTTCGAAATAAAATGATGCATGCAATATTAGGCTGGTGTGCCATAGTCTAAAAGGATCACATGCGACCCATGGGTTGGCTACTGCTGGTTTGGGCTTATATTTTCGACAATGTCAAGACTTCTGGATTAAGTACATAACATCGAAATGCAGTTGCCTCACACATTTCACACATTTAAAATTACTCTCAATTTATTGTAGTAAATCCCGTTTCGACTACATTTTGTTTTTCCATTAACACATTGTTGACTGGCAATTTTACGCTGAAGCTATCTCATGTCACCGGCTATTATTTCGTAATTCAATGTGGAACTGAAATAATATACATAACCGCCAATAAACTTTATTTATATTTAATAAATTGAAATGAAATTTTGTACAAATCTTTTAGATAACATTTAATATTTTTTTTAGTATGATATGCCGTATAGCAATCACCTACGTGTAATGGCACACAGCAGGTTTTGCAAATATGTCTTGTTTCGCTCCGCTTTCCTTTTGAAGATCATACTTTACACGTTCTAGTTGGATTAATTTGTACACCGGTGACTATTTTTTGTAAAACGTGGTCTTCTAGTTGTCCCGACAGCCTGAAAGGTGGTACGGAGCCTTTTTAGAAGTAGGCGAAGAAGTGCCAGGTACAAAGCTGCATTCATTTGAATCTACAGTTATCTATTCCCTAGCTACTTCCAATAGAAATTTTTTGAATCTAAGTTTATTTTGTAAAGTTAGAGTTACAATAAATTTTAAATAAATTAAACAAAGTACAATTAATGAGAAAGAATGCAACTTTTCTAGACCACTTCACACTTTTTCTAAAGATGCTGCTGTTTGCCAAATACTGGTCTGCGCAATCGACTTTTGCTGGTTTAATCTCAGATTCATAACTGTCTCCCGATAAACTATCACTTTTCGAATCACTACAATTTATTTTCAAATTACTCGGACAATCAGATAAGTTATCCGCGTATAATTCATTGAAAAATTCTTCGCTATCATGATCTGCCATGGTTGCAATTTTTACAGAACTAAAATTGTTATAAAAATCTGAATATCTAGAAAAATTATTTTTTTTTATAATAAACACGATGAACAAAGCTTTCACAGTATTCTATATTGCCCCGGGTTTCATAAATTGAAATTGCTAATGCAAGTGCAATCATGAGTTAACTCGTGATCGGTCAACAACGTTTGGGCATGAAAACACGAGCTAACTCGTGACCGGTCGACAATGTGTTAAGTATTTTTAATATTTTAATGAAAAAGCGTTAAATCTGAACATAAACAAAATACTAAGCAATTAAGAACTTGTATGAAATAACTTTATACTGTGTTGCATATGCATTCGACTTTGTTAAAGTATAAACAACACATTTTCTGTTCTTAAATACGCATTTAAATGTGTGGATTCGAAATGCTGGAGGTTGTTAAATACTTGAAAATCTTAACAGTTTTATGAAAACCGGAGATTTGGCTGACTAGTTTGAACATATACATACTTGCGAATAGGCAAGAGGGAATTTGTTCGCTGCTGCTCTATATTATATGAGATAACAAAATTCTTAACAGTGACAGTTACGTGTTACGTCTTTCTTGAATCTTTTATTTCTTACTGGCTAATACATATTAACGCATTAATAAATTATGTTTTGACTTAATTTTCATTTAATATGCTCTTACATTTAGAAATAAAAGGTTTGCCTGTATTATACTTTAATGCATGGTATAACTTCTTTGTACAAACCTATATTTAATAAACAAGGTTTTATTTGCTTTTTCATTCATGTAAACTCGAGAATTGTGTAATGTCGCCAGACGTTATACGACTGATCGTGCACTGTAAACGTACAAATGATTACATTTAATTATAAACGCCGTTTACTATATGTCATTATTAATTGTAGATGTTTGATAATGTGTTGTTAAAAGAAGCTTATTTGATTGAACATTAAATAATATTTTCATTTTTTTAGACTATGGAAGGAGAAGGTACATATGCACTACTTGTGGCAGATCTTACAGTCACAGAAATAATTTGTCCAGGCATAAAAATACTGAGTGCAATAAAGAGAAGAAATTTTCTTGTCAATTTTGTGATTACTCAGCTTACTATAAATCACATTTAACGTGCCATCTACGTAGTAAACATTCCAGTGTCATATGTCAATAAAATGAAACAGATATGTATGTGAAACATCTTACATTTTATATAAGAAAGGATGATATTAGTGAGAGTTTATGTGGTAACTTAGCTTAATAAGTATTACAGCTCTTTACACCTACTACGAAAGTGAATGTAATGTACCTCATCTTCGGCATGTAAATTGCTGTGCTCAATAGCTAGAGGTGCGACCGGAAAGTAATGCCTGTTTTAGAGTTAAAAAAAGAGCCGGCAGAATTTTATTTTTCAAAAACATTCTTTACATGTACTCTATGTAGATTCAAACACTTATATCGTGAATATCACAGCTCTACATATATTTCTTTGCCGATAATTCCGTAAAAAAAGTAGTGATCAGTTTTTACGTCTCAAAAAGTTTTTCCGAAAGTCAAAAAGGGTCGTGTTCTGGGCTTTTTAGTAGCACGAAATGTACTATTGTTGTGGAGGAGATAGCATTAGATACTATACTTTATCGTCGATCCTAAATTATACAGTTTCTTTAGTGCATCACAATATGCAGCAGTATTAATGGTGTGTGTGTGTTTTCGGGCCATAAAATCAATAAATAATACTTAATTGGATCCTAGAAGACGATTGCTATGAGTTTTTTGCGTTAACTCTTAATGAGCTTGAATTTGGTTAGTGATGGAGCGTAATGTCACTCCATGGACTAACCTTTATTTTTAATCATTGCAAAAGGAGCTCATATTTTCTCTCCAATAACAAAATGTCTCTTTTTTCAGAATAATGTTTCGAGAAATTTTGGGCTGTTGGTCAGCGTACGAATTGTCAAATCTTACATAAATTTTTCTGCGTTTTTTTATGAGTAACTGTATTCCAAATATATGAATGTTCTTCTTTAAATTCGTTAAGTGTGACACGTTATTCCTTATTCACGAATTGCCAACTAAACACAACAAATTTTCCGTAGTAGAAAGAACGTCCAGTTCTTTTATCACTGCGATTACTCTGTCTCCTCCAGTTGAAATTTCGACGCCATCAATGAAGAGGTAATTCATTCATGTCAATGTTTTCGTAAACTTCTTTAACACGTTGAGAATATCACATGGTCGCATATTTTTGCGTTCGGAAATCGTATAATAGATGTCACCCAACAAGCAACGGGTGTTTTCAATGTTTTTTTAGCATTTCGACACTTACCACAACCAGAAAGGCATTCATAGCGTAACACTACCTCGGGTATAATGAAAAGACACCCTAGACTAATGGTTCTTTAATGCACACAGCAAACACAGCAAACGGGTACTACTTTTTGGACGCCCCATATAGTTTCAATATTTAATGCAATGTTGTTTATTTAGTTTCCTTTTAGACAATACATGTGCCGGTGTTAAAAGAGCTCTTTCAGTCAACGTGTTCTCATTTTTATTTATGCTTATTCGTACAAATTGGACTTCTATTTTCTAAATAGAGCTTTTATTTTAAATTATTAGTAATAATTCTTTTAAGTTACAATTTGTTTCTCAATTTATTCACGTATGTACGACTTTATTAATAAAAAGTAAAAAGGAAATCGTGCACATGAACTTGTACCGCTTTTATCACATATATGGACAAATAATAAAAGGATTATAATAACTAACAGTTGTTTTGTTTTGTTCGACTACTCTTGTTATTGTAGTATATCGATCTCTTTCTCGTAGCAATTCTTTAAAGAAAATGAAAAACCATTTTCTCAAACATAAGTGCTGCTTTCTACTGAAGATAACAACTTTGTTATTAAAACATGTAAGTGATAATTCTATTCTTATTGCCTTTAAGGTTTTTTATTGGAAATGGTTTCCTACTTGATAAAATAAAGTTATAAAAATATAAGACGAATTACATAGCAAAATTATTCTTATTAGGTCCGAAGAAGCCTATATGTGCTAAGGTTTTGGTCAAATATCTATACTTTTTAAATATTTTGAAGTAGAGAATAGACGTAGAACTTTGTTATTTCGGCGCACCGGTGGTTGTATTTTCGTGGAAACTAATTGTATCGCGGGTTTTAAGCCCATGAAAGAACTGGCAGATTAGGGAATTAAGTGTGTCTCATTTATTTAACTTTTAGTAACATAGACTGCCAGTTTACTAACCTCATAATAAATATTTATAACTTGCGTTTATATTTTCTGTTTCTTGGGTAGTGGTGGTTTTGAAAACTGATGTGCCGGAATTAGAATTGGTACTGTGAACTCGCTCAGACGCACGCTGTTCACAGATAACCAGAGGTTTTTATTTTTTCAGCGCTGATATCTAATGCTATTTTTAATCTTATCGCGCACTGATGTTGCATTTTTTCGAAAAGCTGTCCCACTAGATAATTTCTAATTCGACCATTTAATCCAGAATGAGCGAAATAATGCATTGCCTCATAAAAGTTTTGTCACAAATTTTACAAATTATTTTAACTTCATTAAATCTGGAAATTTACCGATAAACTTTTTTAAGCCGACGTTTTCGATGTTCGTATTTTCACTGAACCATACAAAACAATAAGACGATGGTATAAACAAGGTATATGCTCGACTCGAAGAATGATAGTTGGCTGACGGTCCCCTGATTGTAACATCTACTAAATCTCTCGTACTTTTTCGAAGCAGTACCAATTCTAGTCGGAGCTGTTCATTATATGTTATTTTTGAAAATAGGAAACTTACCGTGTGTTAATTGAAATGCCTTCCCCTATATTATTGGCAAATTGAATAGAATCGTGTACAGAAGGAGGAGCGCCAAAGGAAAAGATCAAAATTTCCAAATTTCTATATAACATTAAAAAGCCGCAGATAAAAGGGGTTAAAGCAAATTAAAAATAGCTAGAAATTTGTGACAGTGGGGTCAATATTTTAAAAGTAGACTTAGGCATTTTAGTAATACAATAATCACAACAACCCATATCTATTTTTAATAAGTTTTGTAGATAACAAAATGTGATTGAATGTAATAAAGTTATTCTAAATATAAACTATTTGCCACAATAATATACTTTCCGACAATTCAAGCAAATTAAAAGAATTATTTATAATACAATAAAACAATTAGATATTAAAATCTAATGGTAATTTTAATGGAGCCGGTGGTTGATTAGCTAGATCACTGAAGGTTGATATTTAACCCCTTGCCACAATAATTTTAGTATTCTGTATACGTATTCCGACAACTAAGTTGTCATCATCAGCAGATAATTAAACAGTGTCGCACCTGGACAACTACGGTAAAAACATCCGTACGAAAAACAAATTCCGCACGCGATCCGTACCGCTGAAAGCCAAAACGTGTACGTTTTGACTTAAAAGGTGCGACACTGTTTAATTATCTGCTGATGATAATAACTTAGTTGTCGAAATACGTATACAGAAAACGAAAATTATTGTGGCAAGGGATTGTATATCAACCTTCAGTGATCTTATTAAAATCTAATGTATAATCTACTGGAAAAATAATGTCTCTCCCCACTCACGCTAAATATCAAGTCTAGTTTCTAAAACGATTCCATATATATCAGCTTTTAAGTATGTAAACACAACATTGCGAAGAGCTTACATATTTGAAAGCGGGGGAACGTATATTCGTTTTAGAAGGTAGTATTGATATTTCGCTGTGATCAGAAAAAAATATTGTCGTTTTAACCTACTGTGCACAAATACTAAAGTAAATAATATTTTTGCTCCTTCAAAAGCCAATATCGCATGTTTCTCAAACTGGTTTTGTGATCGGCGAGGACCAATATAAGAATAAGTTTAATTGGGCGCTTTTTATTTTTAAAAGTTTGTAAGTCAGTACTAGTATGTTTATTTTTATTTTATTGTCATATCACTCTTATATTGAAGAGTTAGCTAAATTTAATTCACTACAAATTGTAAATTTTGGAGAACAAACGAAGATATACATGTCTGCTTTCCAACAACCAAGCTATCATTTTTAGTACGGAATGTATCTTTAGGTTGGATTATGAAGCAACACCTTTCTCTTCTACAATATAGAATAAAATTACTACCAAAATTATGAAGCATCACCATTCCATTTTACAATATAGAGATTGTACTTGTCTAGGAATACTACCACAAAAAGGTTAACGATCTAAATCACAATTTTTGCTCTATATATTTTAGGTCAAGCCGTAACGATATCAAAGTAGAAAAAGACCTCTCATATGTTTCATTAAAAACAGCGCACAATGTATGCGTTCTCAGGGCGCTTCAAATAACGCACGAGTTTATTTACATTTTCGACCTGAAAAAAGCTTCAAACAACTGCATTCTATCTCTCGCCACTTGGGCACCATTAAAAAAATATATACATTTACTTTACTCCGCAAAATAACGAGGAATTAGAGAACGTGAGGAACGAACTTTTACACGGAATCTCGTGTACTTTTTTCTATGGAATATTTAATGTTGTTAACGTAATTTTAACTCCGACATTTGATATTTAAAGTAAAAGTTTTGGCGACATACCTTTTGATTTTTTAAAGCTAATACCAGTTTGAATGCTCGATGAAGACGAACTTACTAAATTTATATTATACCTTGTCTCAGAATAAGAAGGAGTGATTCAAATATCCTGTTAAAACGCGGAACGCATACCTTGAAAATGTAACTTACCATAAAAATGAAACATGAACAGTTGTGAATGCAGTAGTTTGTCAACAATATTAATCTTTTTCTTTATTATATTAAACTCAATGATAAAACCTTGGCGATCACTCATTTTATTTTTGTTGTACAGATTTTATTAAATAATACAGAAAAATATCGTAAAACAATGCAAAAATATACTTAAACGTTTACAGGTTAAGAAAATGGCGAACATCTGGCATCCATTTATCCATATTAAACTTGGCTGTTCAAGAACCAATGAAATCTCTTAAAAATATGTACCATTTTGGCGCAGTATTTGAATCAGTCCTTATTATTCTGAGACAAGGTATAGCTAGTGTAAAAACGATACTATTAATTTTATAGACTAAGGTAATGTGATAATTTGGTGCAAAATTTTTTATGTCGATCATCATACCAATAGATCGAATACAACATTATTAAAGTGAAATAAATAAAATTCAAGTAAAAAAATTTACACAAAAACATATATTTATATATACTTTATTCATAAAATCAGAATAGTTATTTTATAAATTAATACAAAGTTCTATTACATTATTTAGAATTTCGAATTAATTTATAAGATAACTATTCTAATAATAAAATGTTTTGTTTACATGGTGTACAGACCATCCTAAATGAACTCGGCAAATATATTTTCGTGTACATCGTTAACCTCAATGTGGTAGTAATTGTACATATACGTCTATGATTATAGCGCTAGATTTCCTGATGATTACAACTCAGTTGTTTGAATGCGTATATATTGGGTCTGGGAAAAAGTTCGTGGCGTTTTTCCCGATAGATGGCATTGGTTGCCGATAACTAAAGAACAACAAGTCACAGCGACACCACCGACGGCTCGTTTTTTAGATGACCTTCCGAACGTTAGTTTGAGCGTAGAAACATTGTAATCGGTGCAGTGGTTGGAAAGTTATTCGCACTTGAAAATGGAGAAGAATAATGAGAAATTTCGCTATATTCTGCAATATTATTATGATAAGGGGAAGAACGCTGCGCAGGCTTGTGATAAAATTTGTGCTGTGTACGGTGAAGGTACTTTATCGAAATCTGTTGCGCGGAAATGGTTCGCTCGCTTTCGTTCTGGAAATTTCAATGTGAAAGATGAGTCACGCTCCGGTCGTCCAATCACTGAAAAATCTGATGAAATTCTTGAAAAAGTCCAACAAGATAAGCATATCAGCAGTGTCGATATTGGCATGGAGCTAGGCATTGACCACAAAACTGTTTTGAACCATTTACACAAAGCTGGTTACAAAAAAAAGCTTGACGTATGGGTTCCTCATGAGTTGAGCGTGAAAAACATGATGGACCGAATTAACATCTGCGATGCGCTGCTGAAACGGAATGAAATCGAGCCGTTTCTGAAACGTTTAATAACCGGAGATGAAAAATGGATTACGTACGATAATCGGAAGCGTAAAAGATCGTGGATAAAGGATGGTGAGCCGTCACAAGCGTTCGCTAAGCCAACATTGACGCCAAAAAAAGTGATGCTGTGTGTATGGTGGGACTGGAGGGGAATCGTCCACTACGAGCTACTTCCAACTGGTCAGACGATTGATTCTCAACTCTACTGTGCACAACTAGAGAGATTACGCCAGGCGATTGAAAGAAAACGGCCCGAATTGATTAATAGGAAAGGTGTTGTCTTCCATCATGACAACGCCCGACCACACACTTCTTTGATGACCCGTCAAAAATTGAGAGAGTTTGGTTGGGAAGTTTTGATGCACCCACCTTACAGTCCGGATATAGCACCCTCTGACTATCATCTGTTTCGATCTCTGCAGAACTCTCTCAATGGAATTAAGTTGGTTTCAAAAGAAGCCTGTGAAAACTACTTGATTCAGTTTTTCGACCAGAAACCACAGAAGTTTTTCACCGATGGGATCATGGATCTACCAAAAAAATGGCGAAACATTGTCGATAATAATGGAGCATATTCGGTTTAAATGAATTCGTCCACGCGCCATGCGGCGACCAGTTGAATTTTACTGAAAAAACGCCACGAACTTTTTCCCAGACCCAATAACATACTAGACTATGTTGAAAGAAAAGAATTTTCGCTATTTTTTTATCATTAGCAGTATTACTTTTGTCTATTCAAATTTGTAGCATTTGGCATTTGTGCCGGAAATTTCGAACTAAATAGGCAAGCCTTACTTCTGTAGAACCGTTTCATAAAAAATTATCTTCCACTTTTAATGTTTAATTCAAAAACACTAATAATCATGCCCATTTTAATTAATAAAGACAGAAAATAAAAGTATATCAATTGAATACATCTTTACATACAGTTTTTTAAGTTTTTAAGTTAAGGAACTCAAATGGTATATTTTTTGTTTTTAATAAATATTTCATTTCTTTTGTTTTTTCAACGGTTAGGGCAGGGCTAAAATTTGTTTGCAAATTTATGATACAGATGCTTCAAAAGTAAAATTTATTTTAGTCTAGGTTGTAAGAAAGAACTTTCAGGTGGTGGATAATAAGAAGTTGAACATGTCTAAAATACGAGAACAAAAAGAAACGTTCAAAAATCGTAAGTGAAAGATCGACCATTGCTGTTTATGCCTGGTATAGATTAACGTGTGTGCATATTTAATGATTTTTTGTCTTTTAGTTGACATAGATTATACTAATACTGCAACTTTGCATCCACTTTTGCGTTTATAATGAATCGATAATTTTGTTCATTATTAAGATTAATTTGTTTTAGGCAAGAAAAAATTCGTCTGCAAGATGTGCGGGAAAGCATATAGTCATCAGCCGAGTTTATCCAGACACCGAAATTACGAGTGTAGAATGAACAAGCAGATGTACTGCAAATTTTGTGACTATTCTGGGTCACACAGAGCACTATTTATAAAACATATGTGTAAAAAACATTTTGATCTCTTTTAAAACATGTTTTTGTAAAGCTTTGAAACGAGTCTTTTTTTTTATTCTTCCAATAGTAAGTTTAAGTGTAATCTACTGTACTCCTATTTGCCTAGATATATGTAGTTGCTTGTTTTAAATTGTAGTGACAACTGATTTTTCTCCCTTTCAGATCTAAAGGAAAAACCTTCAATTCGGATAATAAAAATAGAGACTTTGCAAAACGATAAATCTTTTACGAAAATCAAAGAAGAACTTAGCGGTCATATAATTTTTTCTAAACAAGAGCCTAAAGAGCGTAAGAAGGTCTTGGTTAAACAGTTGAAAACTGCATCTGGTAAAGCTATACCGGTGAAAAAGATTCAATCTGAATCTATAGTATCGGAATCTGCCAAAACTCTTATTTCGACCTCTTTTACTAAGACTCCCATTTCTAAAGAAAGAATGAAGAGATTTTTAAGTATGACGCAGGAGGATTTGCCGCAGGGGACGAAGAAAATTTACGCATGTGAGAAGGATATAAGTTTATTCAGTAAACCTAAAGATACCTTAAGATGTAATTTTTGCGCTGCGTTATATGAGCGCACTATGAAGCAGGATCACTTAAAAAATTGTCCGAAAAGTGTAAAACAGCAACGGAAATACGCTTGCGCAACTTGTACTTTTCAGCATACGGATATTAAAGAGATAGAAAAACATGTTGAAACAAGTCACAAGAATAAATAATGGTGTACATTTATATTAGAAGAAAATTTTATTTTAAGAAGTTGGTTTAAGTTTCTCAGTTAATTTTAAATTATGTGTGACAAAATGTTGATATTTTCTTTTATAATTTTAATAAAATACATATACACATACATATATACAAAACATGATTTTTTTATTTTTTCGAATATTGTCCTTAAAATGTAATGAAGCGTCAATGTGGATCTACTCAAAGTTACTCAAATGATTTTACATAAAAAGTTATATTCAATGTTTCTGTAGAGCTGCTTAAGCGTTGAATGAGTCGTAAAGATAATCTTATTCTGCTCTTTAAAATTCGCAACAATGAACGTCTTCTTCGTGCATTTACTTGAATTCCTTTTATAAATGCTTTAGGAAATATATAGTGTCAAAAGTGACAAAATTAAATACTACGTTAAAAGTGACATAAGATACGGGTATAACGATTCCTCATACTACCTAGTCAAGTCATAAATACTGGTACACAACTGAACGCACTCATTACAAATGCAACACTGGGTGCATCCATTTCGTATTGATTGCGATTTGACAGCTGACATTTATGCTTCATTGTGACGTAAAGAGTTTTTGACATTAATTGTTTATAATCATGGAATGGGACGACATCGAAAATGGTATTGCTGTAATTGGTCTACTAAAATGCAACATGGAAAAAGGCGATATCTTTAGGACGTTGCGACCGCTTGGAATCACTCGCAATTTTGTATATCGCGCTGTGAAGTTGTTTGAGGATACTGGTGGAGTACGAGACCGTCAAAGATTCGGCCGCCCGCGCACTGCGAGAACTCCGAAAGCGATCGAAGCCGTGAAGAAACGAATCGTCCGAAAACCGCTGCGAAAACAGAAATTCTTGTCGCGGGAAATGCAAATTTCGCAAAAATCCATGTCTCGCATTATCAAAGACGATTTGGACTCAGTGCGTACAAGCGACACATTGGACACCTGCTCACGGCCGCATTGAAGGAAAAAACGCAAGCGAAAATCGAAAGCGTTACTCAGTCGGTATGCGAAGAACGCTCACAGACGAATTCTGTTTACTAACGAGAAAATCTTCACCGTAGAAGAATCGTTCAATAAACAGAACGATCGTGTGTATGCTCGGTCATTCAGAGAAGCATCCCAACTCATCCCGAGGGTTCAAAGAGGCCACCATCCCGCGTCTGTAATGGTATGATGGGGAGTGAGCTACGATAGCGTTACCAAGCTCCGTTTTATCGAGAAAGGAGTAAAAAAACATCGGCCAAAGTATATCAATCGACCGTCTTGGAACCCATTGTGAAGCCTCTCGATCAACCAATATTCACCAATAAGCCATGGAGTTTCCAACAAGACTCTGCTCCAGCTCATAAAGCAAAAACGACTCAACTGTGGCTCAAAAACAACGTTCCAGGCCTCAACCCGTTGGATTACAAGTTGTGGTCCGTATTAGAGGGCATGGCTTGCTCTCCTCGATACCCAAATATTGAGTCGTTGAAGCGAGCCCATGTCCGTGCAGTGGACAATTTCCCCATGCATGAAGTGCGTCTCGCGATCGATGAGTGGCCACATCGTCTCAAGTCGTGCTGGCAGGCAAATGGAAGTCATTTCGAATAAGTTGTTTTAAGATTTGTAGCCATTGAATAACCCAATAAAAACAAAAAAAATTTTTTAAATATTAATTCGTTTTCGTTTGGCATCGATTTTTCTGTGTACCAGTATTTATGACTTGACTACTAAAACATTATAGAAAAACAACATATTAAATACAAATAAAGAAAGATTGACAAAAATCAATACATCATAAAAAGAAAAGAAATCAACGCGGTTTAAGCAAAAAAACAAAGAGCGGGATGATGGAAAACGAAATAGAAGATGTAAATTGAACTAAAGAATAGGAAGGTTCTTGGATTGAGAGAAAAAGAAACCATAAAAAACTGGTAACATGGATAAAAAGAAAGATAATGGATTGTTTTCATTTTCTTCTATTAATTTTGTTCTGTTTGTTTATTGATATTCTAAATGCTATTTTTCATAAATGTTTTAGTTTACAAAGAAAACTGCTAACTGTTAAGATGTGACTAGTATAACGAGATGTCCCATTTTTAAAAGCTCCTCAAAGCAATCATTTCGAGGAATGTTTTAATTTCTCTTTCACATTTGAACTTATATTTATTCACTTCTATTGATTAAATAGCTGTGAAATACAGTAAACCATTAAGATATATGTTTATAAAAAAAGATATATTTAAATTAGTTATAGTTGATGCATATTTTGTAAGCAATGTTGGTATTCTGGGCAGTAGAAGATGAACTGTGTAGTAAAAATTTTTGGTGCATTTTAGTGATATCGCTTATGCTCATAGTTATAGCAGTTGAATATTGTATTATTTAAATATTATTAAAAATTGTTGTTATTTCAATATTTTTCTAATATTGAGTTGATAAATACTGTTGCGTGAACATATTTTGTTGAACTTAATAGAAATTATTTTGAAAGTTTGTATTGTTTACATAGGAGACTTATAAAAATCAATCTTTGTGCCATCACGAAGTACTTTCATGTCTAAATCAGCACAATGTAGTGTATGTTTCAAATTGAAGTATGTCTAATCGAAGCCTCCTTACTAGAATATTCCAGAATTTAATCTAGGGGACTTAAGTTTGGACTAGCATGCCTTATAAACTAGAACATATTTCTGTTTAACCATTCCTGTGCTATCTTGACTTTAAGTGCAGTAGTTGAATTTTGTTCAAGCATCCAGTATGGACGTAGTTTTACTACTTCGAAGACACTATTTCGATCATCTCTTTCAAAGGATTTTACCCCTTTTTTACAGAAATAAATTTTTATTACACTACTATAGCACATTCCCTAGTTGGTCTATTGTTATTGAAGTCAAATGATAATTCTGGGGGATAACTTCTTGGCCTACCTTAAAACTTTTAGCATACAACCGTCATTTTGCTTCTTAAATTTATCTTCTATCATAAAACTTTGTTGGTCTGTAAAAAATATCTTTTTATATTCACTCACGTAATTGGAAAGTAATGGTTTTGATCTTATGTGCCATATTTCTATTGGCTTTTCTATTAGAAGTTGACCGTCAACGTCGGTAATATCTAAATCATTTTGGAGTAACCTAGACTTCTTTTGCTCCTCTTTAGTATCGCTTTCTTTACCTATCGTTGATTACTTCTGCCTTTCCGCCTATCTGGAATATTAGTCGTATACCGTCTGTCAATAAGAAGGGTTTTATAAACTTCAGACCAATTAGTGTATTGTAGTAGGACGCTAATCCATATCCACAGTTCTCTAGACGATTGCTTTAACCAAATAAGCTACCAATCAGTACAATTTCGCGTCTTTTAATATGCTATAGATGCTTCACGATATAATTTATGACATATTAAGAGACTCAGAACTGTATTGTTTGGTGTTTAATAGGTTGAAGCAACCGTCTAGAGAATAATAGATGTAGGTTCGAGTCCTGGTCCAATGCAGAAGCGCAGAAACTTTTTTAGTTAATTTCCTGTAGTGATAGTGATGAAATACCAGGAAATATATATATATATATATATATATATATATATATATATATATATATATATATATATATATATATAATTGCAAATTTATTAGCATTTTTTGAAATTAATAAATTGCAAAATCAAACAACTTAGTAAATGAATAAACGTAGGCACGCGATTCGCCCTTATTTAATTGTTTGTTTAATAAAGAAAATAATAGCCTCAAAGATGTGCCTTTCTCACTATTTTAACTTATTGTCATTTAGATCAAAAGTTTACTATATATTGTATAAAATATGATACTTTTAGAGTGTACACTAGAATTTAGAGATTACTTCAATCACCTAAAGTCACTGTGGCAAAACAATTGTTATATGTTAGTGTATGATTAAAAGACAAAGTACGTGAACATTTTACTATTCTGTGTATAAATTAATATTAATTGTCAATATAAATTTCCATCCAATAAAGGCCGAATCCATTAAAAATTGTTGTTCCACCGTTGATTATTTTTAGAAAATAAGGCGAACTAGCTGTTTATAATAGAAGGTATACTGAGTAGTTGGACTTACATATTAAACAACTCACTGCGAGTTGAATCATGATTTCAAACCTTGCGACAGTATTTATGAACTTATAGGCATAGCTTTATACAAAAAGTTTGCATTGGTTATCTGGCTGAATCTTTTTTTATATTAGTGTTTTCTTAATGGTAAAAACTTGATCATGAATTCTAGAAAACAAATATGAATCAGACTGTCAAAATATATGATCCGATTAGAGTTTGTTTCTTTTATAGCTCTATGGATGTTGATCAATCTAGGCGATTCATTAATATTGAGCTTCTTAATTAAATATATATTTTGTAAACAAATGAATACCATTCGATTAAATGTAATTTTAGGGCTTTTTTATTTAGCTTGTTAAATAATTTTTGTGTCTATGTTTATGTCATTATTTTCTGTCGATTGCAATTTTCATTCATTCAAAATAAAATTTCTATTTTTTTTTTCAGGCACATTACGAAAAAAATACTTTTGTCTCACTTGTGGTAAATCCTACAATCACCAGTCTAATTTATCTAGGCACAAGAACAATGAGTGTAATAAAGAAAAGAAATATACTTGTCAGCTCTGTGATTATTCAGCCTACCAAAAGACTCATTTGTTAAGTCACTTGATTAGAAGACACTAGCATAGTGTAGCACTGCCCTTTTATACAAAGAAGTTTTGGACAAACTATTTCCTTTTATTTTATAGATAAGAATGTTGTTTTTGTCACTGAGTACCTTGTCTTATATTTAGGATACAAACGTCTAGAGAAAAGTGCTGATCCTTTAGATTGTTTAATAATGACAATGTCAATTAAATAAATGCTTTGAGTCCTTTAATTTAATGAGGTTTGTGCATATTTGTTCTGTTTGTTGAACATCAGACAGTCTAATATGTTAACTTCAGTTGAATTTTCTTGTACAATAGTAAAATATCCACTGTTATTAAACTTTGAAAGGATTGCACTTTTCATGGGTATCGAAATACAAAGTGATTCGCAAAGCTCTCATATTAGTAGTTTTAAATCTGATAGCTGTATTTTCGAAGTTTAAAATACGTATTAAGGCAAGATCATTATTCAATGAAAATATTTCGTTTTAAAATTATTTAATTTTTCATACGGAAAGTTAACGTACCAAAGTTGAGATGGATAATTTTCATGTTCGTTTTGTTCAAAATCAAGTAAGTGTGATTAGATTAAACTTGAATTCTTGGGACTTATTAATAGTACTTTATAATAAACGCTAAATTATATGCAAACTGTTCAGAATTAAGCATTCCTACACAAATTGCTTTCCATTAAATAGTCGTTCAAAATTCATATGTACAAATACGATTTATTTGCTATTATATATCATGGAACTTTTGAAGTATTAAATAATGTGCAATGGGAAAGAAAAATTTGAAAAACCAATCAATATATTCGGTTTTTAGCAGTGACAATACTTAATAACACACTAATTTACTTTATAGTATTAAATGCTCTGAAAATTAACTGTGAAGTAGATTGCAAGCAAGGCAGATTGATGATGCTTTAGCTACTTTTAAAGCTTAAAAATATGGATACGATATTTCCCACATGCCCGTGCCATATAGTATACACATTTAGGCCATTACTTTTCCATATACAGTTCCTGGAAAATGTAATGTTTCCTCCTAGCCACGGTCGATAAAGCTGTATTGTCTTCCAAGACAGACTTTCAGGATTTTTACATATCTGAACATTAATAATGTGCAAGGAAGAACCTAGAATCTACGGACCTGCTTTAAATAATGGTATTTATATTTACTCATTGCTGGAGGGGGGAGGGCATTACTTCTTTCACAAATTCTACATTTTATTATTATATACAATTTTTTTACATATACTATATTATATATTTTTAGACAACTGTCTAAATCTTAGAAATATGCTTGAAAATCGATACTTCGAAATATCCATTTATGATTTCGATGACTTTCTTCAGATTTAAGAACAGGAAGAGATTTGACGGAGCTAACTCTAATGAATACCGTGCATGTTTAATTATCTGTAATTGTAATTTGTGCAGTGTTGCCATCGCAATTGATGACTTCTGTGACATGGTATTGTGTTGGTGATACAAGATTTTTTTTCTTTACCAAGAGGCCTTTCGGATTTGATTTTGTCGTACAATCTGTCGAATAACGGGGCATAATTCTCCTTTATTACTTTCTTTTCGCGTTGCAAGTAATTAATAAAAACTATTCTTCAGAAGTCCTAAAAGAAAGTAATCATCACCCTCCAGCAGACGAAATCATCTTGACCTTCACGTTTCGTTCACCGTTTTGACTGCTATTTGGCCTCCTAAATGCCTACTTTCTCCACTATCTACCTTAGCTTTATTCAGTGGTCATCCATTGCGATTTCATGGACTTCTTCATTTGTTTCTTTATCCGTAGAGCTATTTTTGGTGTACCAGAATGTTGTGCATACTCTATACCCAGTTTGCAAGTTTTAAATAAGAAAAATAAGTCTCACCATGAATTTTGTCTAACTCCGTTTTTACTTGTTTGGCATTTTAGCATTTCAAAAAGAATTTTTTTGATCACTGCGCGGAACTAGTTTTTTATTCATGATTAAGAAAATGCACGGCTTGTTTACTTGGATCGACAATGTGTTATGCACAATATGTTTAAAAATTTGATAGCAGTTATACGAAAAATGGCGCGTGCAAGACTATCTTCTGATTCGTTCTATAAATTGGCCTACCTCATGCCGCATTCGCTTCTGACTTTACGTTTCGGTCAACTACGTTTTTCTTCGTTCTAACTTCTCTTATACCCATTCTGATATAGTTTTAGCAATATTAGGAATATATTTTCGCAACGCTTAAAAAGCAAATCATAAAAATGATGAAAATTTCCTGTAAAAAATGTACAAGTCCATGTCTAGAATATCCAGAAGTCATAAACTTTATTTTTACAGAATAAATTACACACAATTGTGTTACAAGAAATTTTTAAGATCCAATTGAAAACCTAAATGCTTCTAATATGGAAGTTTGCTCTATCATATTGTATAATAAGTACAACAGAATATTGTGTATTAAATACGTCTTACGTTTTTTAATAAGACATTTCCTGTAAGGATGCTCATTGAACTTTGGAAGGAAATGTGCATCAGTAATTTCTTAAAATTTTCTACAAATTAACCATCTCAAAAAGCGATGCCGTAGTGGGTAACAAGTGTGAGGGCGCTACGAGTGCATGCTACGAGTCGTTAGTCGAATGTCGCAAATCAAATAGGTATTTTGCGCACTTGTTATACACTGTGGTCGTCTTCCTACTATTATTCTCAGTTGCTAGAGATTTGCAAAAATGATTGAAAATACGTTTTTTTAACAAACTCATATATTATTCTTCAAACAAATGTAAATACATTATGGAATACATTCTGAGACTGTTTTTTTCCAATTCTTTGAGAACTGAACATTATGCTATGGATAATACTTTGTTTGCTGCCTCTACTTTATTATTAAGAGATTTTCTGACATTTCCCTCAATAAAATTTAACGGCTTCTATCCCACACGCCTCTTTAAACTAATAAGTCAACCAGCGTCGTCCCAGAGGGTCGACGAAGACAGTAGCTAGTGTGTATATGCTCTCGAATTTGGCAAATTCATATAAGTTGCAATCATTTTAGGAATTTTTCTAAATTTGTATATTCCTACTATTTGTTTACAACCTTTCCGTGTTGCATCTTAATGCAACACATTTGAGATATATATTAAAGTACATTTGAGTATGTTCTTAGTATGTTTACTTTACAGTCAGGTATGTTAAATAAAAATCATTTGTTCTAACTCATTCTACATGTCACATAAATGTTAAAGTAAATACTCTTTATCTGGAGCATATGCTCAAGAAATTTTTTGAGTCCATCCTTTGGTAAAATCTTAGATTTTTTTACCCTATAACCTACAGTTTGCCGTTTTAATAAAGGTAGAAGTTTCTATTGTTTAGGTATGTCTAAATTGAATTTAATCGATGACTTCAACATTGAATAATTGTCTTATAACGCTGAATATTTCATCTTAGAACAAAGGTTTAAGTAACATACCATTGCAAGATTAGAGAAATAGTGACAGAGAAAGATCTCCTGTAATATCTTTAAAGATAACCAATGTCAATCACTTAAGAAACGATTAATTACAAAGCAAGTATGTATAGAAAAACATATACATATGTAGCCTTCGTTATAAAGTAACCTCTATTACATAATAATTATAATTGTTTTAACAAAAAAATTCTTGCATTTGAGAATGTAGTAAACATGTTACAAAAAAAGCATTTTTACTTATTAATTCTTAATGAAAAATTTAAACCAAATTCAGACACACAATATTCTGCTATACTTTTTAGTTTCATTTTGTTTTAGTAAGTCGCATTACATTTTAGTGCAACAAATTTTTATCTGCTGATATACCTGTATCACCCCCAAAGAGTTCCTTGTCCTTAGTATAGCTTTCATTTTAAGTTTAAATAGGTAAAATGGCGCCAAGAAGATTTTTATAAGTTATACTGAACTTTGGATAGTAACTAAGAAAAGACATTTTTACATAAAATATCTATGATGTAATGCGGATAGTAAGTATCCATAATCTCCAAAACATCAATTTATGTAATACTATTGACAAAATACATATTTTGAGTAATGTGTGACACCGACATTAATGTTACGGGTATAAACGTTCCATTATGATGAAGGATGAATATACATCTAGGAATAGAAAATTATTAATTATTAAGAGGAGGTTGTTCCCAAGAGATATTCGCCGTGGTGGTATGACTGTATAATACTTGGAGATCGTGGATTATTAATTGCTTTTTGTAAAATATGTACAATTTTTGTTTGTAAATGTATTATCTGAAAGATATTTTATACGTGTTATAATGTTTAAATAAACATTTTTTCAACAATGTTGTTTTATCTGTAATTTCGGTAATATTTGTCAATCATCTTATGTTTTTCAGAGTCGATTCATTTCAGTTTTAAGGAGAAATTTCACCCTATTTTTGAAGAGCAGCTCACTTGAAAGAGAAATTAAATATTCTTATTAAAAGTAAATAGATTTTCCAAAAAGATTTACAAAATTTCGTAATATTGAAAAGCAAATGACGTACGAAATAAAACATAGAGAACAGTTAACATTTATTACAAATCTTGTTCATTATTTCTTATTAATAGTATTTTCTTCATTTTAATTACATTATTAAATATATTAATATAATTATGATAGTGTTCCATGCTGTATGCTTCCGGGTTGGAACCGTGTCACCTGTATATCTGCCAACGTTACACCCATTTGTATGGGACACCTTCAGGGCTTCAGTTTTAGTGTAGTAGTTCAGCACTGAAGATGTCCCATACAAATGGGTTCGAAACGTCGGCAGATATACAAGTGAGGCGGTTCCAGCCCGGAAGCCCAGAAGCATATAGCGTGGACCACACCGCGGAAGTCTACGTACCAGATTATAATAGTGTTGTCCAGAATTGTAGTATTATGGAATTATATGCAACAAATTTGTACTACTTGTGGAAGACAGAAACATAATTCAATCGTATACTTTAAATAATACGCATAGAATAAGCTATCAAAACCAACGGAATTGGACTTTAAGATTTTTTAATTAATTTCAAAAAAATGATCGAATAAACCAATTTTTGCTATTAGAAAGATTAACTATTATTATTTAGGAGGCGTACATAGTAACTTCTACAATTTAAAATAAAATAGGTATAAAATTGTAGTTTCTAAATTTATATAATTTAATAATCGTTACAATAGGAGTTTTTTAGTTTTAAAATTCGCACTGGTAGCATTTTAAAAATATTATTTAAAAGTACGTAACTCATTTAATACCATGCAATTATAATTCACCATTTAAAATGCGAAGCCACTTACTTTTAAATAATATTTTTAAAATTCACCACTTAAAATGGCTTCGCATTTCAAGAGGTGAATTATGATTGCATGGTATTAGATGACTTATTTTTAAATAATGTTTTTAAAATGCTACGAATTTAATCGAAACATTTAGGGAGTGATTTGCTGGTATGTAGTACCTTGTCTTAGATCCTGTAAAGACCTATATTAGATTAACGTGTCTCGGGAACGATAGCACTATTCTAAGAATTTTGACTGTTCTAATTCATCACAAATAAAACTTTTTTTATAATCAAAAAGGTAAAAATAACCCCTTATTACATTAATATTTGTATCCTAGATGCGTACTTCAACGACTGAAATATTTTCTCTAGAAAAAATAAACACTGTACTGAAACATGGACTCATAGTAAAGTTACACAGAAAAGCCTATTCCAGCTACTGATAAGAAAATTGCGAAACACTATCTTGCTGCGTTTGTGCGGACATCGAGTAGAGTGTACCGCGATTTTTTTATGTGCCCTAGTAACGTATTTCGATAGTTAAGCTGCCATATTCAGTAGAAATAAACGCAATATTATAACATGGGCCCGTATTTACTAGGACCCAACTAGTAGTGTTGGGTCCTAGTTGGGTAGTGTGTGGGTGTTGTGTGTGGGTGTTGGGTACTTTTACGTTACTAGGGTATAAATATTAATTTAGTAATAGTTTTTTTTTACGTTTTTGATTATTCACCTAGTCACAGTCTTCTGTAATTTGCATTTTTTAATGTTAATTTCAATTCCGTTAATATATTTTTTTTTCGTTAGTGCGTAACCGATTTCTAATTTATATTACTGTTACGGCTTCTTTCCGAGAAATATGAAACAAGAATTGAAATCTTCTATTTTATTTAAATCATCTAACAAGAAGTCGATGCTGTAATGAGTTCCAAGGCATAGTCTTTATAACTGAATTCGACTCTTTCTGTCAATGCGCGGCTCACAGGCTTTTATATTTTTTCCACCGGGAGCGATGCAATAGTTGTGTAATATTGTGGTATTTTTCTGTAAGAAATAAACATCCTTACACTTATTTCTTTCAGCCTTTTTTAATGTTATAAAAAAATTATTGGTATCAGGAAATACTGTTTTTCTGACTCGTTGTACGATCGCATGCCAGAAGCGTCACGTGCTAGAAATAAACACCGATCAGATTTATAATCGATATTTAAAAAATAGGCCACTGACCACAAAAATGCGAATAACATTTTAAAATATTATAAAAGATCACACAAAGTTGTGTAATAAAAAGTAGCGATGCTTATTTGTTATAGAAAGATTGCACAAGTACTGCTTACCCGACAGTCTCTATATAATGGTCGAATGTATGTAGACAGGGAGTGAAAGTAGAGAGTTAAAGAGGCAGTGCTTGGGAATTAGTTGCAGTGTTGGTCACTAAAGAAATAAAGGGTCCAATTTCTATTTAATTTAATATTTCCCAGAAACAGACTGTTGCACTAATTTAAACACGAACAAAATTTGAGATTAACATAAAAAGTATGTTTCACTTGTGATGATTGAAGTCGGCTAAAATTTGTAGACCAATGGTTGCGTTCGGCAGATGCAGCTGCCAAGTTTTAACACTCAGCATTATGCTTTTCTAATGAAACTATGTTCTAATACTGATAAGTAACAGATGTCTTGCTATGCTCGCTATTTCTAATCTCTCTTTAAATTATGATAACTTCTTTTCGTAAACGTTGATCTGCTAAAGAGAATAATTAGTGATTGTTCAACTATGGAGTTAACTAACTCTATAGTTTGATTATTTTCTAAACGATGATTGTGATTTTAACTTGTATGGAGTATTAATGGATGTTGTTCATTATTTAATCTTCCTCAAGATAAAGATTGTTGCTCGTGCATTTGTGTATCTATGTAGCAAATTAGCATCTACATTAATTACAAGGTACAAGATATTAAAGTTATATTTGGGCGTTTAGTTAAGTTGGTATTCCATTTGTGCTGAGAAATTCGCTAGCTACTGACCACATCTGCAATTAAGCATATCTGTTGTGAATGACACTGCTGTCTTAGCAGCTCAGCAGCTGCGTTCGTTGAACGCAATGAATACTATGAAATTACCGAAATAGTTATGTTTTTGGTAAGGTATAATATGTAGCTAATAGTGACACAATTTACCCTATGTTAAAAGTTAAAAAAAATTGAAAAAATTGAATCTCTTTCTTTCAAATTTGTACTCGAAAGAATCTAATCGAAATTTTTTATTTTATGTACACATATTTTTATTTAAATCTTCACAAACGCGAATTTTTGTAATACGAAATTAAGTATGCAGAGGTTAGCAACTAACGTTTACACTACCAGTTATGATGTTGTCTTCAAATTTTTTTGATATCTCTAATAACTCGAAAATAGTTGTACATAACTATGTATATAGTCTATCGCAGAAAAAATCGAACTTTTCTGAAATACAAACGAAAGCTTACTATTTTGGTAAAATTTATTTATTTTATTCAAAGTAGTCGCCTTCGGCTTCAACACAACGTTTTGCATGGTCAATTAACATGTCAAATAAATTTTTAAGTTCATCTTTAGAGATATCCTTCAATATCATTGTCGATGCCTTTTTAATGGCTTCGACGTTGACATAACGCTGTTCTTTCATGGGCAAATGTAGTTTGGAGAATAGATAGAACTAACAGGGGGCTAAATTCGGTGAATACGGTGACTGGTTGATAGTTAAAATGCCATAAGCGTCGTGCGATGAGATGGTGCATTATCATGTAACCTACCGCCAACTACCATTTACACGATATTGAGGGCGAACACGGCGAATGCGCGCCAAAAGATGCTTCATAACACCGAGATAATAAACAGCATTGACTGTTTGATTAGTTGGTACAAACTCTTTGTGCACTATTCTTTTCGAATCATAAAAACGAGTCAATATTATCTTCACTTTTGTATTCTCCAAACGACTTTTTTTCGGTCTTTCTCCGAGTGGATGCCTCCATTCAGACCTTCGATGCTTGGTCTCTGGATCATGAAAACACCACGTCTCATCGCCAGTTACAATAGAATATCTGAAGTTTTCGTGCTTTCTTGAGTCTTTAATCAAGTCCGTACAATGTTGAATTCAGTTAGCTTGTGTGGTACAAATTTTGCACAAATCTTTCTCAGTTTCAAATGCTGTGTCAAAATGCGATGAATTAAACCTTCGGAAATATTTAATTCTATTCCTGCGTATCGCAATTAGGATTTCGGCTCATTTCTGATAAATTCACGCACGAGCCCGATGTTACTTTCTGTAACTACAGATTTTTTTGCACTAGGATGTTCGCCGTCATTTACGTCCGTACGACCGTCTTTAAATCGTTTATATCACTCATCCACACTCGTACTTAATAAACAATAAACACGCATCACCATAGACTTGTTTCATCAAATTAAACGTTTCAGTAAATGATTTACCCAGTTTAAAACAGAACTTCATATTCAAAATTCATTTTTCGACCACACACTGTTCCTTTATGTGCAATTTCTCTGCTTATAATGATGCAAATGTGATGATATTTTGACATAATATTGGTGAAAGATCTACCTTACCGACGCATGTTGTTTTAATAGATGGCGCCACTAAAGAAGTTCGACTTTCTCTGCGACAGACTATGTATACTATACATGTATCTGTATATATGTATAAGTTGTAGTATATATTTTTCTACAATATTTAGTAACTATCACGTACAGCAGTTGCTAGTCTTACGGTAAAGGTAATAAATACCGTGCTTTTTTGAATGGCTATATGTACCTTAAAGACTGCATTTATTACTATATCGATAAAAACGGGGCATAAAATGAAAAGTAATAAATATTAAATAAACGATTCGAGTATCGAAGCAGCTTGAAGCAAAAAGTCGGTGCTAATCATGTGACCGCAATGCAAATGCTACCTTACCAATCTGTCAATCAATCAAATAATGCTATTCCAGCCAATTTTTGTTCGTTTGTAAATCTGGCTTTTATAAGTATATGGCTATTACTTATCTAAAATTCGGTATAAACTAATACATTTGTTTTAGGTTACCTGAGAAAACCCGCATTTTCCTGTCAAACATGCATGAAAAGTTACCGAAGCAAAGGGAATTTAATGAGACATGTGCGATATGAATGTGAGAACAAAAGATTATTTTCATGTAATTTCTGCCAAAAGAGCTTTAAACAAAAGATTCATCTGAAATATCACATCGAATGGGTGCACGAAAAAGCTAAATCTAAGTAATTTTTCTTCATTGTTATTTATGTGTGTAATAAAGCAAGGCTTCTGTACAAGTTTGTAAATAAAAATTAGCTTTACTATTTTCTTTTTATAGCCCAGAATTATTTTTGGTTTTTAACATCATAATTTACTTGGGAAATATTTTTTTTTTAGTCAAATATTAATGTACGTAATTGAATAGTTATTGCATGAGTTCGTTAAGTAGTATTTTATTTTTGTTTCTCGCAACAGGTAGATTTGTTGTGACATTTTGTCGTTAGATCATGTGTCCCTTTTAAAAACGAATTTGTTCGCAGGTTTTAATTTATTTAATTTGAAAATGTTGGACAAAGAAAACCAGATGGAGAGCAAAAATTATAAGAAAAAGCAGAATGTACCCACTGATAATGTGACAGTTTTAACTGAACTTTTCATGTGTAATAGATGTACGAAATCTTACAGATTGAAACATTCTTTAACAAGACATATTAAATACGAATGCGGAACAGAACCAAAATACGCTTGCTCAGAATGTAATCGGCGTTTTAAACATAACTACGATCTCAAAGTACATATCAAAACGCAACATAACAACAGGAAAATCAAAAATATTGAAGAAAACGAAACCTAATGTTATTTTGTTAGTTTATATTTTGGAGAAATTATCGAAATTCCATTCATATTTTATTCATTAAAATTTTTGTTTACTTCATGGTTAAACACGTTCTACATTTATGATATTTTTTTATTATTTCGAAAAAATAAATTTAGCATCCATTTATATTTGTTTTATTTTTTCATTGCCTTTTAATCATATTTATGCTTGCAGAAAAGATGAGGGTCACTTAACTCCTTTCATGATTTCCTAAGCAAATGTGTGAGTATATTAAAAATGGGACCACGACTGTAAAAGTTTTTAAATCGGTTCAACTTATTTTGGAAAAAGTATTTTTTAAAAATAAATCAATTAAATATGACATAAAAATATTTTAGTGCGGTGGTAAATATCCTAATTATGATACGAGTCGTGATAACTTAGTAGAGATGAATACGGACTTCTCCGTGTTTCGGGCAATTGCTTGTTTGTGCGAGAAAGGGAAGTACAGTTTTTTTTTCATTTTTCCTTGTATCGCAAAAGATACGATAAATCTACAGAGAATAATTGGTTAATGAGATCAGAGGTTGCCTGATGAGTGTTGAATTATTCGACACACGTCGCAATCATTGTTTGCCCATTACGCGTCGTGACTTACTTAGTTGTACATTTGGCGGAATGTATATAAACTTCTGTACATTTCCTTATTTTTGAATAATAACTTGTTTGTACGATTGAGGGAAGTAATAGCTTTTCTTCAATATTCTGATTGTTACACTTTTGTAATTAGTCTTTAGTATTTTTTATTTCCAAGTCTAGAAAGACATCCAATGATTTCTTCTGCTAATCTTTTATTCCTATTTGAATGATATATATTCAGTTGTCATCTTTTGATTTTATTGCGGCACTGCAGTTAACATTTGTAAGGGTTTATAACAAGTTTGCATGTTTCAAGTGGGTCGAAGTTCTTCCGTTGTTGGACCAAGGTTTTAATAAGCAATTTGTAGCTAGCATTTCTAACAGGGTTTATAAAGAATCCAGTTGGCACTTTTTAAGTATATTAAGGTTCTTCCTTTGTTAAATTCGGCTTTAAAACGTAATTTTTGACATGCCCCAAAGCCAGTAGGAAACGTTCGTATTTTCGATATATAAAGAGCATCAGATAATAATTTTTGTATATTACGAAGCCTCTGGTTGTTACACGTTGACGTAAAAGGAAATTTAATGAAGGTTTTAGAAAATGTCGCAAGGAGCTTGTTTTCAGTAAGAGGTATAATAACAAGGATCCAAAAATGATCGTGATTCCGGCGTGCCCAGACTTCCAAAACGTATTTGTTTTCCAAATGAGACTTAAACGCGATGGTTATTAAAAAAATCAAAAACAAGATTGTGGTTTAATCACTCAATAAAAAAATATTTATAGTGAAAATTACTTTTTGTCTGCTTTAAATAGTATTAATTAATTCAGAAATTTTTATAGAAAAAGTTCGTGGTGCCGAGCGAGGTTCGATTTCATATAATATAAAATTGTTGAGACCGGTGAAATCTAATTCTTTTACGTGCCATAGTCCATGTATGGAAACGGTTCTTAAATTATATATTTATTTATTAATTTATTGTATATCTTGCGTATTATACAAAATGTTTATAATTTTAAAAGAAATTACAGAAATTGCTGAATGTGTTCATTCTTTTGCTGAATATATACATTTATTCTCCTTTTCCTGTTCCAAAAAGCATTTATTCGCATATTATCATTCTTCGTACCGACGCTGAATATTGTCCTTTACATCGCTTGTGCTGTATAGAGGTATTTTAAACACTTGAATTTTTTAAATGGGGAAATACAAAATAATCTGAAGGAGTGGGGTTGCACGAACGAAGACGAAAACGGTTCTTATTTATCACACAGTCATTAAACAATTTTTCTAAATAATGGAAATGAATGCGTGCAATATAGGACAAATAGAACCTTGTTGATAGTAACTATTTTGAATTCTGTCATCGTACAATTGATCTACAAAGGCTTCCAGAACACTATTCTGATAACTCTCAGCCTTTAAAAAATTGGATCTATCAGTGATAGATCCAATTGTGGATAGCAATAAGTCTAAGGAAAATATCCTTCGACTTATTGCTGTCCATACGCTAATTTTCAACGAATGCACGACCGCTTCTCAAAAATTGTGAGATTTCTCAGGTGAAACCACATTTTATCGTTGAAAAAAGTTATATTCAAAATATCGTTAAGGTTTAGTTGAACTATTGGTAGTAATCAATTCTATAACAATCTTGGGGTAATAGTCCTTCGAATATCTACATTTTATATGGATCGAAATGTAAAATTTTTATTAAAACATTGCAAAGGGTGGAACTGCTTAAATTTAACTGTTGGGATAGTATACGTATTGAATAGTTGGTCGGTGCTGTGTTTTTGTTTGCAGTTGCAGTGTCTTAAAAATTTGAGGCACTTCTCTTGAATTTTAATGATTTTGAGCAACATTCAATATTTGGAGTCAATTTAAAATTTAAATTTTTTAACTTCCTAATAAATTTAGTGTATTAATTAATTAAACTTAACGCAAAAAAGGAGAATTGTTCATGTATTTCACCTGAAATTAGAGGAATTTCTGAAAATAATTATTTAGTGATTAATTGTACACATTTACACTGACAATTCAACTTTGAATTTTTTGATATTTGAATTTCATATGAAATTTCAATTTTCTCCCTTGATACACCAAAGTGTTTACACATATATTGTAGATGCGTGGATAATAAATAATGTTGAATAAACCTCCAGTAGCGCTCATCCTCGCCGGGAAAGTTGGTTAGGTGCGAATTATAGTTCTTTTACATTTTAACATATGAAAACAATATAGAAATTTATTTTCACCCGTCTCGGTTAACAATCCACTTTTGCGAAGCATTTTCCCATCACTGACATGATGCAAGCTATCAGCGATCGCTTTCGCTACTTACTCAGGGAATTGTTTATCCTTAATTATAAAATATGCATTGTTGCACTGCAAATTAAAAACAAAATCTTATTCTGTAAGTACTTGTACCAAATTTATGTCCGTGTAAAAATTTATTAAAATATTTATAATATAATTATTTATATTATACATAGCATATTTACTTTAAGTTTTTCAAATGTAATTGCTAAAGCAAATTACATAAAACGATATGTGGTTTAAATAACACACATAGTCCTTCTCTTCCTTTATGCTTTTAAAAGCATGAAGACAGTAATTTTTCAATAAATAGTTTCACAATAATGTCTTTAATAGATCATGCAAAGTAGGTCAAGAAAATTTCTTTACAATTTAAACAAATCTGACAGTCTCCTATTTGGGTTTGTATTGAATTTAAGACGTATAATATTGTAAACATTTTTTTTAAAGGAGAGATTGGTTCGAACGGAGATTTGTCTAAAAAATATAAAATTAATTAAATACTCTTGTATAATGTTGAAGTGCTTAATTTGAGGGAGGTGAATTAGTAACACATACGCTACCTTAAATTTGTAAATGCTTCCTTAAAAACTACTTGGGAAAAGTTCTCCTCCTGTCTCTCTAACTGTCTTTTAATGATCTAAAAAACTGTAGTAACGCTTTTATCTCTCATAAGAAGAACTAAATAATTATTGGTTTTGGTTTATAGAATCTCCTTGCTATATTGTTAAATATATATGCTCTTAAATCGCTAACAAATTTTCGTCGTAATGTCTTTTATATTTTAGATTCACTGCCTTGCGATAGATGCGGTCAGAAGTATTCATTACCTTTACTGAGATATCATGAAATTACTTGTGGAAATGTTCAAGATATAGTGTGTCCCGAAGAAAATTGTCCTTACAAATGCTCTAAACTGGCTAATTTGAAGAGACATATGTTGATGAAACATAAAAAGGTCTATAAACTTAAATAATTTTTAACATATTTTTTGTTCTCTATTAGCAAAATTACTGATTTTTTTGTGAATTTCTCACGTAATGCTTATTGTTTTTATCACATAATTTCATAAATTTTGCTAGTAGTGAAGTACGAGCCCGGACGACTATATTTTAGGACAGGCAAAGCATACCGATTTAATACACGAGTGCGATAAAATTTTGCAGTCGACTTTTCTAAGATTTCCGTCGTTTATGGTATTACCTTTAGTAAATGTTTTTCTGAGAATGTTCATACAACAAAATTTATCTCTTTTCGTAATCCGTAGAATGGTTCTTTGGGGAACATATCTCAAATACTGTTCCATTTTATGTCGCAATTTGTCTACTTTATAAAGATCTCAGTTGCTAAATGGATGTGGTACAATTTTCCTCAAAATTATTTCTTCGCAGATTTTTCCACATGGCTTGTTACACCGCTTTGCTGGAAATAATTCTCCATTTACATACAATTCTCTAACATTTGATAATAAATTGCTTTGCATTTTTTGATATCTTGGAGCGCTTACGATATTCTAATGCATTTGAAAGTAACCAGTGCTTCTGCCTATATACATCTCCAAACCATCATGTTCTACGAAAATTCATTGATCTTTGAATAAGGCTCGTGTTTTATACCGAACTATGCGTTTTCGATAATCTTATATACAGATTTCAAAACATAAATACTTGCGCGGTAATTGTTAACACGCAAGTATATATGCCCGATTCCATAGTGCGCGTTGACTCGTATCGATAGGTGGCGGTTTCCTGGCAGACAATATATGTAAGTATGGGCGACCTCCCTCTATTCTTCACTAAATATTGTTTTTTATCAACATTTTCATTATTAATCAGAACATATTACATTCTTGGAGTTAATTTGGTTACAAACAGCAGGTGTTATTACACCTGCTGTTTGTTTGCAACTATAACGTGACACTGAGGTTAACATCGAACGATATTCTACTACCTCATATTTAATCTAATCGCAACTGTTTCTTGAGTTTTTTACGAGTGAATTTGCGTGTACCATGGTGTCGTGACGTTTGGTAGCTCCTTCTTATTTGACTTTTTAGGTAGTTTTGGATACGTACCTACGTGCCTCTACTATTTGTCGTAATATTTTTAATTGCCATCTCTTAATTATTGCAATATTAAGTTTATTGCTTGTGAGGGTTTGCTACTGTCTCGCATTATAGAATGTTGTAATACTTGCAATATCACTGACATACGTAATAAACCTAAGCTTAAGTTCGAATGTATTTCCAGTTTTTAAGAAGAGAAATTCCTTCCCCATATATCTAAGCAAATGCTGTATGCACCAAATGTATGTCTCATATAATGCATTGCAAAACAAAAATTCAATGCTTTTTTGATTATTCACCACTAGGATATAGTTGTTAGGGGTCGTGTATAATAAAACTATATGGGAGGTAAAGTTGTTATTTTAAAGAAATTTGTTTTGTATTTTCTTTATTATTTTAGAATTGTATTTTTTACTTACTTTAATGTAATTATACAAAATTGCTTTCAATAAACATTGCCTAAGTCTACTTATAGTTTCTTTTAATTATTATGTAAATATAGTTTTCGTGTGGAATTTTTATATGCAAGTAGTATTTTTTGATTGTTTCTGATTTTCAATGAGTTTAATTCGTTTTCATTTTTAATTAAAAGTAAAAGTTTTAGGTACATTGGATTTCATTCAAAATAGTCACAAGTAAATACCTTTTTATATTGTTATTATATAATTTGTTTTTACAAGAAAATTATCATAAACACCGGCAAGAAAAGTTTAAGTAATATTCCATGCTAGGGAAAATATTGGACATTCCAGTAGAACATATTAAATTTATTAAATGATGTAATTGCGAGTTTTTTTAAATTAAACATCCGCTTGATGAGTATACCCGTGTATGACATGTTAACGGAGTAGCATGCAGTGAAATATATATCGGGCTTATAAAGAGTGCACCATCGTTTTGTGACGAATTAGAATAATCAACAAATTGTGTATTCTATTGATGACTTTGTATTTAGTCATGTAGAATAAGTAAAGTAGTATATTCTATAACGTATTATCAATAATGAATTATCGAAAACAACATACACTTATGCTGTAAGGGGCAAACAATTTAGATTAGAACGATGTATATATATTTGTAAGGATTATTTTTCATAAGATTTTTCCATTTTAACAACTAGTGTCAAATCTAATAGGTAAGTATAATTTTGGACGAAACTATCGTATATTTTACTTACTAGTCCATTTCATAGTGCTAACACGGAACTATTTTTAGAAATAAAAATTTCGGGAAATTATTTTTCACTCGCTCCTCGTACATACTGTTAATAAGGATTATCTAAAATTGATTACTAAAGTATTTCTAATTGTAGTTTGAAATTGATTGAAAAATCCTGATGTTAAAATTTATAATTTATTACATTATTATTTTACTTTGTCTTTTAGTATAAAATAGTTTCAGTTGCCGCAATTAATGTATTTATAAATCCACCCCAGTGGCAGAAAAGGTTGAAAACGTGGAGTTGCAAATATACAGGTTTCAGTTTCAAAATACTGTCATTATTATATAGGTTTATTAACCCATTAGAATATCTATTTATAACTTTAAATTATAAATTTAAGGCGGTTATAGGTGAGCATGTTTCGTAAGATTACAACACGTTTCAATTTATTGACCTGTGTTATTTTGTGTTTTAGGTCAGACTCATCCCTATCAATGTCAAAAATGTTACAAATCGTACACACTGAAACATAACTTACTTAGACACATTCGAGTACAATGTGGCAAGGAAAAACAATTACAGTGTATGTATTGTGACAGAAAATTTTATTTCAAAAAGGATGCTCAGGATCATATACTCCGAAGGCATAAAATCCACGCCCAAGTATTAGTGACAAGACAGTAACTTCACTGCAATTATTTAGAATGTATTTATACAATTACTTAAATGTTATAAAATAAATGAAATTGAAAAAGGTATTGTGTTTCTCTATTTAAGTAATAATTTTCTCAAATTTTATTTGTTTTTCTGAATATTAATTAAAGAATTTAGTAACAAATGGGTCTGAAAATAGTGGAACATTAATAGTGTCTGTTGTACATGGTTTGTTCTAAAGGAAAGGTGAATTTTGAATTTTTGCGCGCTGTGTACATTCGATTATCGAAATTTTTTTGTTACGTTGGTACACATGTGTTAGTCATATGTTGGCATTATCAGCCAATTTGGAATAGTAGTTTGTTGTTGACAACTGAAAAGCTTAGTCACGTTTGTGTGTGTTTTTCGATTTTTGACTATTGAAAAAAATGGATAAAAAAATATGTATTAAATTTTGCGTTAAAAATGGAATAAAGTGCTCCAAGGCGCTTGAAATGTTGACTGTGGCATTCGACGAGCCCACTTTGTCTCGAAGAAGTGTTTATAAGTGGTACAAGCGCTTTACAGAAGGCCGAGAAAATGCACGCCAAGTTCGATCAAATGCGAAGGCTTTGCTCACTATTTTCTTCAACTACAATAGCGTGGTGCATCATAAGTTCTTGTCAACAGATCGTACGGTTAATAAGGAATACTACAAGGAAGTTATGCAAGAAAAAAAATCATGGATTCTGCATTATGATAATGCACCAGCTCACATCAATGTTTGTTCGTGATTTTTTGGCTAAAAACAACACCCTAATCATGCCTCAACTACCTTATTCACCAGATTTGGCTCCCTGCGGCTTTTTTCTATTCCCAAAACTGAGGAGACCAATGAAAGGAAAGCGTTTTGCCACAATTGATGAGATAAAGTCAGAATCGAAGAACGAGTTGATGGCCATACCGAAAAGCGCATTTCAGAAGTGCTTCGAGGATTGGAAGAAGCGCTGGCATAAGTGCATTATATCCGAGGGGGATTACTTTGAAGGGGACAAAATGGATATTGATGAATAAATAAATACTTTTCAAAAAAATTCAAAATTCACCTTTCCTTTTGAACAAACCACGTATATCCAATGGTGTTGCCACAACTAACACAATATTATTGTAGTTAATTTAAACTTTTTATTAAATAATATGTTCAGGAAAAAGTCAAAAATATTTGCTGCTGAAGATGTATTAGAAATAATTACCTCTGAGTCGTACGTTTCTATTATTATTCGGCTAAGAAGAATATTTATTATTTACATAAAAGAAATACTAAAAAAAATCGAATAGCAAATATTTCTGATTAAATAAAATTTACTTTTGTTTTTTCATTACCTTTAATTGTTAATTCTTGATTTATGCTTTTTCTGGTGCTTTTCCTGGTGCTTCTTCTGATGTCTCTTCTGGTGTTTCGGATGATTTTTAGTTTTTAATTGAAAAAAAGGATGAAATCTGTTTTACACAACGTTTAGTAGTTTATTTCACTACATTTTCAAGAGCTAAAGTTTTAGCCATGTTTACGATAACTATAATTATCTTATATTTAGTCTATATTGTGCCATTTTACTTTAAAATTATTAAAATGTATCTATGATATCATATTTTTTAAAATTTTACAGGACCGTAACATAGGTTATATGCATTTAGTTATTATAGTAAACAAAAAAAGATAGCACATAAAATGTAGCGAAATAGACTACATAACTAGATGTAACCATGCTATCTGCTTCTGCGTTTTCGGGCTGGAACCGCATCACTAGTATATCTGCCGACGTTTCGATGTAAACAGTTTTTTGTTATATTCTTTTTCTGAAAAATTTAGAAAAAAAAATACTTCTGAGACAAAAACACACGAAGAAACGGCAAAACAAGAGTCACATCAAAATAAATTTAAGCTTATGCTATTATGCGAGATTCGTTATTAAAAAGGCATACTGTAGAAGTATTCTGTCTACAAATAAATTGTATATAAAAGTAGTTTATAAAAAACAAAATTTTTGATCATTAATGTGCCCACATATATACTTAATGTATTAATGTACTTAATGTATTTTACTTAATATTTAATGTGCACTTTGCTGAAAACGTAATGTCTTCTTCTGGTCGCCACTCAAATTTTACTCGCTAAATCTGATATTCCATATGTAGAGTCTGTTGAAAAAGTCTTTTCTGGATTACGACTAAGTATCAATACTACTTTCTAAAGCGGACCCGTACCTGAAACACAACTAATGTACGACGGTCAAATTTGTCTGCGTACCAGGTACGTAATAAGTACGTACCGAATATTTACGGTGCTGCTCGGTTTCATGTTTGTACATACGTACTTACTATAACGGATCTTATCTTGTCGCACTGTTAAAATTGACCAGTCTAGTCCTGACTTCGGAGAGATATTACTTTTCAATAGATTGTGCATTTACATAAAGCTAAATTGCTGCTACTTTACACAGATGCGCACATATTTTTAATGGACAGCAATACATAATCCAGATAAAGTGGGTACTCTTAATTTCGTAATGTTCTGCTTTTTTGTTTTTTTAGCAGTTATACTCTAAATATACCTTGTACATTTATTCATTAAAGTTGTCATTGTTTATGTAACAAATTTAATTAGTAGGGACTGAAAATTTAGTTATTTTTTAAAGTTTACTGTTATCCAGTAAGCTAAGAAATAAGTTTCAAGATTTAGATTTATCGTGGTTACCTGTTTTTATTATTCTATTCATCACTAACTCAGTTTAAAACATATTGCCTTGACTCTAAGTAATAGTTTTAGACTATTTTTGTACCCTTTTTTTCCTATTGATGGTATTTTATTTTTATTTTCCTTAAAAAATATTTATTATTCTTTTCGTTTCAAAATAAATATAATTCATTTGATACAGATATAAATTATGATGTAAATGAAAATAATGTAATAAATAAACAAGATTTATTAATGAAACAAGTGACTATATCCAAAGTTTAGTAGGTAATCTGACATTGCTCGGCAGTTGTATGCACGTGATGGGTGTTTCTATCGAAACGATTATACAATGTAATAAGAGAGAATTATACATCGTCTCTCGGATAGAAGAGAAAGGACGTTCATGACTTTAACTGCCATTGAACAGAGCGCAAAGTGGTGAAGGACGTCATTATTGCCCATGCACGTGTATGGACCTAAATGCGTAGTTGTTTCCTTTCGAAATTCTACAAATTAACCAGAAAATAATATTTAATAAATGAACTCGATCTTTGTTTAAGAAAAAGTATTTGTTCCTCATTTAACTTACGAAATAAGGACATTTAATGGCATAATGAATTGAATACCTTATTAGCAATTTCACTGAAAATATTATTTTAAATATAATTGCATAACTTAAGCTGATTAGCATGTTCCGTTTCTTGTTGTAGTTCAAGTTTTCTATCAAAACTGTACTTCATTCAAACTTGTCGAATAATAGCAACACGTATTTTAATGTGATTGAACTGTACGTGGAAGCATTAAGGATAATGGATAACTTGTCTATTGGTTAGAATACGTTCGTGTTTTCTAATATTTTTTGCTTTCTATGAAAATACTTGGAATCGTAGAACTAGTGTTATATGGAAACGTTGTATTAAATTTTCTAATGTACTGTTACGTCGAAGACAACTTGCTATGTAATACGTAAGCTTCATTTTTACAAGTCATTGTGTGCCATATCAGGAACAGTGGAATACCATTTTGTCATAATTATTATATTTTGAAAATATTGAAATTAATTTCATTTATTGTTTCAGAAGTTTGTAAAAAAAGTGTGAGTAAATTAAGGCCTAGAAAATACAGAGATTATTCGCAAGAAAAATTGGAAGAGTGCCTTAATGTGATTTTAAGGGGTGAGATTTCGCAGCGTCAAGCAGCGATTAAGTACAATATACCTCGACGGACTTTAGTTAACAAATTAAAATCAAGATGTTCTTCTAAATCCAGTGAACGTGCTGTATATATTCTTCCCTGAAAGGCTTTTAAAAATCTAGAAGAACGTGTTGTCGTAATTAATAAAAAATAATTGTTAAATGAATTAGTGCATTGTTAAAATTGTGTGTTATGTTCTTTCTAAATTAAAGTATCTTGTTTCCTTAAGCATTTCATTTAGTATTTATTTTATTTTAAATACGAATGCTTGTTATCGTACGTGTTTTATTAAGTGATCAGCATCTAAATTTCATATAAGAACATGTACAGTCCTCCCAATGTACCGAGAAACAAAACATATTAACGATAAGTTAAGTAGCAGATACATATTAAAAATATTGTCCTGTACAACTATTTGTCAGTTTAGTTGTGGATTCAAATAATATTTACACATTTAATGCAATAAAAATCGATCCAAATATTTCCTCATTTCTCGACAATTACTCTAGTTTTTTTCATTATTCTTTTGTCTCTCTGACAGTATTTATTTCTCGGCATACTGGGAGTACATTTATACAGAGGTTCAGTAAGTTTTACATCGATAAATTAAGGCCACAATATTAAATTGGTATAATCTGTTGAAAAAGTAATGTCTCAATTGAGTATTAATACCACCTTCTAAGGAGGGACCGTACATCTTCGCATCTTCTTCAATTATGTGAGCATTTCACATTAATTGTATTAGCATATATGTATGTATTTAAAGAAAGCGGGGATGGACGAGCTTTCCTATAGTACTGGCAGTATTGGTGTTTAGCTGTTACCAGAGGGACACTTTATTTTTTTACAAACTGTGTATATGGAATATCAGATTTGAGCCAAATTTTTGTTAATCAAAACAATTACCATATAAATGCCTTTAAAAGAAATTAAATCTTTATAACTAATGACGGTTTGGATAGCTCTTTTAACTTCTTCTTTATTAAGAATTTTTTCTTTCAATAGGAGATCCAGTTATTTAAAGAAATATATATATAAATAATTCTAATCATACTCATGTGAGTGTTGTAAAACTACGTAGATTAAATCACAAATCGTGGTATTTTCTAACAAACTATAGACGCTAACAGAACGTAAACCATTGTAAAATACAGAATACTTAAAGGTATTTCCGTATGACGTTTATGAGTATTGCAGATTTAACATACTGTAAAACCGTAATCAGACTTTTCCTTAACATAAACCTTTTACAGTATTGTAGACTGAACACCGATTTATGGTTAGTGTTATAACATGAAAATTTGTTATATAAAAGAAGATAAGAGAAGACATGTCAATTAAATAATTAAAGGAACATACACTTTATCAAGAATGAATTTATTTGTTCCTACAGCTAATTAATTCATTTCAATTACGCTGTTAATTTGCTTGGAATGTCGCATTTAATTATTCTCAATCACGCGATAGAGTCTCAATTAGGACGGTTTATTTGCGGTGAATTACTCTCAATTACGCGCTTAATTGAAGAAATAAAGAAAATAAGCAAGATGCCGAAATTTTTCGCTTTCAGGCAACTGACATTTTTGCCACTTAAAATCCAAAATTTTATTTGAAAGATCGCTATAGACTTATTAAATTTCATGGAAGATTTTTTTAGTTAAATGATAAATTTCCCAATAGCGTCAAACGGATACATTTTTGAATTAAAAATTGAAAAATATTTATTTCGAAATTGCTATTCAATTCCTTTTTATCTCCAAAGTCATTACTCAAGTTTTTTTTCTGGAAAAAATTACTTACAACTCGCGTATTTTCGTTAGACACTGCTAGGGCTTGAACCTGCTAAAACTCGCAGGTAATGTGATTTAGGAGGTGTTTAGTTTTTACTATTACTTACAAACAAGCAGGTGACACTATTAGCACATACGATGATGTCAATAAAGTAACGAGACTGTCCATCGTGCAGCCGTACCGGACGAGGCTGTAGTTGAAATGTCATTGACCTTGATACCTCCCAAGCAGCAACCCATACTTTTGTCTCATTGTCTGCTTTAGTTTACTTTCGAGATTTAATTGACACTGTTACATAGTAGTGCCGTGATAATGATTGACATAAAAGTCGAACAACGAATTAACTTGAAATTCCTTGTCAAATCAACAGAATGTTGGTGATAACGTTAAAGGAGGTGTTTAGTGATAATGTTGTGTCACGTGTGCGAGTTTTTGAATGGCACAAACGGTTTTTTGAAGGTCGGAAAGAGAAAATGATGAACGTCCTGGTCGACCTGTGACTGCGTAAACTGAAGGGAACGTTCAGAAATTTAGTAAAATTGTGCGGGAAGACCGACACGTGAGCATTCGGATGATTGCTGATGTGGTAAACACTAACAAAGAAACAGTACGACACATTTTACATGATGAATTAAATATGATAAAAGTTTGTGCTCACAATGCCCTACCTGTGAAGAAGCTTTTAGCAGACAAGCGCATTGCTGTGTCAGATCATCCTCCGTATTCCCAGATCTCGCGCCATGTGACACGTTTTCAATCTGTTGAATATGTAAAAGCAAAAACTGCAGAGTTGTTTCTAGAGTCTGACAACTGATAAAAACTACAGCATTGTTTTGAACAATGGAAGACACGTATACAACGGTGTATAGGTAGAGGAGGAGAGTATGTTGAAGGAGCTAAAAGTTAAATATAAGTTTATTTGCAATAAATAACATTTCTCACACCCGACTCGTTATTTAATTGCCACACCTCGTATACGACTAGAGCGGTCACATTTGTCAGCACACCAGGCGTGTAATACGTACCGAATATTTACAATAACTCATCTAAAGCTGATGGCTCTGCTCAATTATATGTTTGTTGATATATGTTCTGATGTACTTACTGCAAGGGATCCTATCTTGTCGTGCTGACAAAAATTAACCATTCTAGCTATGCTCGATTTACACTGATTACTATTAAGAAGTTACAATGAAACAAACTTCGCACTTCGATCTAATTTAAATTCTATTTTAAAATCCCAAATGTAAAGGCAACTGACCTATTCTACTGTTCAGACGTCTCATCTAAAAACTTACTTAAAATGTTGTTCTCATAACCATGACACCTTGATTTCTCTGATTAACGCAGACGTGATCTAAACGTTATCTTAAATACTTTTCTTCAAATTTTTTAAAATAAAGATTATATTTTGCGAATGTTTACAACAAATACATAACATTAAAAAGTTTATAGTGACATAGTAAAATATATGTACTTGTTTTACATTGTTGAACATAATGAAGATAAATACTTCACTTACGTTATGTACGTATAGAAATAAACAGTTTTGTGCGCGGTCAAAAGTGGAACCCGTTAGTTTATCAACTCTATGGTAGACATGCTTTATTACTAAAATGTATGTATGCTACATTCTGCGTGCTATAAAAATAAATTTCGAATTAATTTTGTCCAGGAACGTAAGATATTTTCATAGAACTTTGTTAATTTATTTTTGCTTGTATAAATAGCTAAAACAACTAATATATTCAAAGGTTAAGGTGTGTTTTTTTACTGTTTGTCTGTAGTCCTAAAGTTACTAATATATATTACTCAGATTTCAGGAATATGAATTTCGACATAGACGAGAATGGACGGTATAGGTGTCCGTATTGTAAGCTATCGTATAAACAAAAGGGACATTTGGTTAGACATATGAGATACGAATGTGGAGTCGAACCCCAGTTCACGTGCGAGATATGTTTCAGAAGGTTCAAACATAAATGCAACCTCAAAGCTCATTACGCTTGTCTACACGCCATTTGAATAAAGTTTTTTTTTTGAAAAATAATTATACTTTTATAACATCCTGAAGGCACTAAATCATCATATAATGAATACAAGCATGTTTGTTTTCTGTAACATGTGAAATGTGTTCATTTTAAACGACGCTCATGTATGGCTGTAAAGACAGTAAATTCTATCAGTACAATAAAGTTTATTTCTTTGTGCTTGATTGTTTTTTACTCTCTTAAAGTTTCATCTTAATAAATATATTTTCCAATATAGTCCAATAAGCGACAAGGAAATCAAATCAAGCACTTATTTGCTGCTACAGTCTAATCCTAATGTATACATTATGAAAAATAGTCAGTAGCAAAAAATGCTGGTAAGTATTTGTTGACTAAATTTCGAAACCTAACATAAAATAGTTTTAGTACTCGAATCATATTCGTCTTGGCTTGCTAAGGAAATGGTTGGGCAGTAAAAAATAATGACAATTATTTTGAAATAAAATAGCTGAAATTTTGATTTATGTTTTTCATTTCAAAGGGAATTACTTAATTTTTTTTACTATCGATGTGGAATGATTTTAATTTTCGTTTAGTAGTCTAATGCCAGATTTTTCGTATTTGAGGTATATGTTGAGCCAGGGAATGTTTCTAGT
Organism: Dermolepida albohirtum; assembly: GCA_031893035.1. Taxonomy (NCBI): domain Eukaryota; kingdom Metazoa; phylum Arthropoda; class Insecta; order Coleoptera; family Scarabaeidae; genus Dermolepida; species Dermolepida albohirtum. The sequence continues at coordinate 458,442 of JAVIWB010006067.1, forward strand.
TCCACTAATAACGATCTAACATCAAACATCTATTTGCTAAAATTATCTCTTCCTCACTGATGACTTATAGATAGCATATGTATTCAGCACTTTAGCTAAATTTGGTTGAATACATAAAAAATGTGAAAGAAACATTTTTTGCTATTCTCTGCTTCAGCACGTTCAAACATAGATATATATAACTTCATACCTTAATGTTTATATTTCGATAGAATTTTGATAGGCCGTCTGATGATCTTCACCTTAAGTGGCTTAGAATCCGAGAAAATACATCTCTATTTATATATATACAAGAACAGAGCGAAAAATAGCTTCAAAAATGATCGACCAATAATTTTATTATCGAACGTGTTAAAGCTTTCCGAAAGACACGAAATACTAAAAAACACGAAATGGTTATCAAAAGGCAATCAACTGTCAGAGCAATTTACGAACTTATGGAGGAAATTACAAATAGTATAACAAAGCTCCCGATGGTATTTGTGTTTATGCACCTTTCGAAGGCCTTTGATAGTGTACATCACGCGGTCTTGTTGGAAAAGCTGGTGCTGATGGGATTTGAACGTATAGCTTAAAATGGACCTCTCACATTAATGTGACGGAATGTAATACGTGCAAACATAGAGGAATACATAATGGAACCATTTACCGTGAAGATTTTGCAAGGTTCCATTCTAGCACATTTATTTCTTTTTATTATATATTAACGATTTGCCAGACGCTATAGAATCCGTAACAGTTCTCTTTGCGAATGACACGTCAACAGTAATGAACTCTGGCAAAAAAGATATAAATGCAGTCCTAATGGAGAATATGTATATGTTAAATAAGTGGTTTCCGGCAAACAATCTACAATTGAATTTATCGAAAACCCATCCGCTGGCCTTCGGTAACATTTTGCCGACCGATGTATGTGTCTTCGTCGTAAGATTGACTAAGTTGTCCTGGAAACTTTACATCAAAAACTATTTGGAAAACTGTCCTGATTCTGCTACTGCTTGCGCGTTATTTTTTTCGATTCTTGTCTTGTGATGTGGGACTCGCCTATGTACATTCAAGGTTCAAGTATGGTGTGGTGTTTTAGGATAATTCTGTCGACTGACAGAGAATATTTATTATCCAAAAGTCATATATGTATAAGAACGATTTATGGTATGAATCCAACGGTCAAAATGGTAACAATGCTCTCGATTTATATCACTGTACGTTACACGTGAAAATCAACCGCAGAATTTTTTTAAGGAATACAAATCGTATACACGGGACGCGTAACTTTTAAATATACATCTTCAGCCTCTACAAACGCACTTCACTAATTTAAAAAAAATGTTATACACCTTAGTGTGTAAATACACAATCATATACACCTTCAGTTTAAGAGCTTACCGTTAACCCGATTAAAAAAAACCTTAGTGTGTAAATACACAATCAATACACCTTCATAAGAGGTTAACCCGATTAAAAAAAAATTGTAAGTAGTTGATAGAGCGAGACTTCTACAACGTGGAAAATTATTTTTTTGAAGTGAGAGTTGACATATTTAATAACAATGAAACAATAATTACATTTTGAAACACTTGTATTATACAAAGTGTTTCAAAATGTAATTATTGTTTCGCTGTTATTAAATATGTCGTATATATATATATATATATATATATATATATATATATATATATATATATATATATATATATATATATGTATGTATGTATGTATGTATGTATATATGACATATATCATGTTCTTTAACATTATGAAATACGTTAAATACCATTATTAAACCTGTAATACTTTACATTTGGACAAAGATAACTAAGTAACAAGAATTAACTAAAGATAGAATCGTGTCTAGCATTTAATAGTGAAAATATCGATTCTGAAAATGTTGATTGTCCAAAATTTTCAATTCAAAAATATAATCAATAAGATGTAAACTAGTACAAAAACAATAAGCTAGAAGCAAAATAAATTATTATATATTATTGCAAAATGTAAATTCTAGGCAATTATAAAAATTCATGTTTCTAAACAAGACAACTTCTATGCAACAATACATACATTCTGATGAAGTCCCGAAAGCCAATCTAAAAATTTGTGTGTTATGAGTACTGAATTTTCAAATTGTTCTTCAGAAACATATAATCGAAGATAACTAATATTGAAGTTTAAATTTTGAATCAGTATATATTAACAAACTTAGATAGATGACATGTTATCCTACAGAAGATTATGTAAGCATAATATTAATTGATTAGTTTTGGTCGTATTATTTTATCTCTCAAATGTTGAATATGAATTTTGCAATGCAGTTTTACTTTTTTCATTTTAAATGTGGTCCGTTATAATTTAAATAACTTATTTCAGGTTTCTGTGACACATATACGAAAGGAAAAATTTTATTTGATGGAGAAAAATTTCATTGTCCTAAATGCTCCAGGACATACAAGCATAAGTACATTCTCCTTCGACATTTGAACTATGAATGTGGAGTCGCAGTGCCTAAATTTCAATGTCATCTGTGCGATTATAGAGCGAGAAGAAAATATATACTAACCTATCATTACAAAATGTTCCACAAAATATAATAGCACGATCTGATTTCTTTTAGATTTAACAATTAATGTAATTTATTTAAACTATTCTGTTAATAATAATCAACAAACCAGATCTTGCTTTTTTTAATAACAAAAATATAGTCTTTAAAATCTAACAAAAAGAATATATTACGTTATGCGACTGATGTAATTTTGTGGAATCGTCGCCAAATTTAAACTGAGTTACCAAATAGATCAGCTTCTCTAGACAATAACTGACTAGGTTATTTATTTATAGATTCAATTATTAATTTATTAATTCTTAATGATCGTATATGTATTGATTATTGTTTAAAATAAAAGCATCTTTCAGTGAGTATTTTACATCTTCTTGAAGCCTTTGTGGATAAAAGTTTTTTAATGATTTCTTAATCTTCTAAGTTCAAGTACAAAATCGGTTTTTTTAAATTTACGTATGTATAAGGTTTACTTTACTTTATTAATAATAAATATTGTTAAAGATAAACTTAAGTAGTACAAGTAATCAATTATTTATTTGATATCTAAGGAATAATTTTGAATTTAACGAGTAATTATTTAATTATTTATTAAATCTTCAACTACTTCGGTTTAATCCTCCGGGAATAAAAAAATTTGAGACAATATCAAAATGTCAGCATTCGGCCTGTATAAATAGATTATTTCTGATTTACTATAAAAAGTAGAGTTTGTGTTTTACTCTTTCTGCATGACTATTTTGTGTACTATAAACAGTAAATTCAAAACTTTTTTCTTCAACAAAAATCTTAATTTTGCAAAAAGGACAAAAGTTCACATTTTTCAAAAGCTGTTGTATGTTAATAAATGCTCACGTTTTGACATTCCCTTCTAAAAACGAGTTTCATATAGGAATGTACGAGGCTTGGCTATTAAATAACGAGACTGCGCTCCTTTCATCGCGCAGCTGCATCGGGCGAGGCTGTAATTCTAATTTCATTGACCTTGATACTTCCCAAGCAACAACCCGTACTTTCACCTCTCTTTATTATCAAGTTGAGGGAAAGAGTAAGGAAGAAAAGACCGGATTTGTGGAAGAACGAATCGTGGATTCTGCACCAGGACAACGCAGGACAGCTCACAGTGCCCTATCTGCGAAGCAGTTTTTACCGAACAAGTATTCGTCAAATCTCGCATCATGTGACTACTACCTGTTCCCAAAAGTGAAAAATGCTTTAAAGGGAACACATTTTCATCCTGTTGTACAATACATGTTAAAGCAAAAACGACAGAGTCGTTGAAGAGACTAACAGGTGATGAATCATAGGGGAGGATAGTACGTTGAAGAGGATAAAAGTTGAATATAAGTTTGTTTGCAATAAATAACATTTCTGGTTATTTAATTGCCACATTTTATATGCCAAAATGTGAAATGCTCGCGTGCTGCTATTTTCAAACTTGCTAAAATTTATTTCACTCACTTCAGACGTAAATAGCGCTAGTGAGCTTCCACAGATAGCCTTTCTCTCTTGCCCCGCCCCCTCCTAACATACCTTAAGTGAAAGTAAGGTATATGGTTTTACCTCCAGCTCGACTTGGTTTGGGGCGTGAGTCGTTCAATCGACGGTGATAGAAATTCGGTGAGCAAATGAGAAAATACGTGTAAATCTGTCCTTCCATATAAATCCGCTCAGAGTGGATCGACAGGGAAATCGCTGATGGTGTAGTAGTGCACGGTAGCGCGTCCATGAAGAGAGAAGGTTACTCCGAAAGAAGAAAATAAAGAAAAGCTTAAATTTGATATATGAATATATGCAGAGGTCCGGCTTTTTCATTCAAAATTCGAAAATTTCACAGTTGCAGATAAAACAAGCGAAAATAAAAGCAATAAAAATAGTAAATCGTTCCAAAACTAAAAGCTAGTAAATCAATTGCCCTTAGGAAAAGAAAATTGTAAACTGAGATGTAAGTTGTCAATTATATAGATACTGGAATGCCTCAGGCTTCCACTCACGACAATCACACCCGACATTCACAAACCGTTAGGGGTTTTATATACAGAATATTTAGTATTCCTAGTAATAGCATCTGGTTCCAACAGGATAGAGAACTAGCTTACCATGCTGGTCCTGTTTGAGATTATTTAGACGCTTTTTTTCCTAGCAGATGGATTGGAAGTAGAGGCTTTCCGGATTGACCGGGTCGAACACCAGATCTTTTTCTATAGAATTAATAGAAAATAAAGTTTTTAAAACGAAGCCTTCTAAATCAGATAATTTAAAAGGACGGATAAGACTAGAAATGATACTTGACACTTTAAATAATGGTAGAAATTAATACCGTTATTGGTTGGGATTGTGCAAAGAAGTTGATGGTGAATATTTTGAGTAGTTGTTTTTCAGTTTTTACAATTTGTATTATTGTAATATTTGCTTTTCAAAAAAGTGATAATATCTCACGACTGTTAAAGACCAAGATATACATTTTTTTTGAAAAGACCTTAAAAGTTCTATCCAAAATTAGCATAAAAAGTACTATTTCATCAAAATATGCATAGTTTCAAAACTGGTGACGTCACGCGTGTATAATATTTATTATATTAATATATAAAATTCAGTGTCATTAGAATAATTAATTTACTTATTTCAGTGTTTATGTAAATATTTACAGTTTTGAAATTGCCGAATTTGTTCCATAAGGTGTTTCCATACATATTGTAGACTTTGAATGAAGAAGGACGATATTTCAATGACATAGTAGCAAAATTTTAACAGTGTCTACAAGAAGGTGCTGTACTTTTAAAATTTATAACTAAAATATTAGTTAGTATAAGCCTGTGCTAAATATTATATTGTACATACCATAAGTAGGGTTGTAAAAGCAAACGTATCAAAAGTGAAAATTTACTGTTGAGCTACCGATCGTTCCTATAGGTAAACGATTTTTTAAGATTTTTATCTAAAGTAATGACAGATTAATGTATCATAACAGCTATTATTTGACTGGCGCAAACTTGTACACCGTACAGAAATATTATTTTCGCATTCGCTCTTTAATAGATTTGTATTATCTACATACATATACATATGTACTTTAGCCTGGACTGATTCCAGCGACCCATTTGGAGTTCTAAAAAATCCTTCCGTTTATTTTGTGGTAAACATTATTTTCGATACGAAATGTTCTTCTTTCTATACTTACTTAACGTCGTGATTTTCAAGGGCATACGTGATAAGTAATGCGAAACAAATCTCTGAGTTCTCAGCATGCAGCCTCCTGGAAAAAGCTGGATAGATGCGATTATAAATAAAAAAAATAATGTATGTAATTCTAAAGTAGGAAAACGATTTATAAATTTATTTACACCTGTCGTAGTTAACAATTCACCTTTGCCAGGCATCTGTCACTGATATGATAGGCAAGCTATCGACAATGCAGGCACGCGTTCGTGCCTCCGCGGCTCCTGTGACTAGTTACTCTGAGGATTGTTTAACTTTTTTCGATAGGCTTGATCACAAATTTCTTACACAACCGAAATATATTCAAAATTCATATAATATTATTCACGATAAAAGTTGAACAAATAACCCGTAATTTTTTTATTTCGTGTTTGTAGGCGGCCAAAAAATAGGGTTTTATTGTTTTGATGATTTATTAATATATTTCTTGGGAACAATACTCTTATTGTAGTGATTTTGACAGCTCAATATTTAATAGAAACAAATGTTTTTTCATTAATGGCTACGGGCCCGAAGGTATAGTTACTTGTTGATACATATGTATGGCAGTTAACTTTTTCCGGAGGGCCAAATTTAAAAAACTTACTATGCCTGCCGGCTCACAAAGACTAGTGTTGTCATTTTTATATACAGGATGATTTGAGTTCTATGTCATTAATGTAAAAATTCCGTGAAGTTCTGCGTCTGAGTGAAAATTTCGCGTGTCATAACTATTGCTTGACGGGCCACATGTGACTTCTAGCTCGTGGGTTGGCAACTGCCGCAATAAATTTATATTTCCGTCAATGTAAAATTCTAGGGTGCATGATTCTGTACAGCAATATTACTAGACAAGCAACACCGGCAGTGAAACAGGTAATGTAATATAGAGGTTATATATTTGCTACTTGAATGTGGATGTAGATAGGTTAATATTGTTACATCTGCTGATTTATCTGTTTCATGTTGCATAGATCCAAACCAGTTACGATTTATTAACTTACGCATCTCATCTGTTGAATATATTTGCTCTCAATGTGTTACTTTGTAATGAAATAATGTACCTAAAAGCGATTAAAATACATATCCAACTGTATTTTTAGGAATGGTTACGTATATCAGAGAGACTCGAAGGCGGTTTCCATGTGCGAAATGCGGAAGATCTTACATATGGAAGGCTCATTTAACAAGACATATGATGTACGAATGTGATGTTGAACCAAAGTTTAAATGCGATTATTGTAATAGATCATTTAGATATTTACACGTGTTGAAGAAACACTCCGAAATATGTAAACGAAAATGTATGCGAATTGTTTAAACTATTACTAAGGGAATGTGAATAAAAGTATTAGTATCTTCGAAATATAGAAATAATTTCTCAGGTACTCCGTTGGCATAGAACGATTGAGAAAGCAGTGAATGAGCGGCATCCATTATGTTTTATAACCAACTGTACCCAAAAAGATAATAAAAAAATTCTTACCACATTCATATTTGTATCCTTCTAAATACGTATTAGTTGTCATCTTAAATAGTAATTAAGCACAGTATTGAACATGGGCACACCATAAAATTACCCGAAAAATACCGAAAAACACCACTAGTCCTATTATTCACAAAAACACTGTTTGGGTGGATGATAGAATTTTTGATTAATCATTTCGCCACAGTCTTAAACGTACTTTGAAACCAAATATGCTGTCTAAGCAGCTCAGTGGTTATTGATTTATCGGAATTTTGGGTTCGAATCTGAGGCTGCTGTTCAGAAAGGTCCTTCTCGTTGAACGCTCCCAGCCAAAGATTTAAGTTACTGCATGAACGGGGGCGGAGAAATAAATCGTGACCTGCCAGTGAACCCCCTCCTCCCCCGTAATTAGCCTTAAAATGTCTGAGAATGTGCAAGCACTGGATTATTATTGTTATTAATTATTAATAATAATAATTCGTTGTAAAGTCTTTTAGTTTAAAATGCAGTGTTTCTTTTTATTTCGGCACTTAAAATAGAATTATGTGGCTAATAAAAGTCCAGTTGTCAGATTTTATGTAAATAATTTCCATTGAAACTGTGTGTCAAGTTAAGATTATTTCGTGTTGTTCTATATTTTTTGAACAATGTTTGAAAGGTTAAACACAACACAACCGATCGAAGACAGTTAGATGACATCGTTTACAAATCAAGTACATTGCTCTGGTTACCTGCAAAACGTTTCAGTTGAGAGAAAGAAAAATTTAATAGTAATAAATAACTTGAATTGATATTCCTAAATTTTGTGGTATAATAAATAAAACTACCTCAAGGATATTCCGGATACCTTCGGTAAATTCTATTATTTCATGAAATATGAAGATGTACATATCCTATTTTTTAGGTTTCGATAAATAATCTAGTAGATTGGGATTGTTAAATCCGGAGACCATGGCGGAATCTCTACTAACGAGTGAAGCTAAAGTTGTGAAACGTTTTTTATTGGCTGTGTATTTGAAGAACGAACTATGTTCAAGCTTTACTGTTCTTATCTGTTTTATTTCGTCATATTGATGTACTTTTTTCAATGCCGATTTGTTTATAGATAAAGCGTGAGTCGTGTCAAACTTTCACGCTATTTTAGTTAAGTATTGTGTAATATTTTATTATAGAAAGATTCAGCCCGGCACATCGTCTACAAATTATTCAGCTGTATTAAGAAAATCAATATTCCACGAGAAATGTGTTTCGTACGCTTAGAGCAAGTTATGGTCACCGAACGCACAATTTACTATACCATCGAAATATTTGAAACGAAATTTTCATTATTGGATAATACGTAACCAAATAGGCCACATCCAGCATGTAATGAAGAAATATAGTGATGGTAGCTGAGAGTGTACGCTATGACCGTGAAGAATCGAATCGACGTAGATCTCAACAGCTTGATTTGTTGTATACCACAACTCGGTGCATTTTTCGTAAGAATCTTGGTTTAAAAACATACAAAATTCAACTCGTTCAAAAATCGAAAGAGTCTTACCTTTCGAATCGTCACCGTTTCAGTCTTTGGGCTCTTGAAAAGCTTGAAGAAGATCCACAAAATTTCGTTCAGCGATGAGGCCCATTTCTGGCTTAATGGCTACGTCAACACGCACAATTATCGCATTTGGAGTGAGGAGCAACCCGAAGAGGTTCAAGAACTGCTGCTACATCCAGACAAAATTACGATTTGGTATGGTTTATGGGCAAGTGGAGTCCTCGGTCCATATTTCTTCAAAAACGAAGATGGCCGCAACTTAATTAAAAATGGCGTTCGTTATCGCGCCATGATAACGGCACACAGCCCGTGAAAGCATTGTTTTATTGCGAGAACAATTTGATGAACATTTGGATTCACATAATTGACCAGTGCAAAGGCCGCCTAGACCATGCGATATCACACCTTTAGACTTTTTCCTTTTAGGCTACGTAAAGTCCAAAATCTACATGAATAAGCCAGCTACGTTTGAGTAATTGGAAGCCATAATTCACGTTATTCGCCAAATACCATTTAAAATGCTCGATCGCGTCATCGAAAATTGGAACTTCAGAATGGACCATGTTAGGCGCAGTTACGGCTAACATTTGAAGGAAATAATTTGTAAAACGTAAATGTCAAGAATGGTTCTTTTGTATGATAATAAAAAATACCCGACAAAATTGAAGTTTTTAATTTTTTCTTATTTTTAAAAAAAGTATCTCTAAATGAATCACTCCTTAATGTTAGCTTTCCGTCAAGTTGTCTTACAAATTAAAGTTAGGAAAAATATTTATAATGTAGTGAGCAAAATTCCCAAACGGCGAATTATAAGCTTATTTACAGGCGAAAATATTTTCTGAATTGCTATATATCGAAAAATTCGGGAATCTAAAGAAGATATACTTGTCAAATTGTATTCAAAAGTGGTCGCTCGCGACAGTTACATGCAGTTATGATCCAAGAAAGACTCTTGCATTTTGCTGTAAACTATGTTGAAGCATCAACTCGTAAACGTTTTCACGTTTCTTACACCACTATTATCGGGAGAAAAAACTATCTTAGAACGCAGGAAAAATTTCCAAAATACACTACAAGTTCAACTTGAGAAAATTCCTTGATTTTACCGATTTTTACGAAATATCGATTGTCTTGGAAACGATATCATGTTATGAATGATGAAAAATATTTTCCATTTTTCTATGTGTCAATTCCTGATGCTTTTTGCACAAGAACTGTTTATGAAACCCCGAGGAAAAATAAAGACAAACATTAAATCCCAAAGTAGGAATTTTTCTGGCACCCTATTTCGGTGGCAAATATTCCTAGACTCTACAAAGGCATGTGAGGGGAAGCGATAACTACAAGTCTTTACTGCAAACGATACTCACCAACTGAAGTATTTATAGAATTTCTTTTTCATATCATCACGTACTGTAAAAAGTTTTTTTTCAAAATTTCCTTCATTTTCTCTGTTTCACTACAAATTTATACAGGCTTTTTTTAAAAATATGGCTGCATTCAATTTCATCAGTTACATTGCATGCTTTTTTTAAATAGCAAGCTCCAATTTTTTAAGATTTTATTTATAATTTCTAAGAATTATTTCATTTCAACAAAAATCACAAATCAAAAGCGATTTGATTGATGAATAGACTTCTATATAATTTTGTCTGCGGCCAGTCAAAGAGATAATTTTCGTTTATATAAAAATGTCAAAGTTTCATCGTTAAAATAATAAGAGTAATTCTATTTCTTCTTAATATGTATTATGCACACTGCGTGTTGTTATCACCAAAACTATATATAGATTACTATAGTTGCATTATGAAAATTCAAGCTTGGTTAGGTCTGATCAAAGATATATTTAAAATTGAAGTATTTTTGAAAAAAATTCTACTGTTCGTGTGAGACCGAAGCTCATGCGGGCATGCGCCTTCACCTTTAGATCACGGAGAACGGTGAATTCGAGTCTTCTAGCGTTGTTAAATTGCATTATGGAAATAGATACTTTTTTCCAAAAATTTGTGCATTGTATATGATGTAAAAGCTGTTAAAATTAGAACTTTTCAGTTTAGCATCGTAAAAGCGCATAATTATATGCGACCCTTTTATTACATTATTTTTAATACATACGCTTTTATTTCAATGCAAATACATATTAATTTTGTAATGTATTATTTATCTTTTCTTTATAGATAAATACTATTTGGGTGTGCCACGGAAACTATTTCCTTGTTCAAGATGTCAAAAATCTTATACACTCCAGAGGAATTTGCGCAGACATTTAACTAACGAATGCAACGTGGTTCCAAAGTATCAATGCAACGCTTGCAAAAAGAAGTTCAAATATAAGTTTTATTTATCGCAACATAAATGTAAAATGGTTAATTACATTTGATCTCTGTAGAATCAACATAGTTGTTTTCTTTTTTTAGTTCTCACATTTTCCTTTTTTGAAACAGTGGATGGAAAAGAATGGATTATTTCTAAAAGAAATATTTGCAGCTTATAGGTTGAAAAAAGATATATTTGTTACAATGGAAAATTTGTATTTGTGATGAATTCCCAGCGTCTGGCTAGATATATTTTTTTAACAAAAGTACTAGATCAACGAATGTAAATCCCAAATGATTTTTATAAAAAATTACTCACCAAACTTTAAACGTATACGTATTTCGTTTCATATAAAAATAACTAATTGTAAGTTGTTTACACCGTATGTTCCTGTGGGTCTAAAGCTAGACTTACCTAAGGACAAATGTGTACAATTTATCGGCCAGACTTGTCAGTTAGTCAAATTAACGATTGCTTGTACTAGGACTGATTAATAACAGACATATCAGGAAAATTTTAAATAATTTTCCGCCAATTACGAGAGCAGTTGAAGATGATACTATAGTGAAAGTGAAGTTTTTATAGTGTTAGGAAGCTACAGAAACAGTGAATATATAGCAAAATAAATAAATAAAAGTAAATAAGCAAATTCGGAGTCCTAATCCGTTTTTGTTTGATACTGTATTATTAATTTTCTGTTATAATAACATCTGGGAAATTTCACGCAAGTTATCTGTTTGCCGTTTATGGCACCAACATGTCAGTCGACTACATGGGAATTTCTTTACATTCATTTATATAGACACGACCAGCCTGTCGACTTGTCGGTGAACTGGTATTCTTACGTAAACACCGCTTAACGTTGATTTAAATAATGAAAAGCGATTGGTTTTGTTTAGAAGATTACATTGATTGACAAGCACTTTAAATTTACTGCAATCTGCGTTAATATAAAACATGTAATTTTAGTATTCTCCTATGAGTAACTTCTATTGTAAAAGGAATGTATAGTACAAATGTAATCCCCTTTCCTTGAATATTAATCAGTGTTAGGCTATATATGTTTTAAAGCATAATACAACCACTGTCTACAATCGATGGCGAATTACTTATTGGTTGTAATACTTCGGTATCTGGATATATTATTTCTTTATAAGTCCAGTTTTGTCCAGGATATCGCCTAAATGACAGCAAATGCCTGTCGTTTAGAATAGTTTCATTTTAATGCAGTCAAGTCTACGCGAGAAACGTTTTCGAAGAGACACACATATTTAAAAGATGAAATCAGATGACATTGAATAAATTTTACATTCGGCACTTAGGAATAGATTTATTTTACAAAATTTTGATATGTTTGATTGTTCGTATTTCAAAAGTAAAATTTATTTTCATCTGCTAAGTTCCACTTTATATTTGCCATAATCATAGCAATTTAAGAGACAAAAGAGTCAAAGTTTTAATATTGTACTGAGTACATGCATTTACAATAACTAATGCTAGAGTTTGTCTATATGACAGTCCAAAGTATATATAAAGTTGGGACGTTTTTACTTGGCGGTCAGAAAGATGCGCTGTAGTCTATAGATAGCCTCCAATGAAATGACTACCCTACTATAACACCTTAGGAAACAGAAGAGTTGGTCTTTACTATCTTGATAAATATTAATAACAATAGGTACAAATTCGGAAGCTTTCTTAATATGTGAAATGGTACCAGCTATCTTAAAGTTCGACCAATTACTGTGTGTTGAGTTACTACACGTAGTAATTGGCTGAATTATAAGATAGTTGGTACAATTTACATTTTGAGAACGTTTCAGAATTTGTATCTATTTAAACTAACCGCTAAGTAACTTGGTCCCAATTGTACAATATTATTATTAATATATTATGATTAGTAAGCGGACTTTCTAGACAATGAGCACTTGATATTTTCCCCATTTGTTTCTCAGACAGCCTACGATACTGGAAGAAACACTATACCTGTATCATAAGAAACACGATACCTCTATCATCTATTAGAGCTTTGTATTTTGTCGTATAATCAAAACTACTTGTTGGTCACATACATATGTATTTTTGTTGTAAAATTACAGGAATAAAATCGTATTTTCTTGAATTCCAGTATTGAATTCGTCCGTCGTGAATTATTGGCTACTTTCCTCTAGGTATAAACTTCAGGCAACTGTGAGAGAGAGGGTTATGGTGGGGGTTATCTTATCTTTTTTATCCGCTTATTAATTATGATGTCTATTTAGCATTGATGATATCTAAGTTTCGTCGTATAATATGCATATATGAATACATGTTTTTATTTATGTATTGTTTATCTTTTACTTCAATGCATCTATTCGAATATATACCGAAACTGAATAATTCAGGAAGCATTAGATTCACGCAATATGTCAGAGTGAGACAGATAGGTTAATTTCATAATGGATTTTATCCCCATTTCATAATGTATTATATAAATACGAGACATTGGCTTACACATAAGGGCAAGGAACTTTTCACTCTATCTGCAGGGTGTGGTATAAATAACTCCTAAATATTAAACATAAATAACGCAGAATAACTACAAACTGTTCAAAAATGTATTTCACAGTTTGAGAGTGTAATGAATTTCTTTATATACTGTACCCTACCACATGGCTTACTTTGGTATTGAATTTGAGCGGCAGGTGGTGGGCATGCTTACACGTGTATACTATATCAGCTACTCAAGAGCTACAACGCAACGCTTAAGTTGAAGACAATTTAGCTCCGTTGGCATGTTACAGTTCCTGATAGGAAAACTATTTTGTTGTGGGTGGCAATATGAGAAGAACGAGTTCAACTTTAAAATCAAACCTGTCTGGCAAGACTGTTAATGTTCCAATACTAAAGAATGACATACAGTGTGACAATCTCCTCAATGTTCGGTCCGAAGTCTATCTGCATAGAAAAGGACCGTCGGCATTATCATTTTCAAAACCAAGTGGTGGTATATGTGTATGTGTATATAAAAGATCGTGTTCTTCAATAAAGACATAACAATTTCGTATTTAAATAAAACACAGAAACATTGAGACTTTGGACTGAGATTTCCAATCGCAGTACACAAGTTACATTTTACTATAGAATTCGATCTTGTTCATATGCACCACCGCGAGCATGTTTGCGGCGATCGATTTTTGGGAGACAATTTTCCATCACTCTTTCACATATATCGGCCGAAACGTTGGCAATTTCGCGTTCGATATTGACCCTGAGCTCGTCTATCGTTGTTGGCTTGTTAGCATATACCAACGACTTAACGTAACCCCATAAAAAGAAACCCACCAACGTTAAATCGCATGTGCGAGGCGGCCACTCGACTAGACCGTTTCTCGAGATTACACGGTTACCGAACTTCCCGTTCAATAGATCAATTGTTTGACCAGCTGTGTGGCATTCAGCATGATCTTGATGGAACCGCATATCACTGATATCAAGTCTATCCAATTCTGGCCAAAAATAGTCTTCCAACATGGCACAATAGCGATTTGCATTATACGGTCACTTTTTGTGGTTGGAATGGAGTTTCTTGAAGTACATGTGGGTTCGTTGCTGTCTAATAGCGCATGTTTTGCTTATTGAAGATGATTTTTCTATGAAATTCAAGATTTTCTTCAAACTTTAGCAGAGCTCGTCGGAGAGGTTTTGGCGCTTCAATGATCAAAAGGCTTCAGTGCGTGAGCTGTGGTTTGAGAGATTCCCAATTACTGTGAACGGCGTGGAATCGACTGATCTGGCCCATTTTGAACTGAAGCACTTACTGCACGGACAGCTTGTCTGATAGGATGATTATTACGACCTAAAATTGGAGTAAGCGGTCTTAAAGTTGCGGCCACCGACTCAGGTTTGCGGTAGTTATTTTTAATAATTTCCAAACGTTCGTTCGTGAACTTTACCATGATAAAAGCTTGACTGACGTTTTGACATTGATGAATCATGAAAACGTTTAAGAGTGCGTTCGTATTAAAAGACAAAATTGTTATGTCCTTATTGGAAAATCTGTTAAATGGCAAACAGTGTCTTCTCAAACTATTAAATAAATTTTTGAATGACCTAGGGTTACTTTGTTATTTGCGTTTGATATTCGGGAATTATTTCTGTTTGTTTCTGTTGAAGGATATTCGGAGACTATTTCATTATTCTAACACAATGTTAAGTCTTAAAATATGTCTTCTCCCATTATTTGCGCACACGAAAAATGGTGTAAAATGATAAAACTTTACGGAATTTTCGTAGAATATGTTACTGAAATTTAATTATTACTACAACCATATTTACCTAGTTTCTTCCGAAAGAAACTATTTTTTTCGTATGTTTTTATATCTGTTCGAATTGTAGTTAAGTTAACAGATAAATGGTAACATGAAAGCGTATACGATTATAAAGCGAAATTTATATCGGGGTTTCGAATTCGAATTCGAGACCGGGCAGGTTTTTTGTGGTTTCACGTTTCATTTAGGCTAAATACTGACAGTTATTGATCTTAAGTCAATCCAGGAGCATAATGTGAAGGCACGATTTATTATTACCATTAATTCATTAATCCGTTTAAGCATCGTTTATATTCAGATGCACACATCGCTCAACAGTATTAGAAACGAAAGAGATTACTTAAGATACAATATCTAGTCATTTATTGAAATATGCAAATACGCTATGTTTTGTTAAATTGTAAAATTATTCTGAAATACTATTGCTTGAGATGTTAACATATGTATGTACTTAGGTAATTTGTATTGAGGATAGTAAATTGGTTACAGGAATAGGTATATGGAGCATCTTAATAAAAATGGTAATGGTTGGTTGTAACAATCTTTTAACAATATTACTCACATAGCAACCATAATCATTAAACATTAACGATGACATTGTTTAATGCTAATTTTGTTTCAGATTATCTATACATAGACATAGTAACCAATAAGGACATTGATGGAAAAAAAGAGGCAGTCCACATGTGTCCGCGTTGCTTCAAAAGCTTTACGCGAAACGATAACTTGCAAAGACATATAAAGTATGTGTGTGGAGTCGATCCTCAATTTCAGTGCCCCTATTGTCACTACTGCACAAAACACAAGTACGTCTTGTCAAGTCATATTAAATTGAAACACCATATGATGAGATAACATATTTTTTTGTACAAAATGGGATCATTTGACCTATAAGTTATGCATAGTTTATTTTTTATATTTGTAAGAATCATATGTTATATATTCTTGTTTATAATAATCATCAAATTGTGGTTTTTCCAATAAATTATTTGTATTTATGTTATTTTTATTTTTAATTTAAATTTCTATCATGTTTAGGTTACTTAAAAGAACTTGGACTTTATTTTACTTCAAAGAGATAGCAAGAAAGATGCTTATTTATCTTATTACAATACGTTGATTAAAAATCAATTAGCAACATTTTTGAATTAAATGATTTGCTCATAAGATTAGGATAAACGAATTAAATGTTTTTAATTTTTATGTTATATATTTTAGTTATAAAACTCTATCGATTTCAGCCCATTTTTTGGTTTAGTTTAAAGTTTATAATGTCTTTCTTTTTCTACCCAATATAATACCACAACTGTTACAAAGTCTACAAAATGAAATTGTGTTCAAAATCGTACAAGTATCTTAGACTTTTTTTTTGCCAAATTGTATTGGTCGATTGTTCTTACTAAATTAGAAGAATATTATCACTTCTGTCGAATATCTTGCCTTGTAAATATTTGTCTATAATTTCTCAAGCATCTCCAGTTAGCTGATCAGAATTCGTTCTCAGACATCTATCAACTTAACCATCAGTGGTGAGTTTTCACTAGCATTTTCGGAGTATCCTTCCACCATGATTATGTTTTACCAATCTGTGTTAGCTGGAGTTACTTGCACTGGTATCTTATAATTTGATATTGTATGTTACATTGGCTTTCTCTTCTTGTCTTTTTTGTTAATATTAAAATATTTTTTATGCCGAGTTTCACAGTCTATAATAATAAACAAGGTATGGGTACACTTATTGCAAGATATTCTGATAACCTTCTGGATCGGTATTTCAAAGAGCTGGCAGGTTCCTCAAGTGGAAAACACTTCTTTCAATGTGATTGATTCCTTACTATACATCACCAATAATATTTTGATAGCTTCTTGACAATCGTCAAGTTGCAGAAGCGAACATGTCAGTTACATTTACTTCAATTATTTTGTGTAGTTTTAATATATCCTTTCCAAACACGATCGAAACGTAGAGGAAGTCCCTAAAGTACTTTAATATTTAAATCACTTTTTAGTTAACATCAAAATACTTTTGAACAATAATGTTTATAGTTGCTTAATATTTTAAGTCTAGAAGTAGTAAAATTTTCTTTCTTTTGTTTCTGGATTTCGTTTTTAGCTATTTTACTGTCACATATTTATCAATTTTTTGTGAAAAATTATTGTTCATTAGGTTTGGCATTTACTTTATTAAATTGCGGAGTATTTACTGAAACTAAGATATAATTTTGCCAACCTATAGTTTTTTCGACTTCGTCATTCTATATTATTATTAGTGAAAACACTCCTATTGACTAATTTGTATTGTCTAGAAATTATTACATTATATTATTCATTTGAATAAGGTCAAATTAACTTAATTCTACATTTTTAAGCCGCCTGATAACTCAGCGGGAAGTCAATGGGAAGGTTTTTCATGGTTTCCCTTTCCCGTTCAAGTGAATGCTGACAGAAAAAGATCTAAAGTCGCACTACAGTAATTACTTATGGTTTACCAAACCTCCCTTTGTAATTGGCAAGTTGTTGGAGGATGTGAAGTCATGGATTATCAGTATTATTATTCTCGCTCAGTACTTTAGACCAAGTCGAAGTCGAATGGTTTTATCATTTTCGGTCGTCTGGTTGGGTTAGTGTTTAGAAGATGTACGATTTATATTTTAATATGTTCATAAAGAAAGTTTTAATTTCTTTTTTTATTCTCCTATTGTACGTATTTTTTAGTTCTTTATGTAAATTGTCATAGCAGATTATACATCAACAATATTCCCAAAATTTTTACCTAGAAATATCTGTCTACTCTGAATGTTTTCAAGGCTAACATCATAATTAGACCAGTATGCGCAATTATAGTCTAAAATTTGTTTATGCAATAATATTTTGTTATGGATAAGTAATTGAAATTTTCTCCGAATTAATCACTGCATTCTTTAAAGTTTTATATTCGGTTCTATTCTTTTAATTTTTTAAGTTTATTTCATGTCAACTGCACATATAACTTAATTTTAGGTATTTAGCTTTTTTAGCATGTAGTATTTATATTGCTTAATTTGCATTGAGATATGCTTTTACGTGTAAAGTCAACTGATGATGAGTCTGATTATATTTGATTTATTTTGATTTTTTATGTTTTGGTCTCGGCGTTTATTTAGCGACATGCTCTTTGGAGTTTCGCTGTTGCTTTATTTATGGTATTACCTATCACTAACGTGCAGTTTTGCTTTAGTTTCGTATTTTCCGTTTTTGGTGTATTGTAAAACGCCATTTACCGTTTTGTATAGATAAACATTTCGATTTGTTCAATTGGCTTGAAATATCTTAGATATTGCCGATACGATATTTGTTTAGCCAAAATTTCTAAAAAACCGCTTCGTCACTTTTGGAATAAACCGCACTCGACACCAGAATAGAATACACGCTGACGACGCAGTGTTCTCCGTAGTAAGATGCAGTTAATCTTTGCATACCGTGGCTGGCAGTCGATTTACGCTACTACTTGCAAATTCTAATCGTGGCAGATCTTTACGTCGAGTGCTGTTTATTCTAAGAAATGACGTAGAGGTCTTCTAGCTTATCAAATATCGTATCGGCTATGAGTTCATATGCATTTACAGGCACACTGTAAGCCGTGAGTTTTAAGACCACTTTTAAAATAAGTGAAAAGAATACATCGTTTTGACTACTCTACGGATACCTGAACTTTATTTTGTTTATTTGGAGTATGTTTTGCTAGAGTCGCATCGCCCTTTTATTCTACTATATGGAATGCACGAAGGCGGGTATTTCGTGAAAACTTACCGCTTCTTATTATTTATATGAATTTTTTCCTACACCGATTATATTATTATCATGCTGAACTAAATAAAGTTGCTACATGTATTTATTTATATCTCATAAATATTATTGAAATATAAACTATCTTTTGGTAAGTGAAGTCAAAGACGAAGTTTATTTTTAATTAATAGTTTTGCGAGTAAATTAAATTATTAAAATGTGTAGTGTTTTGTTTTTAGTGCATGTACATTTACAGATATAAATAAATAAATATTTTGAAATGCACTTATTTTATTTTTATTTCAATTTGACCAGCGTTATTAAGGTGGTCTTAAACTTTTGGCCTGAAGTGTATATCCACTCATTGAATATTGTAGAATTTTCATCAAATTATAGAAAGAATTTTCTTTAACAAAAATTTACATATTATTAACATTTTTAACGCTTTTTTAACACACAAAATTAATATGTTAGCACGTCTGTCGTCATCTTTACCAGATCTGTAATGACTCACGACCTTGTATTACGTGTTTTCAAGTGATGATACCGTATACATATGTATTAACTTTTTGTATCTTTTACAGACTACATTTTACGGCCATACACTTCAGACGAAGATGATATGCCTAGATATATTGTATATCGTAATTGTTTAACTAATGACGGTAAATATTTCTGCCCCACTAGTCCCACTAGAGTGTATAAGAACAGCCGTAATCTTAAAAGACATTTACGTGAGATGTTACACGTGACAACAGTGTGTCATTTATGTACGAACGATTTTCCGACTAAACAAGAATTGATCGTTCATTTACATAATGCTCATGCTACTACCTCTAGGATTATCTCAAAGAAATAATTGTTCATATACAGAAAGTATATAAAAATGTTACCAAATACTGTATATATTGGGTTATGAAATAAATATATTTTAATTGATCTGATGTTTACTAGATTTTACTAAACTTGTAAATATATTTAAAAAAATTATTTACGTAAAAAGTTTTTGGTAAATTGCAACATCACTAAGTGATATATAATAAGGGTTTGGCTAGATAATTGCTTTAAATTCTCTTTATTATAGTTTACTAGGACATTTCAGTGTGATTATTTTCTTCACTATTTTCACAGCTTCATTACGCATTATGCTTTTTACTTTTCTGTCCAATTGTTCTACACGTTTCCACATTAGTTTTTTAAACAATATTAGTTTTCAAGTTTTAACATATTTAAAGTAAAACTTTGCTATATTTGTGTGATAATGAGAATAAATGATGGTTATAGTGTGGCGGTAGCTATCAAAATCAGTAACGGTAAAGAAAACCTGCTTACTTTTATTCGATCTAATTTTCTATAATTTTTCAGATCAAAGGGAGCCATTGCAATGTGGCGTTTGTAATAGAACATACAAATATCGAACATCCTTGAATCGTCACATAAAATACGAATGCAATAATAGAAAACTGTTTCGATGTCACATTTGTCATCAGGGATTTACTCAAAAAGCTACAGTAATTAAACATATACAGAGGAAGCATGATTTGTACGATTTTTAAGTTGATCTAATAATTATAGCGATTCTTACGTGCTTTATTCATAAGTTTATCTATTGTTGATATTTTAGTATTTATATCCGAAATGGAAATAAACTAATATTGAGGATGATTGTAGGTACCTAATAAATATATTTTCAACATATTTTAACTTGTTGTTTCTGCTAGATGATTTATTATTTATATTTTAGTATTTTTTATACATTTTTAATAATTTATGTAAGGTAGTTCACGCATTTTTTTATTATTATAAATTATGTTACTTTTTTTAAATAAATTTTCTTTTTTACATTCTTCCCTTGTTTGTACAAATTTGCATCTATGCATTTTTTGAAGGTTTTTTTGCATTAATAAAGCTTTTTATGCAGTTAAATTTAAGTTTTAAATTAAATCGTTTTAAATAGACTTTTTAGTTAACCTTTATTCTTATGAAATACTATGCATTCTCAGGACGGAGTAAAACATTCAATTGCATTCCCCAATGAACATTTTATAGTACACAAGCATCTTCCTTTGAACTATCATTAACATTCAATTATCTTTCTTATAATATCTTATTAATTTTTGGTTTACTGTTTTTGGACGTTTCGGTCATGTTACTTCTTAACTTTTCATTAAAAAATAATAAATAGAAACAATGTCTCTTTGCAACGTTTCGTAGTGTAATTACTACATTCTCAAGGCCAACAATTTTTTCTATTATATTACAATAATAATTATTATGTAAAAGAGATTAACTTAAGATTATGTAACATTTTTTACTTATATCGGTTCAAGTCGTGTATTTATGCTCATGTTTCTCTATGAACACTTGCTTTGTGACTGGTGGTAATTTTGATGGAGCCTGTGGTTGATTAACTTGATCACTGAAGGTTGATATATGTATAACCCCTTGCCACATTAATTTTCCTATTCTGTATACGTATTTCGACAACTAAGTTGTCATCATCAGCAGACAAATAAACAGTGTCGCACCTGGAAAACCACGGTAAAAATACCCGCATGAAAACAAATTCCGCACGCGATCCGTACCGCTGAAAGCCAAAATGTACACTAAGTTTACGTTTTGGCTTTCAACATTGGCAGCGGTGGCAGAATACGAAAATTAATGGGGCAAGGGGTTGTATTGTGATTGATACTTTCTTAAGTAGTTGATAGTAGTATAGCCAGATTTTGAATATATATTGCCAACTTTACAGTCATTTATCACAAAAAATAACGAAGGGATTTTAATTTTTTCAAGCTCGAACTGTATTTTCGTACTTGTTTTCACGTATATTTTACGTATTATTAGATGTAAAAATCTACAAGTGTCTGAACATTCTTTATAATTACAAGGTGTGTAGATTATTATAAACATTCGCAATGTATATCTAAAACTATATTAACAATTCACGAATAGCGCAACATGCAAGCACACACTATGCTCTTGTGAATACGTATACTCACTTCGCATTCTGTAACAATAGATGTCTTAATTAATAACTTAATTGTTACTACGCTTAGAATACTGCGTGACGGTAAATGATTGAATCTCTTTTTTTAAGCATCTATATAATTAGAAACGAAAGACCCATCGTATTGCTGAAAAGAGTTATACAAAGAAGTAACGACGGAAGTCATAGCTGAAATTATTCGATGTTAGACACTAATTTGATAAGGCTAGGTTTTATGAGAAACAGAAATTTTTAAAAGTGGAGGTTCACGATGAAAATTCTCAAAGCTAAAATTAATATTCTATAGTAGTAAATCGAATGAGTTATTATCAGCGTTTCTTTGCTGAATGGCTTATCATTTAAAATATCTAGAAAAACACGCAAAACACTGAACTTGTTGCATTCAGAATAATAAAGCGAACAAAAATCAGGAAGCTATATTAAAATCGACAATTAAAATAAAATGATTATCATTGTAATATGCCTCAAATATAAATCATCAATATAGATGTCAGGAGGTAAAGCCGTGCTAAAGAAAATTAATTAGAGTTGTGACACAGGTAAGATACAATTAGTGGCACAAGTATGGTATATATTTGAGCTCTATGTGTCACAGTGGTTGTACTTACTTAACTAGTTAATTTCGTATATAGATAACATTTTTTAACTAAATTTATGCCTTGCCATTAAAAAATTCACAAAAATTGTGAAAGTATTCCAAGAATTTTCAAAAAACCATACACTGGTTACCACTGATCACTTGTATTTTTTCTTTTTTTCGGAACTATGGGTAAGGTGTAAGCAATGGTTATCATTTTCTTTATTAATTTTTTATATATTTTCCTATTTTCCTTTAAATTGGATTGGTTTGGTTTGTATTTATTTAATTAGATTATTGTATACTGCATTTAGGTTTTTAATATTTTCTCTGTGGTTTACTGTATTTGGGTTCTTTTTAATATTGAACATTTCTCTTATTAGTCTTTTGTTATAATTGTCTTCGTTCTCAACTACTTTGACTTTATTAAATTGAAAGGTATGTTCTTGTTCAAGACTACAGTGTGGCAAAGCTGTAGCATTTATAATGTTTGTTCAAATATATTTATTACTATAAATTCTTTTGTGTAATTGTTGTTTATAGTTAATAAAATAATAAATAAAATATCAGAAAAATATATAGACGCCAATTTGAATACACTACAGTTTTAAAATAATCTAAACAATTGAAACCGAAACCAATTATAATTATTAATTAACTAATTAAATAAGTACAAATAAAGTCAATATAATGAAAAATGAACAGGAAAATATATTTAAAAAATTAATAAAAAAAAGAAATAATAACCGTTTCTTATATCTCATCGACAGTTTTGGGAAAGAGAAAAAGAAGATATAGATGGTCAATGTCAACTAATTAAGAAACGATCTCTCATATAGTAAGTGTATATAAAAGAAGCTGTGCATAAGAACATGGCTATTCTGCATCGATATAAGTAAAAAATGCGCTACGAATAGTTGTTAAGAAACAATCTTTTTATTTATAATTTCTTAATGGATAGCTAAAAGATAATGAGGTTGAAATGGCCAAAAATAATAAACCAAAAATTAGTAATTAAACGGATAAAAAAAGAAATAAAATAAATACATTATTTTACTGTACATAATAAACCGTATGCTTCACTAAAATGATTGTGGTGGCAATTCCAAAGCCGTGTAATTAAATATACCCATCTATCTGCCCATAAAAGTGATGAGTATATTGTTAGAATACGTAACCATAACTTCTTTCAAAAAAAAAAAAACATTTCTAATAATTTAAATAGTGGATCAATCGAGTATAGGTAGCATATACGAGGATGATTAGACTGGAAATGAAATAAATGTGACATTAAGTTTTTTATTAACCGTTCTCAAAATTCTTAAAATACCGACTCGTTGCTGGAATAAGATCTTATCCGATCGAAATTTCTTTCTAGAAAGGAAAATTTTCGATTCGAAAAATAAACGGAAGGGGCTCGGGTCTATGCCTGACGAACAAAGTGAGTAGGGCACGACTTGAAATCTTACATCATCCAATTTTTAGCGAATAACTTGACCAGTGTGAGAAGGCGTATTGTCGTGTTGAAGAAGCTATTTCAAAAATTGCTTTCTTCACTCTATCTAGTAGTAGAACTGTATAACACCTTACATTCTTTCGCTAAGATAGTTAAGCAAGAATCTATACCATAACGGATTGGCTCCTTGCAAAATAACTTTTGAATCCTAGCCATTACCTTATCTGATTCAACGTGTCCACTGTTGAAATTAGTAATAATAATAATACTACTTTTTATTGTTATAAATCATATACATCAGCAATGCTAAACAATATATAAAAATATACAAATAAAGACCAATGCAATATAATATATCAAAAAAAATTCATCATAAGAATTTATCCAGCAAATAGTGTTTTAGGGTCTTTTTATAATTAATGAAACTTGGAAGTACTTTCCTGTTGTCAGGAGTCTGTCTTTATTGCTTAGTATTCATGCATTTTTCGAAATAAAGCAATTTTATGACGTGGCATTCAAGAATTATTTGCATTTCTAGCGATCGTACTATTACAGAATGTAAAATTCTTTCCTAAGATATGCATGTTTTGATGTGCCCAAATTTATTCAAATGAATGGATGGAAAAAAAGAATATTGAATATCAGAAATATGAGACTCCAGATGTTTCAACGTAGCTCATTATTCTTTTTTCTTCTTTAAAGATACGCACGAATTCAGTAGAAGCTCCTCATGAAAGGAAGCGATATTTTATCCGGCAATAAATATGGTCAAATTAATAAATTCTCAGAGCATCTGTGTCAACTATATTTCGTAAATTATGAGAAGCGAGAAGCATAGAATTAGCCAAGTCATATTACGTGCCAAAATTCTTAAAATTCATATCCAAAAATTTGAAATAATTTAACATTTAGCACTGACTAACCATTTAAGTTTAAATACATTCTTAGGCTAGTTTTGTTCTTAGAACATGTTGTAGTTGTTTTATGGAACATTTAGTTCTAAGTAGTTGTTTTCGCACAATGCCAAATTGGTGCGAAAACAACTACTTATTGATAAAGAAAACACCGATTTATTACATCGGATGTATCAGCAACGTATGTTAGAAATAAAATTGGTCCTACTATTATACCGAGTGTTCTATGACATGCAGTTTAAAGATGTGTCGCTGATGCAATTACAAGGCAAAAAATGTCAAATGAACATATGCCTAAAACTTTATCGTAACTGAGCTACAAACATTTGCAGTTTTAGATCTCTACTAATGTAGTTATTACGTTCCGCTGTTGATTTCGTTGTTATTATTTACGACCGTCTTATTGGGCCGTTTATAGTCGAAGAACGTCTCACGGCAGTTTATAATTTACGTTTAATGAAAAACAACCTTACAACATTACTAAATGACGTCTCTCTTAATTAAGACGACGATGTGGATACAGCACAAGGGTGCACTGTACACAAGTAACAGGTTTTCATAATTAAGATTATGCCAACCAGTTGGTTGGAAGATGTTCAGCAGTTGCTTGGTCGCTAAGGTCACCAGACTTAAATCTCCTACATTATCTTTTATGAAGAAGATTGGAAAAACTTGTTGCTCGAATTACGAATGCCCCAGAAACTATTCTTGCCGATTCTGAGACTGTAAGCGGAGCTACCACTTTAATTCTAAGAAGAACTAGATTATATATACAGCAACTAATTCAATAAAGTGACCTCTTTTAAATAATTTTAATTTACATTTTTTTCAGTGGTACATAATACACTCATTAGTAGGGTTATCCAAAACTACAAATGCTTGTAGCTCAGTTACAATCGAGTTTTGGGATCATGTTCATTAGACATTCTTAACTTGAAATTATTTCAGTACCATATCTCTACAAGATTTAGAGTAATGGACAAATTATTAATAGTTTTTGTATGCATACGACAGCCTGAAATAAATTATTTAGATCTAAAGTTTCGTAAGTAAATTTGTTACTTACTTATTGTTCAAATGTTCTATTATAGTCTCTTTCCAGCTTTTCCTCAGACTTGTTATTCTTTTTCTATTGTTCACATAACGCTTTTTATATACAATTTTTTATTTTTTATTTATCCTTTCAAGATTTCCTGATCATTGTTTTTATAAAATTATAAATTTGTGCATTATTTTCTCCTTAAAAGCTTCATACAATTTCGAATTCATTCTTTTTTCCTAACCTATTAAACGGTTTTTCACTAATAGTATATAAATAGATATTTCAACTTTCTGTTTGTATGATGGCTGTAGTACTGACTTTATAATATCAGTTTCGTTTTCTTTATTATCCGTTTTGGTTTTAAAATTTTATTCAGCTCTATCTTTTCTCTAGCGACTCGATTCTTTATTGTCTGTGTATCTATTAATTATCAATGATTTAATTTTTTAACTTATGAAACATAATTTTATAATTAACTTATTTGCTTTTGTTAATAACACAGGCCAACCAATAAATATTTTTTAAACACTTTTTTCAAAGTTCAAACTGTTTCTTATGTATTTTGGTATGCTGAATCCAAATTTTCAATCAATTTTTTTCTACGACGTACCAATTTTTCGCAATCTTTATCTTTTGTTGGGTATGATAGTATTAAAATATATAGTTAAGATCTAAAGATACGTAATTTATTATCAGAGTATAATTGAAAAATTTAACATTTTATTATTACAATGGTAGTGTAAGTTTGACTACGAACAGTTTTTTACTTATTAATATAAAGTTTTGTATTTCCTCAACCTCTTCACGGTAAAAGTTCGAATTCCTTTTATATGATGCTTCTGGAGTTGCTCGTAGAAGGGTCCAACAGTAATCTCCCATCATGTTGACATTCCAACGGCCCTGATACCGTTTCTCCATCTCCTTTATATCTTGGTAGAAACGCTCTCCTTGTTCCTCACTTACAGCTCCAAGATTATCAGGGAAATATTGTGAGTGTAAAAAGTGCATCATCCCAGATTAGAAAGTATATGCCTTCGTGATCTTCTTTGCATTAGTCACGCAGAATGCGCGACTACTACAAAAGTGCACTTTGAGCATTTAGTACTAATTACATAGGTGTAGAGACCAAGGTATTGTTATACGCTTACAATGCATAAATAACGTAAAGTAAACATGCGAGGAAACTTTATGCTGTGGTATTTTAAAGTTCATTTTCAGATTCAGCACATCAATAAACATAAAGGGGAGCCAAATTTATAAAAAAAGTTTTTTCATGGT
The DNA here is from genome assembly GCA_031893035.1 of Dermolepida albohirtum. Taxonomy (NCBI): domain Eukaryota; kingdom Metazoa; phylum Arthropoda; class Insecta; order Coleoptera; family Scarabaeidae; genus Dermolepida; species Dermolepida albohirtum. The sequence goes on from JAVIWB010006067.1 coordinate 485,867, forward strand.
TGGCGTGTGCATTTAATGGGTCAAAATTAACCCTCCCATAAATTGAAAATTTTTATGTTTTGGTTAGCTTTACTTGCAAAAGCTTGTTTAACTTTTCTTTGTTGTACAAATCTGTTTATTTTTTTTGTACTATAAATTTAATATAAGTGTGTTTATCCACTTTTTGATATTAGTTTCCACAAATTATTTCCTTGGTTTAATAAGAGCATGATAACATAATATTTTGCCTGAATGATTAAATTATATTATGCAAACGCTTATATTTAGCCAAAATCAGCATAATTGTGTGAGTGTGTTTCATGAAGAAGTAAACAATTAATTCGCGTATATCTTGCATATCTCTAATGCACTCGTAATAACGTGTTTGTCCTACATATCTATAATATTCTACGAAATTAAACAATAGAATAAATTGTATTGTTTGAATTTAAAAACGTGTTGAGAAAGTGAAAACTACTTGCATTTACAAATTTTACATTTTGATGTGAGTTGAATCTCATTTAATTTTCTTTTTTCAAATATTCTATGTATTTTTCATTAATATTAATAATAATAATATTGACTTCAGTCGGTTTTAGGAAAAATGTTCATCTGCGACAGATGTCATAAGTCCTACAAGTATGCATCGAACTTAACTCGTCACAAAAACCACGAGTGCCAAGGAAATTATCATTACTTTTGTCCGATTTGTGAAAGAGCTTTCTCTCAAAAAACAAGCGTGGAAAGGCATATCCTGCATGTTCACCAAACTCAAACGCCTAACAGTGACGTAAACAAGAGCTTTTCATGAGAATTTATTTAAGGCTGTGTTGTCATTCATGGAATAAAGGTGACTGCAAAAATTGATTGATATCTTTTTATTTTTATTTGTATATTTAGTTTTTTTTTGTGAACGTTTTACATAAAAACAAATTCATGTTTGTGTTTCTCGTTATGCATGATTAAATATGTTTTTTTTGTATTGCAAATTACGCTTTGAAAATTGTAACAGCTGGGCTCCTCATACAAGTTTACCAATAAACGTTTTGAAAAATACCTTAACGATTTTATGTTTCAGCTGTTATACCTTCCATACAGAACGTAAGGCCATTTAAGTGTGACAAATGTTGCAAGTCATACAAACACAAACCGAATTTGATTCGACACAGAAAGTACGAATGCGATGGAATTGCTCATTTTATTTGTCAATTTTGTAAAAAGGCCTACACTCAGAATTCAAGTTTGCGTCAACACATCATCGCCGTACATTCAAATATGTTTATGGCTTCCTAATATTGTATACTTTCTTCCACCAATTAAAATTTGTTTTTAAAACGTAATTAATTATGATTGATTTTATTTTAAGGCAACTATGTACATGCGTAAGTTATATCTCTGTCGAATTTGCATTTGTTGTTGTTAATCGTTTGGAGAGATTTGTTTAGTTATTTTTTTGTTTAGTTATTTAATATATTTCTAATGAACCGTAATGATCCGTTGGTAATTGCAATAAAGTAATATATAAAAGTGTCTTACATATAATGAAAATTCAAATAAATGCAGTTACAATAATAATATACGCATATGCCAAGAGCCCATGATTTCTAGCTAGTAATCTAAAGAAGTTGACATTTTCGGACCGCTACCATTTCCAAATCGTTTCTAATCTCGGTATTCGGACCCTTTCTCGGTTCCCTTCGGTGTTTAGAATTAATAATGACCATTATTTCCTTTCTTACAGCGAAGAGGGGCTAATGACAAAGCTGTAGAACACTTTACACACATTTAATATGTTGCGGACTTACGACTTACTTGGGCGCTCGCCACAAAATAATATTTCATTTATTTTAATTCGAAACTAGTTCTGTTATCCTCAGTTTCCAGAAACAGCTTCGTGCAAATTTTTTTAATGTTATTTCCCAAATTTAAGCTTGAACTTACATGGTGATTTCATTTAAAATAAATTCATATCTGTTCGTAGATACTTAAAATACTACAAATATTAAAAGTAAAATGAATTGTTGAAATAATTAGCACGGCAAGTGAACTGTTTATATGCTGACGCTTGATTATATAGGAGAAACAATATAGAATTCAGCAAAATTTATTATACATAATAAACCTAATTAAAAGTTTATTAATCAATATTTTTTAAAAATTAAGAACCAACATATTGGTAAATATTAATAATATTAGTCTTACAAGAAAGTTAATCTTATACCAGAATAATTCCTGGCCTTAGCTTAACACTATTCTGATTTAACCTTAAAATGAATGGAAGGTAAGGGACAGGACATTTCATGGTAGGGAATTAATGCAAATTAACACTTCCTGCTATTCCATTGTTCTTAATTATAGACAATTAATTAAACATTTTCTATTGGACCAGCACTAGAACTTGTATATCGTTACCTAGATGGTTATTTTAACCAATTCAGTCACCAAGCAGTTGAGTTTTGAGTCTCTTCATATGCCATAATTTACATTACAAAGCAGTTGGTCTAAGGGATAGTCAGCTTTTGAGGATTGCAATTATATATAAATATATAATTAAGCGGTTAACGATGAGAAATTAATAAAAAAGTAATTAAAGATTTAATTAGTTAAAGCAACCGTATAGAGAATAATAGATACAGATTCGAATCCTGGTCCAATGCAAAAATTTTTTATTTAATTTTCTGTAATTAATAACGATGGAATAGCAGGAAATATTAATTTGAATTACTTATACTTTCCGCGCCACATAAATTTACAACTGTTTTACTGAATCTGGTCACTTTTTTTATCGTTCAGATAATGCATTTTATAGCCTTAAGAGTTTAACTGATATTCACAGAGTTTTATTAAACTGATTCTCTTTTTCACTACTTCAAGCACTGATTGCAGTAGTAGTATCTTGTTCAGTATTTGTAAAGGGTCTTTCAATAAGAGGTTTCATTTTGATACGTAAAAAAATGTGTATCTTTAAGCGCAATCATTGGATGTTTATTTAATATTAAAGAGGAGGGTATGCCATTAATAATGGAAAACAATATCACTTAAATGGCCGCCACGCACATTTGCTGCTGTATGACCTCAATAACACGTATTCCATCTTTGAGGTCTTGAATCGATTGTGAGCCATTGCCATAGACCTTATCTTTCACGTAGCCCCAAAGAAAAAAGTCTAAAGGTATTAAATCACAAGATCTCGGTGTCTAATTGTGATCGCCTCTTCGAGAAATCACACGATGGCACCGTTACTTGTGTAGCACGTAGCGCCGTCTTGTTGAAAATAAACGTCGTTCACATCAATATCTTCCAATTCCGGCCATACAAAATCATTAATCATCGTTCGATAGCGCAATCACCGTAACAGTTGCTCCAGCCTCATTTTCGAAAAAGTAAACCCCAATGACCCCTCTAAACCAAAAACCGCACCAAACACATGTTGAGGATGGAGAGGCTTTTCAATAATAATTCTTGGGTTTTCCGAGCCCCAAATGCGACAATTCTGCTTGTGAACATAGCCTCCGAAATTCCGCATCAGTTTGATGCATTTCAAGGACCCAATCAGCAAAGACACGAAGACGTTGTTGATGGTCGATAGGCGTGAGTTCTTGTGATAATTGAACTTTAAAAGCCTTAAGACCTTTATGTCTTTATGTAAAATACGGTCTAATGTCGTTTGTGGAATGCCCAATTCCAAAAATTGACGAGAAATGGACAAACCTGGGTTTTCGTCAACACTATGGGCTACAACAGCAATATTCTCAGTTGTTCTTGAGCGATGTGCACGAATTCGATGTTTCACATTACTAACTTGTCCTAACAAATCAAATTTTTCCACCAGTTACGCAATTGCTGGCTGAGAATGTGCTTTGCGACGACCCAAAAATGTTTTAGCCTTGCGAACTGTGACCACGAAATTTTCACAATTTTTGTAGTAAATTTTAATAATTTCAGTGCGTTGTTGAAGCGTATATCATTCCATTTTCATTAATGGCGTAGATTTTACTTGTCATCTGTCAAGTAGTTACAGGTTGAGTCATGACAACTGTTAAAATGGCGGGCTATTGAAAATGAAATGCCTTATTGGAACAGCTTTCACTTCGACATTCCAACACTGTTTTACTACTTTAGCTACCTTAAAGTGTCAGTGTGACTGTCCAACTAAGGGAAAATTCTAGTAAGTTTAATTATCTCTAGGAAGGATAATCCTGGAATTGTCTATTATCAGGGTTTCATTAATTTATGCTCAGTTACATAAGCTTGCATTAATAGCTAAAATATCCCTCCAGCTACAAAAAGAGAAATTCATCTTTTCAAAGAGCAGTGCTATCTACAGTATTACTTCATGTTTAGCGATATGTTAACACACAATCTTGTTGACCAGCACATATGTAAACGCTTTACGTATTTTCTCATACTTTTTTTTAATGAAAAGTGTGACCCACTTTCTCAGCATTCGACTAATATGATTCATATTTGGATGAGTATTTTACTATGCTATTTATATTTATGAAATCAGTTCGGACACCACACAAATTAAGTGAAAAAGATTTGTCAGACCGATATAGTGTTTGTCTTTCATTACTAGCTCATCATAAATGTGAACCATTTTTAGACAAAACTCTAAGGAGTGTTGAAAAGTGGATGTGATACGAAAAACACAATAATCACCTAAAAGAGAAACATCTCTGTCTAGTTTGCACCAAAAAATCATACAATTTTGAAGACTAGTGAAATTGTGAAAAATATAATTATAACACATCTGCTATAGTTACCTGATATTGCATCATCGGATTTTTGTATGTTTACAATCTACAAAACCATCTTAGTAGTAAAAATGTTTGATGAATTTAAAACATCTGACAATTTTCAGTCGAAGTCTCAAGGGTTTTACGAAACCAACATTTAAGTTTCTTGAGAAGCGAGAAAGATTATAGCCAAATATTTGACTTTTTGCTGTATTAAAAAGTACATAATATGCAACTTGTGTAGAATTTTCTACTGAAGCACCTTAGCAACTACTTTATATGGCATTTAAATTTAAACATCAGCAAAAGATCTAAAATTTTACCTGGACGTTTAGCCAAAATCCCCAATTTAATTATAATAAGGCAGTTATATGTTTTTTGGTACATACGTACTTACGCACTTACTACGTCGGATCCTATCCTGTCGTGCTGATAAAATTGATCGGTCTAGTAATAATTATTTGTGTAACAAATGTATTAAACAGTTTTACTCGTAAAGCAGGTTCTGCTATTATTATCAATAAAATTGCAGATAAAATTTATACTTACGCATGTAAAATAGTGCTTTTGTTGGTTGATATTTAAATATTTTTTTACTATCTACTGATACCTAAGACTAGTTTTTAATATGTACATTTTCATGTTTGTTATGTTGATTTAGTTGTTATTTTCAGCAAAATAAAAATAATATTTAGTTTTACTTATTTACACAGTTCTTTGCTATTAAATTAGGAGAATTTATAGTGTCAATGGCAATTATATATGATCCTAGTTTAATCGTAAGAGACTGTATATTTATAACAAGTGTATTGCGAATAAAAAAGTGATATCAGTAACTGTTTCTAACATTTCCAGATGCGCTAAAGTAATACATCAATATGCAATTAAATTAGTAAAGGCTTTATAAATTTCGATTTAATTTTCAACTTCCAACGGTCCCTTTTATTATTTTATAATTCGTCATAACTTTAGACCTATTTGACCGATATACTGACACTGAGCACTATAAAGCTATGGAAAAGTAAAGCTCATAGTTTCAAATTCGCACTATATTTTTTTTGTAAATATACGTGTGTGTAAACATAGTACAAATTTAAGTGTATCTGTTATAGACCAAATTTATTTTGAAAACTTTTATTTATTTTAGTAAAATTTTTTTAAGTAATATGTTTCGTTTTATTTGGTGGAATAGGGATTTATATTTTTAGGTTTACGTAATTTAGATACATTTCTTGACAATGTAATTTTATCCACGTTATATACACAATTTATTTGAACAACATGAAGTTTATATAACAAGTTTTGTTGTAAGTTATAAACCGAAACAAGGATTCTAAATTTAGTTAAATTAGAGACAAAATTAACTGAAAATAAACTCTTTACCACATGCAATTTTTAATTCTGAATACGTACTTCGACAATTAAGATGTAATTCTCAGCAACAGAAAAATTTGCACCTAGAGGACAATTATTAAAACGTTGTACTTCTGTGTAACGTGTACGCTAGTGCTCCAAGTGCAATTTTTTTACGGTTGACGACGGTGACTTAGTTGTCCAAATCTAAGTTCAAAACTTATATTGTAGTAAAGGATTTATTTTCAATTAACTTGATTCAAGTTCTTCTTTTATAATAAATTGTGTATATTACTTATGATCAATTACAATCAATTTTTAGATAAAAGTGAACCTTACAGTGTATTGCGTAATTTAGGTACATAAATGGGATGTTGCTGAAAATAACAAATTTTTTTATTGTTGTTATGAAAATACAATGGAATTTTAAAGATTATCCTAATTCTTTTTTAAAATAATAGTAGCATGTTTGCAAGGAAGTGCCATTAAAGTATTTAAACACCTAAACTAATAAAAGAATAGGGATTACTGTTAATAATAGATAAATTACTTGAAGACCATCAAGTTATTTACATTTATATTTTGTATTTTTAATTTTGCACAAACGTAATAAAGAGTAAATGTTATAGCATGTTTTTAATATTTTCTTTGAAATTCGACAAGCATTTTCCCCAGATTTTGCCAACCTATGATATACTTTATGTCTTCCTATATCATCATTAGTAACGTCGAACAATCCTTCGGATAACTAGCAATAGGAACCGATGGGGATGAACGCGTGCAGGCATTGTCGACAGCTTGCAATGTGTCGATGGTGTGAAGATATCTTGCAGAGATGGATTATTAACCGCGACGGATGTAAATAAATTTCTAAATTGTTTTCCCGTTAGAATATACAGAAATGTATATGTATTACTTGCAACATTGATATTTTGGCAAGCCCGGAGATTTGTTACAACATTAATTATTAATATTTAAACAATAAAGTTTGTAATAAATGATAAGACCTATTTTTACATTTGACTATTTTGACTATTTGACAAGTTACTAATTATGATGATACCAATTTTTTTTAACAAATAAGATGGGAGGGGATTTTAGACTTCGCCGAGAATATTATCTAGAGATTAATCTTCTTGATAATAATGCTATTTTTTAATATAAAAAATTTGGAGCAAACCTTTCATTCTGTAATTTAAAATATCAATATAACAAGCATTTATCAAAAAATAATAACAAGATATTCGTCATTGTATATCGAGATTTTATCTTTGCAGATACTTTACACATGCTCTCGGTGGAATAATTCCAACTCTTTTGTCGTTCCTGTATTTATATTTGTCGGGAATCAATTTTATATCTGGGTTTCGAGCTGTAGCAATAAGTTTAGATGGAATTTAGTTTTTATTGTGCATTCCTCATTTTTGAAAAGTTCTGACAGTTTTTTTTTAAATACCTTTCCATCGAAAATTGAATATTTCCAGAATTTACAAAATAATTTTTGAATTTTTTTAGTGACACAAAGACCGTCGTACGTACTATGTTATGTTAAGGACTATAACGTATCCAGGAGCATCCTTGGCAATCCTTAATATGTAAATTACTATTTTGTTAACGCATTATTGTTTTATGACAAACCTTGTATGTTCACTACCATTAAGTTCCTTGGATATCATATGTTCATGGCTCTATATGAATTATGTTTGTTTGTTTGAGTTGTACATTATTGAATAAGAACTAATCATTTTGTTTCATACCATTACGTTTCAAATCCTCTACACTCTACACTGAACAAAATTTAACACGCAGCTGCTTCTATGGTCACCTTACGCTGCACAATTCCGCTTAAACTTAGATGCGTTTGTATTTGTATAATAAAATAATAGAATTCATGATAGTCTAATAATTGTGACGTCATTTACATATTGAACGAAAACAAAAACAAAACTTAAAAATCAATTTATTGACCATTATAATTTGTCTCACAAGAAATAAACCAATTAACTGCATTTGTAGCATTCGATTATCGCTATTAAGAGCTTTACTGTCTGATATAGCGCATCATAGCAATAAATGAATCCTCTTGCCTATTCACGCATATATAAACAAAATTTTTGAGTGTAAATAGCTTTTTTTTTTAGAAAAGAAACTTGGAAAACTAAAGGAAATATACAAAATTAAATATCTTTTTTTTTAGGTGATAACCATGAAAGCTATCCTTGTCCGAACTGCGACAAAACGTACAAGACAAGAGGCTCGCTTTTGCGACATATGAAACACTACTGCGGACGCGTCAATAAAAATCTCGTTACTGGATACAGAAATATTGGTGGCATATTTGCATGTCAGAAATGTAACAGGACATACAAAGTATTCGGTTCAATGAAGCGTCATCTGCGTTACGAATGCGGCATAGAACCTCACATTCCATGTCCTGTTAAAGATTGTCGATACAAAGCCAAGATTAATTCAGGAATGCTTCAGCATGTTAGAATGGTGCATCAAATATTATACGAGGCTAAACCACGAGAATCGATTGTTTGATTAAATTTTACACGAATATAAGTTACAAAAACTAATTAGAAGTTACAACAATATTTTGGATAACAGCATAGGTTCGTAAAAATGGAGATATGATCTTTTATTGCAAGGTTCTGTTCAATATTTTGTATAAACTAAAAGGAAGATATTACTAATTGGTGTCAAAAGCGTAGTGTATGACTGTGCTTAGATTGTTTTAAAATTTCATACAAAATTTAATTATTGATATGTTAGCATCTGTACAAATTTGTTAATAAGAATAAATGAATATTGATATTTAGTTTTTTAATGCCTTAGGGAATCAATTAATCTAATATAAATTTGATATATAGAATAACATAACTTTAATGGTATGTGAAGCCTTTATAAATATATAATTTTATACAAATTTTATACAAATATATATATATATATATATATATATATATATATATATATGTATAAAATTTGTTAAATGTGCTTTGGTCGACCGTGTATATGATAATCCAAAATAATAATGTTAGTCGGGTATTTGGTCACTATTAGGAAAATTATAAACCAATCCTTTGTTTTATACTCAACATTTCGCTGTAACTTCCAACTTCATCAGGAGTTCTGAAACAATACCATGTACACTATATTGATCATATTACTAATTGTTATCTTTTCTTACAAAAAAACCGGATTAATTTAAAAATCATTAATATGTGATTTGCGATTCTTACTATATACTACATACAAAACCGTAAGCTATTATACTATTGCGTTAATTGTTAGTGATAGGTAAAGTTAAGAGCATGTTTCCCAAATGACTTGTATCTCAAACTAAACTATTTTCCGTGTAAAATCCTAAAACAAACCTTTTTTTTCTTTTTTCGAAAAGTGCTAGGCTTTAAAAGAACTAATATACGAGGTGCAAATAAAAAACAAAAATATATGAATGTGATAAAGAATTAATCTGACACTTGACTTTCATTATATTAGATTGCAATAGATTGTACTCAACTGGTTGATATCAGATTTATAATTTATGGTGTTTGGATTTTTACAGATGTGAGCCATTTCCAAGAATATTCTTTTAGAAATAGAAAACAACTACAAGAAAAGAACATTCTTGGAAATGGCTCACATCTGTAAAAATCCAAACACCATAAATTATAAATCTGATATCAACCAGTTGAGTACAATCTATTGCAATCTAATATAATGAAAGTCAAGTGTCAGATTAATTCTTTATCACATTCATATATTTTTGTTTTTTGTTTGCACCTCGTATATTAGCTCTTTTAAAGCCTAGCACTTTTCGAAAAAAAGAAAAAAAGGTTTTTTTTAGGATTTTACACGGAAAATAGTTTAGTTTAGAGACTAAAGGCATTTGGAGAACATGCTCTTAACTTTACCTATCACTAACAATTAACGCAATAGTATAATAGTTTACGGTTTTGTATGTAGTATATAGTAAGAATGGCAAATCGCATATTAATGATTTTTAAATTAATCCAGTTTTTGTTGTAAGAAAAGATAACAATTAGTAATATGATCAATATAGTGTACATGGTATTGTTTCAGAACTCCTGATGAAGTTGTAAGTTAGAGTGAAATATTGAGTATAAAACAAAGGATTGGTTTTTAATTTTACTAATAGTGACCGAATACCCTACTAACATTATTATTTTGGATTATATATATATATATATATATAGGCAACTTATGATCTTAATGATCTTCGCTTGAAACACTAAGCGTCTGTCTTTTTGTGATACTCTGACTTTCTCTTGCTCTTTCGAAGCTTATCTTATAAAAAATATGTTCTCTGCAATCTTCTTGGACCTTCTCCTGACGGTGCAATGTGTTCATATGAAATATTGGATTCAATGAGTAAAATTTAAATCCATTTTTCTTACATTTTTATTAATTAATTGTACTATTGGCTCTTGGTGAAATGTTTTAACTAAAAGAAATATAATTAAAATTTAAAAATATATTTTTGAATACTTTTTCTATGTACGTTTTTCCTTCGAGTATCGTCAGAAGGATACAAATGTGAAAATAACCATTCTCGGCAAATTGGGTAAATAAGGGTGTTATAACTTGGCAGTTAATTAAAGGTATTGTAACCAGGTCAATTTGATCACTAAGTAGTGTTTGTCTTCTATTTGCGGTTTTTCTTTTTATATGTACACATACAATTTCTTTACAAATTTTGCAGTAGGGAAGAAAGGTTAACATTCAATATCTTAGATTCATTATGTAAAAAACTGCTAATAATAGTCAAAAGTTATTTAATGATCAAATTGACCGGACTGCCCTTGATTAACCCCCATCTTATAAAACCCTTAATTATCCGCTTGACCGGGAATAGTTTCTTTCGTTATCATTAACTCTAAGTATTTTGTAGAAAGTGATGTGTAATTGACAAATAATACCTCATTTTAACATTGTTTAGTTTTACTTTTAAAAGTCCTGACGATGCGGCATGGCGAAATGTACGTAATGAAATCTTTTTAAATTTATTAATTAAAATAATTTCTATCTATTTGACCATACTTCTAACAACTGTTAATAGCATTAATACTGTTAAAAAATTGGATCTTTGGAGTTGATGAAGACTTGGATGACATGTTTAACTTCTTCATGAAGACGCCATTTTAAGAAAGCAGATGTTTAAAGAAACGTTAGTATGCTGCAAATCAGTTTGATGGGTTTTTAGGAAACTGTAGTAAATTGCAAAGCTTCGAACCACCGCTTGTGATGTATTTTGCATTAGTATTTCGTTTATAATAAGTGGACACGATATTTATATTTGTTAAATGTTACTGACAGTACTGATTCGCTGTTATATTTTTGTTATACATAGAATTTTCTGTAAACGAAGTTGATGCATCGAAGTAAGTTTCTGAGCTATTGAAATCTTCTGTTATCGTTATATAATATCAATTTTTTCACCTGTCATTAGTCAGTCTGGAGAAGATCCGCAAGTGTTTCATATCAAAAGCGAAAAACGCGCGTATAGCTCGTTTTCCCTAAGTTCATGAGTAGCTTATTTATTAAATTTTTTAAGTTTGCCTATCGTATGGATTCAATGAACAAGTAATAATAAGATAGTGTCGTCATGATACAAGTACGGAAACAATAACGAAACATAAACAAATGCTGCATAAACTACCAAAAAATATTAGACTCTATCCCACACAGCTATTTAATCATTCCCACATTCCGTAATTTCTCTACACACTTATGGGAGACATGGTGATCAACAATACAGTTCAACACAGACAAAAATCAAATAGAAATAAAAACATTAAAAAAACAATTGAGAAATATTTAGGGGTGACTCATTCGGTGCTCTCTGGTTTTGTCTATGCCTGCATGATTTTTGGAATATATTGAACAATATTACCATACAGCTTCAAATAATTTACAACTTTCTATAAACCACTTGCCTTATATAAGTAACACAAAGATGTTTGTTTCAATACTGCAAATCTAACAGAATAGCGACAGATGGGTAAAGAGAACTCGTAGATCTGCAAAGAGAGGATCTAAGAAAATATTTTTATTTAAAAGCACTCCAATACACCATGTAATCGTAGAAGCAGATAAACAGTATACCTCCATTAATTTACACCAAAAAGACACTGAGAAAATTACATATATAATACAAAATAAAAAACATACATGGAGAAGGAAAATTATCCATCGTAACAATTATAACATAATGCAGGCATTCAACATACATACAAATGGTTGATTTTAGGACAACTTTATTATATCTAGCAAAAATCTTTTAACATGTCTATGTTCATACAAAAAGCAGTAATATTAAAAACAACAGCAATAGTTAGAAAATGTATGCGATAGAAAGACATGTATTTAGTTTAATGAGCTAATAATATACGTAAATTTGTTTAAAGTGTGAGCATATTTTCTATTATCTAAAGTTTGTAATATAGTATTAATTATTCTAGTAAAAGGATGTCTATCTTGCTTTCGATCTATACAAATCCTTAGATTCTTTTACTTTAGTGAGTACAATTCATTTTCATTATTCTTGGTTTGAATATTTCTTCCCATATTGTACATTTCATTCTTTATTTAGATTTTTTAGATGTATTAATTGTTGTTAGATAGACTGATTTTGTGCACTATTAGCTTAAAAAATTAAGTTGTAAATTTACTTATATACAAACAGTATTTTGTTTTAATTTCAATTTTGAAACATGTACAAACACTGATTGCTGAAGCCAAATCTTTTTTTATAAATATAACTGCAATTAGCTTAACTTAAAAAGCACTGCTACTCTCGTTAATACAACTGATTCTTTCATATATGTAATACTTGTATTTTTTAGGAGAATCACAGGACGAATATCACTGTCCAAACTGCGATAAAACTTATAAATCTAAAGGTTCACTGAAGAGACACCTGAAACACGATTGCGGACGTATTAGTCGACCACTTCTAACGGGTTACAAACGTATTTTGGATCAGTTCATATGTCAAAGATGCAACAGGATATACAAAGCGTTCAGTTCGATAAAACGTCACTTGAAATACGAGTGCGACAAAGCGCCGCAGATTTCCTGTCCTGTTAAGGAATGCCAGTATAAAGCTAAGATTAATGCCAGGATGCTTCAGCATGTTAGAATGGTTCATGGAATTGCTTACGAAGTAAAGCCTAGGGAATCGGTTAAGTTCAATTTTGATTAAATGCAACTCGAAGTTCAAAAGTTATCTATAACATAAATGTTATATTACATGTATATATGAACATACATATATATTAGGTGTTGATTATTAACGTTCTGTTAGTGTATGTAGAATAAATTTTAATTTAGTGTAACTTGAGGTGTGTTGAATGAATTTAACATTAATTTATAGTAAACTATGACTTCCGATTAAAATATAAACGTGGCATTTTTGATATTGTAACAACATACGATGTAGTTAAAGATAAAATCAGAATTTCGAATGTATGATATTGTACGTAGCTAGTGATATATTAATTTAACAAATAAATTGATTTGTAAATTTGTAAATTGCAAATTCTCTTTTAGAGTAGTTTAGTTGATGTATTTGGTACATCTGTCCACCAAGATTTCCTCTGGTAATCTATTCCTAAATTACCTATACTTTTTTCTTTCTTTCCAGTTATGAGTATCGCACGTGTGTTTCTTGTATAATCTTATTTCAGATGAGCAATTTTTGTGATAATTTTACCTCGTTTAATTCCTTGCGTTTCTAAATGCATATTTTTGACTTGCCCTTCAATATACAAAATTATTTTCGAAACATCATTGATGGTATAATATGTATTTAGTTATTATTCGCTTAAATTGGAATTGATGTAAGTAGAAGTGTAGGTATTATAAATTTAAAATTTTATACTAATTGCCAATAATTGAGTAGTCTATATAAAAAAATGATTGCTTTCCAATTTATAATTTGAAAATGTCCTTAAATAAAGACGTATTTAGAAATGAAGAAAGACATACTTAGGATATATTTAAAAAATACCGCGTATGAATGATGAAATAGTTTCAGCATGTTGTCTTCATACAGTTGAAAAAGTTCCTTGCGCTTGTGTATAAGCGAATGTGGAAAGTTCTTCTCTATGCGTTTCGTATAATTCACTGAAAAATAAATTTTTCTGTTTCACTCTAATTAATATTGCATAAATCAAGTACTTCATAAATAGTTTGTCACTACAGTTTGTACTCCTAAATAGAATATTGATTTATTCTTGTTGAGGATGTTAATAATTTGTAATTGCATTGGAAGCTGTGGTAGAATAAATAGTCAACCAGGTAATAAAACCTTTTACCACATTAGCATTTGAATCCTAGATATGTATTTCGACAACTAAGTTGTCATTTTCATCAGGAAGTAAACATTACTGTGAACTCATTATGTTTGTATGGAGATCTGCTAGAGGATTTTGTGGCTTTCTGTGTGCTTTATTATGAGTCTATGTTCAACAATATGTTTATTTCCTCTTTGAGATGGCAACACTAATCCCCATATAGTGGCAATAACCAACTTTGATTTATTGCAGGTAATAAAGTAATTTACATAATGCTACTTATGCAGCATTTCTGTAAATTTAATGCTATGCCTATACTTATTCAACTTTGAAAGAATTAATTTCCTAAAAGCTATGTTGTATAAATAGTTTTATAAAATACGAGTGCCGAAATACTTTTGAATGGTAGTGTATCTATGTTCATGATAAAATGATTTTTAATATTTATGCTAGTTATTTCATTAAATAAGGCTATTGGTAAAAACCGTTTAAATTTTGTGTATGATTAAACCAAACAAATATAAAAGACATGATAAACATTTAAATATATTTATACACAAATGTGGATACGAATTTTATATGAAAATAATTGACACAAGGAGTAGTATCTCTTTGAGAAATAGAATAGAAGTATATAATTATTCACAGGCTTCGTAATATTTTTCTATAAGAGCCAAGTAATGTATTCATCAAAAATCAACGTGGAAGCTTCTACGTCTTGTAGATTTTCATGGATGCTTTTTCAATTTTTCTACAATTATTTCATTTCTTCTATATTTTCAGTTATCTCTTTTTTTTGTAAATCAATGAAATAGACACTTTTGTAATTTACAAAACGATTAAAACCTATGTTGACAAAAAGGATATTTATGTTTACCTAGCTACGTGTATTATTGTTATATTTCGATGTATTTTCAGTAAATGCTTATGTTCTTTAAGATTGAAAAATATGTAAGGATATGTTCACAAAGAGTTGACCATCAATTTATATTTTACCAGTCATCTGACACCTTCTTTTGTGAAGATATCCTTGTGTATATAACTTAAACTAGTATCTAGTTGTCATTCACCAATGATAAGTATAATTTAGTATTTAGACACGTTATTAACTTAAAACTTCCATATATTTGGTGTTAACAACTAAGTGAGCCTAGAAACTTTTACCGGGAGGATTGTTGAATCATTTTCGAAATTTAAGGGGTACATACATACATATATGAAGACACCGTAATGTATGGATGTATAGTACATAACTGTAAAGTTTTATTTTAAAAAATGTAAATATTCCGTACTTTTAATATAATTATTGTTAAATTTATTCTGTGTGTGTTTTAATTATTTTCAATATTTCTAGAATTAATTTCTATGGACACGTTTGAAACTTTTCATGCAATAAAACTTCAATTAATGTTTTAGGACAAGGGCTATATAATTATCTCTGCGTGCGATTGCGAAAAGGAAGCTGCAATATCATATTTGAAACGAAATTCGGAAAATCATCTGTATAAATAAGTAGGTTGCATATATAATGTCCTTACAATTTAATTACATTTTATAACCATCGTTTCTTTCAAATCTAGATAATATTGCTAAAAGTGGAACAAAATAAACTTGTGTACATAAATAAGGTAAGAAAAATAAAATACTTAGTTGTATAATTCGAAATTATCGTGATGATATTAATTAATTACAATTATAGCGTATACCAAACATGTAAGGCATTAATTTTTCATGTACTCCTTATCGACACTTCCTTTCTGGTATTTGAAGACATAAATGTTAAAAGGAATTATTCAAATGTTAATAACACCCTTTCTACTACATATGTTTCAGAGAATCACTCATCATCAGGCCGACTTGTGTTATTAACAAACGATTCCTTCGTAGAATTTATCGTATCTTTTCGACACAGAAAAATAATGAATAATCATAGCCTATCTCTCTCGTTCAACACAAAAATGTATTGAACGACAAAGCGAGAACGCGTCGATCTCGCATGCCGAAGTTTCCAGAATGTATATATAGACAGACGCTTGCACCACGGCGATTTACCATTCAAATGTTAATAACACCCTGTCTACTACATATATTTCAGAGAATTACTCATCGTCAGGCCATATATTTTTGTGTTGGACGAGACAGGGAGACTATTATTGTTCATTATTTTTCTGTATCGAAAAGATACGATAAACTCTACGAAGGAATCGTTCGTTAATAACACAATTCTACCTGACGATGTGTGATTCTCTGAAACATATGTAGTAGACAGGGTGTTATTAACATTTGAATGATTCCTTTTAACATTTTTTTATTCGGCAAATCGCCGTGGTGCAAGCGTCTGTATATATACGCTCTGGAAACTTTCTTGCCGACATGCGAGATAGACGCGTTCTCGCTTTGTCCTTCAATACATTTTTGTATTGAACGAGAAAAGGAGGAAATGATTATTCATTTGAAGATATGTTTAAAATTCCTTAAATAATGAAGTTATTAATAATACATACAGACAGTGTGTTACCAATATACTCTAGGCGACAAGAAAAAACAACTATTGAGGCATAATCTCTTTATATGAAATAGTAGGTAAGAAATATTTACATTGAATGGGGTTTCAGGCAATTGTTTCTGTGTAAGCATTTAATCTACTTTAAAATATAGTCAACTCAAAGCATGTTAGAATGATATGGTAACACTTGGTAAATCGTCTATGTTATCTTTTAATTAGGGGTTCTGCAACAATCTGCCCCCGTATCTACTTTATTTTTTATCTACATAAATGACTTTCCTCGCATTCTGAATGATACTGCTATGGTATCTTTCTATGCTGACGAAATTAATATCATACTTCTGATAATATTTATAATCTTTCTCATAAATTACGTAATATGCCTACAAATATAAAGCAGTGTATGTAAGTTAATGACTTAATAAATTTATCATCATTTATTAAGTTATTAACTAACATCTACTTACTAAACAAAATGTATTTTGTTTA
Source organism: Dermolepida albohirtum (assembly GCA_031893035.1). Classification (NCBI taxonomy): domain Eukaryota; kingdom Metazoa; phylum Arthropoda; class Insecta; order Coleoptera; family Scarabaeidae; genus Dermolepida; species Dermolepida albohirtum. The sequence continues at coordinate 503,257 of JAVIWB010006067.1, forward strand.
GTACGAATAATACTCAAGATGTAGCAAATCCTTTTACAGATTCGATTTTTAAATTATGCTTGACTTGAAAGTATTCTTAAATTGGATTTCCACCTTACAAAAAAAATCCAGTGGGGTAAGGAAACACATATTAAGTGAGCGAGAATATTGTTTAATGAACCGCAAGAATTAGGCTAGCGAAGGTCTAAAATAAAACCGATATTGGCGCAGAAAATGAAAATAATCGGGCTTATGTAGGCAAAAGAAAGAAGAAAATTGACTAGCGAGGATCGGCGTATGACTGTGTTCTTAGACGAATCGAAATTTAAATTATTTGGTTCGAATGGTGAGAGAATAATGTTACGCAAAAGAGGACATAAGACCAACTGTATGTTGGCTAGGGTAAAACGTCTTTTATCTATGGCGTATGGTAGCATAATGACAAGTGTCTAAAATTTTTAGAAACCATGGTTACTGTTACTCACTATAAATAGATAGTAGAAGATCAGGTTCACCCACTTTTGCATGAATTAGGAAAAAACTGGAGACGATCAGGTATTTTAAACCGATTCTGTACCCTGTCATTAATAAAGTAAGTTTTGTATATGAATTATGTAGCTCTGTGATGTTTTTATGTAAATTGCCTTTTTTTAGATAAAATAATAAAAATTATGAGCAGCGTATGGGAAGAAATATGAAGAAAAAAGTTCAGTATAACTCTAAGCTATTACCAGAAAAATTTGAGAGGAAAATATTATACTCCATTTGTTATGCTATTTTTCAAAAACGTAGAAGTCATCAAAGTGGGCTAAATATGAAACAACGATAATTTGTGAAAAAGCTTTTAAATATAATAGTTGTAATTTGTGGTTAATTTTGTGATATCTGAAACAATTCGTATAAGTATTTACAATTAAAAATTTTTATTTTCCTTATTACTTTAGAAATGTTCTTGTTTAGGACTTCCGTCAGAATGCTTAATGCATTTTATAAAGTGAATCTATAAATGACTTTTAACTTATATTAATAAATGTACAGATCTTTAGAATATTCACATATTTTATTTTTTAATTAGTGTACGTAACAATAGTTTCGACACACAGTTGTTTCCTCAAATGCTTCAAGACTAAATTCTCACGAAGACTAAATTCTAGCGAAGATTGTAAAAACACTAAGGGTATAATATTTTATACAATATGTAATAAACTAGTGACCTAAACGACAATGTATTAAGATAGAGGGAAAATCACTTTCGTTGGAGATGTTGAACTTTTTTGTTACACAAATGTAGTAAGAGTGAATTATTGACTTCTAATTGTTTTTATTTGTAAATTGTGCATTGTTTTTTATATGCTTTATTTTAAATAGTTATTATTTAAATATTATTAACAAAAGAAGAATCCGTTTTTTTATTTATGCATCAGTTATTATATTCTAATATACATATGTTTGTGAAAGAACCCCCATCGTCCAACATAAACACTTATCATTTTTCCAATAAATACAAAGTAAATATTTTCTTTGGACTCCTGATGTTAAACTAGGTAAGTTTAAAAAAGTTAAAAATTGGATTCTTCTTTCCCTAATCATTTAAGTAATGTTATATAAAATAATACAAATAGAAAGGAAAGAACGTAAATTAAATTTATTTGAACTTTTAAAAATTATTAATCATAAAAAATCAAATAACTTAATAAACGAACAAACAGAGTTAAGCGTTACACCCTTTCCAAATTTGTGTATGCAATAAAAAAGTTTAATAGCTCCCAAGAATATACATTCCTCACTATATTAATTAATGGTCATTTAAGTCATTAGTTGATTCGATATTCTATAAAATATGATTAGAATTTTACAATATACGTTAAAATTAGTTTACTTCAAACGTCTAAAGAAGCCAGAGCGTGACGTATAAATTATGTGCAATAATTAAAAAATAAAATAAATGAAAATTTTAATAGTTTGTGTATTATCAATATTAGTTTTCATCAAGTAAAGGCCGAATCAATTCAAATTATTTTTAAATATTTTGTTTTGAATGCTATCTACGCTTAACAGCTTTTTGTAATTGTGGTAAATATTCTCCAAAGTAATACACAACTTTAAGAGTACGTTGTCATCATATATTGAAGATAAAATCTATTAATAATTTACTAGATCTATTTCCAAACGTTAACAGGGTATAGTTGACGGTTATATAAATTTTGAAATAGAAAATCTTAGAATAGCATCAAATATAAATTTTCATTTTTGGAAGAAGTTAGTTATGTATTCTAAGAAAGGAGTTTCTGACAGTTTTATAACGGGAAGTACCTTTAAATATGTATGTCATCAAAAGCTCTATTTTAGACTTGATATATTTAATGGATGAATGTATTCTAAATATGTAGACAATTCTCCTTTTGTTATCTGCTACGTTAATAAGATGTCCGGTAAGTAGTAATATATGTATGTATATTAATTGATAAGAATACACATATGTATGTACAAATTATTAACTGAATGAAAGTGTATACGAATCAACAGCTTTAGATCTTGTACACTTATATATGTACATAGACTACCGTTCATAAGTATTTGGGCACCCATATTTTATAAAATTATTTGAACAGCATAGCTTCTAGGAAATTCATTCTTGTAATATTGGATAGGTATAAGGAAAGTATTAAATCTACAGAAACGCTGCATAAGTAACATTATGTATTACTTTATTACCTGCAATAAACCAAAATTTGTTATTGGGACTACCTGGGGATTAACGCAATAAAAGTTTCTCCAAGTTCTTGTAATTGTCTTTCTGTGAAGGATACTGAAGGATAAGTTTAGTAATGATGTTTTAATGACCTCGGGCGAGTTTCATGTTATATTTTTGAAATTGCCCTCAGTTACGTTTCTGTATTCGTTGTGAGATATTCCTGTGCTAGTAGTGTTGTTAAGATCGTTAAATATGCCAAAAAGAAAAGAGATGGACATTGAAACGCGTTCTTTTATAATTGCGCACCATCAAGATGACAAAAGCAACCGGCAAATTGCGAAACAATTAAAATTAAATAATATTTCCGTAGACTATGTCGTCAAAAAATACCGAGAAAGTGGCAGTGTTCTCAATAAATCACGGAGTGGGAGACCCAGAGCGACAACTTCTGCTGAGGATCGTGCAATAGTGATCACAAGCAAAAGAAATCGACGGAAAACAGCCCCAGAAATCGCTGCAGAAATCAATGCAGACCGTCCAAAGTCAATAAGCGTAACAACGGTCAAACGTCGCTTGTACAAAGCAGGTTTGTACGGACGAATTGCAATGAAAAAACCGCTATTGCGCAAACAGAATAAGCGGAAACGCTTAAACTGGGCTCGTGAACACCAACATTGTACAGTTGAACAGTGGAGTAAAGTCTTGTGGACCGATGAGTCAAAGTTCGAAATTTTCGGGTCCAGAAGACGTGTTTTCGTTCGGAGATATACAGGTGAGCGTGCGGCAGAGCAATGTATTGTGCCTACGGTTAAACATGGCAGTGGTTCCGTGATGATCTGGGGTTGTTTTGGTGGTACGGTCGTGGGTGATATTGTGAAAATTGAGGGAATACTAAGGAAAGAGCAGTATCGAAACATTTTGGAGACCAACGCTATTGCTTCAGGATTAAGACTTTTGGGTAGGAATTTGTATTCCAGCAGGATAATGACCCAAAGCACACATCCAAAATATGCAAAGACTATTTGCAACTCTTGGAAGCGGAAGGATCCATCGAAGTTATGAAATGGCCTCCCCAAAGCCCCGATCTAAATCCAATAGAGTTATTGTGGGAGGAACTTGATCGGGAGGTCCGGAAAGCAGTACCAACATCGGAGGCTGATTTGTGGAGGAAACTGCAGGAAGCTTGGGTCCGCATAACACCGGATACATTAGCAAAACTAATTGCAAGAATGCCGCGATTATGTGCTGCCATTATAAAAAAACAAAGGAGGTCAGATAGATGAATCGAAAATTTAAATATAATATGTAATTCTACTGCCAGATACTGTAATTAGTTGTATGTACATGTAATAAATATATTTTCATTTTTTCACTAGTACTTTTCATCATTTCTTCTAAATTTATGGGTGCCCAAATACTTATGAACGGTAGTGTACATCTAGGGCAAGGAGAAATGTATCGATTTCAGCTTCAGTGGGCACCAGCCGATCGGTTCAAATAACTTCAGTGTTTGGTAGTGTTTCTATATTTGGATTACATTAATAAAAACTAAAAATAGAAGGAAATTAATAATTTATTTTATTGTACATATCTTTGAACTTCGTTAAATTAAGTTATTGGTTTTTTATTATACGAGGGGATCTAAAAAATCTATCTAACCATGATAGAAACAATTAAGTGTGCGTTGACCTAGTAACGTCTAATAGTTACAATATTTTTCTACTATTATTTCATTATTTCGTGCTTTATAAAGTGTTTCGCAACCAAAAATGAGTATTATTAAATTAGAACATCGCAGTGTATATTTTTGACAAAGGAACAGATTTTTCCTAAAACTATTTACGAATGAATGATTGCAGGGATGAGGACGGGATTCCATCATATTATAAAGTGAAATATTTTTTAAAATAGTTTCAGTGGAGTCGTGAATTCATTTTTTGGGACCAAGCCGGAGTAATTTTTATTGAATACATGCCAAAAGAGGCTGTAATAACGGAAGTTACCTGTGATAATACATTAACACAGTTATACACTGCCCTTGATCGAAAACGTCCAGGTTTGCGTCACAAAGGAATCATCTTTCTTCAAGACAATGCGCAAGTTCACAAGGTAGCCAAAATCCAACCCGTCCTTCGTAAGTATAATTTCTTTGAATTATATCACTCATCAGCATATAGTTTCGATTTTACTTTGTCCGACTTCTTTTTATATAGGCATTTGAAAAAGCATATCATAGGACATTATTTTGCAGATAATAACCAATTAAAAGATGAGATTGATATCTATTTTGAAGACCAACAGAAATAATTTTTTTTCTGATGGAATAAAGTCGCTGTAGGACAGGTGTTATAAGTGCATTGAAGATAAAAGAGATTTCGTTAAAAATAAAACTATCAACAAATCATAGATCTTTTTCCATTGCTAGGTAAAAAATTTTCTGGTTTCTCTCGTAATTTATCAAATTGAGGTCAACTGCGTACTTTGGGGTACTTTGTTAAGAAACCCAAAATATGTTGTACATTAATACAATTAATATGTTCAAATAGTCAAAAATAACATTATTTTTTAATAATTTTTTCCAGGTAGGCTATTATTGATTAAAACAGCAATAAAATACTTGTTAGCAGGGTACCCGCTATTTTTTTTACCAGACAGAAAACTTGATCTATGTGCTTTTTATTAGGAAAAAATTCTTCAATCTTCCCTTCTTAGCATAAAGAAGTGAAATAACTAAAGAAGTTACATACACGATTTAAATCTTTAGTTTTGTTTTGGATCGTACACCAACGAAAGAGATTGAATAAATTGTATTCGCCAATTTAAATTTTTAAGTTTTCCGAATCCACCAAAGATATATTAAATCTTAAACTACAAATTTTATTCTTTGGTGTTTTTTTGATTTTCTACCAGTAGGGGAAATAAAATACAGTTTATATTAGTGACTTTTTGGGGGGTTTCCACCTTTTTCAAATCATTTATTTCTTTCTTTTTTTAACCTGCAATACATTGCTTATATATGTAATATGTATACATATATTATAGTTTTTAAAAATATATTAATATTTTTGACTACGCACATTTTTTTCCTGTTGAATATTTTAAATTTACAAAAACACAACCATTTTTAAATTAACAAAATTGTACCTTGTCTTTGTTTATAGTTATGTAGAGAATTGATGGAACTGTTACGTACAACTGATAAAAAACGAATTTTTCTCTCCCTACCGTATCGACATATGTATGAATGTCAAGTGTACCCATGATTATAGGCACATTTACGTTTATATATATATATATATATATATATATATATATATGTATATACAGGGAGGTATAGAAGATTTATTTCCTAAGGACTAAAATATTATAAATGTCATTAAGATTGATATCTCTTCTATCATTTATTATATAATAAACGCACAGTAAACGATAGAAAGGATATTTATTTATAATAGCTTAATTCTTAGGAAATAAATCGTCTGCAACTTTATATATATATATATATATATATATATATATATATATATATATATATATATATATATATATATATATATATATATATATATATATATATATATATATATATATATATATATATATATATATATATATATATATATATATATATATATATATATATATATATATATATATATATATATATATATATATATATATATATATATATATATATATATATATATATATATATATATATATATATATATATATATATATATATATATATATATATATATATATATATATATATATATATATATATATATATATATATATATATATATATATATATATATATATATATATATATATATATATATATATATATATATATATATATATATTATATATATATATATATATATATATATATATATATATATATATACATATACATATACATATACATATATATACCAACTTAAATTTACAAACACACGTGCATATAATTATAGATACACTTGACATTCATACATAGATATTGAAGGGAAAAGACAAGAAAGAAATAACACATGCCCGCAGATTAGACTTTTACCAAATATACATAACAGTTCCATCACACAAAAACCCGGTATACTTTTGTTAATTTAAAAATGGTTGTGTGTTTGTAAATTTCCAATATTCAACAGGAAAAAAATATACATACTTATAAATATTATGACAATATATTTTTAAATACTATTATTAAAACATTCATTAAATAAAAACATGTATGGTATATATAAAATCGATGTATTGCTGGTTAAAAAAAAATAACTTAAAAATGGGGGAAAGTACTGTAGTTAATATAAATTAAGTATTTTTGGTCCTTTACTAACCGAAAAACCCAAACCCAAAAGAATAATGTGTAGTTAGAATTATTGACAGGATAAAATATTTATTAGAATGAAGTTTATACGATTTATGTAAATCCAATACAAAATATCGATTGATGTTTCACTGAATTCGTTTCCATCACTATTTAAGGAATACATCACAGAGGTAATCTTATGATATATTTCATTGTTGTAACGTTAGAGAATGAATTTAGAGTACAAATTCTTCTCTGCGAAATGCTTTTTCTTGTCTAAAATTGAAAAATGTGCTTAATTCTTCTTATTTAAAGTAACCCTGTTACAGATTTTCAAATGGAATGAAATGGAAGACCATTTACACTTGACTGGCTAGTAGTATCACTTATTGGATGTTATTAACAATGTATGGCCTTGCACTTAATTTATTTGCACAGGAGATTATTTATTATTTCTAAAAACTTTCCTTTTGCAGAATCTGAGAGATTTATATGCTACAAGTGTCAACGTGCCTATAAAGCCAAGCGATCCTTATGGAGGCATATTAAGTTTGAATGTCAGAAAGAACCGACGTTTACCTGTCCTGTGTGTTCGCGATCTTTCAAGCAAAAGTATTCCATGATTAAACACGCGCAAAATGTACACGATGTCTTCATAAATTCTAGAATTGGGAAGTTTAATGTGTTTGCTTAGAGGATTACGCTTCGTTTTTAAGTGAAGTTTATTTTTTTACGTAGAAGCATATTCCTTTTTTAAATTTAATTGCGCATAATTATATACGTACCTTTTTAGATTTACGTGTAACTAGAAGGTTAATAATATTTTCTAGAAGTTTTAGTGGTCTAAATTAATGTTACAATTCAATTTTTTATTAGACTACATAGTTAGTATCATCAGTAGACAATACCCAAGAATTTTAATTAGGTTATGGATAAAGGTGATCAGCACAAAACACGCCAATTATTCGTATAATTACCTAATAACAAGTGTTTCTCTTTTGGGTACTTTATACCGACTAAGTCAATAAAGTACAATGATTGGGCGTCTAATTTAGTTTATCCCTAGAAGTTTAAACAAAAAGATCAATTTATTCATATCTACGTATGTTTGTGTCTATTAAAGCGTTCTCTTAATCACTAATTTTGATGTTACATTATGTTCTGTATTTAAAACATGACTGATTATTTTTCTTATTTATTTGACGTGTTCTTTATAAAATGAAAATTTATTTATGACTTACATATACATATGTGTTACTTTAAGAATTTCTTAAAACAATATTTTTAGGAATTTTAAATCATTGTTCGTTAAAGATCAAAGTATCATATCGAGCTTATTCATAAAGGTTTGAATATTTTAACTATTTTCTTATTCCAGTACATGTCTATTTATCTTCGTGGGAAATTATGTATTGGTTTTCTACTATTTGTTTAAAAGAGAGGGTAAGCATAGTATCTGAACTTACTTCATTATTTTAAGAATATGACCTACAAAAATACTACTATTAGAATTCTACAGAATGCTCTGACTACCATACAAGAAATAGAATATGAATCTGGTGTACGTATTTTGCAGCTAAAGATCACAATATCGTTTCTACAATTTATGTACATCCAATAGATTTTCACGACCAAAATTTTTCCACTGCTTATTTCGGGAATTGCGCCATATAGATATTGTTATACTCTGGAGCGCAATTCTTTAGACAGAGCAAGCGAATAGTCTCAAACTGTTCGGCAGTTGGAAGTGCGTTCCCAGCTATCATCCACTTTACAAATTTCTTCATTTAATTGTTCGCAATTATCAAAACCTTAGAAATGTTTTTAGTGATCAATTTATTTTCGTTGCTTGCCTTGGCTTTCTCTGATTCTTTTTATTTTCCGAATTCTTTTACAGTTCTTTTTTCACAACATCATTGGTATAGGATGAAGTGCACCGACTTCAGTCCATGCCTTTTTCGTGTTTTGTACGGTATCTAAGGTCTTCTCAGAGAAAGTATGAATGGAATCACAGTCGCTTGTTTTGTTTCATTAATCATCTGCTTCAAAGTCAGGCAAAGGTAAAAAAGTTTGAAGGGATAAATTTAATGTTAGTTACAGAGCTGAATACAGAGTTGGTGTTCGGTGGTAAAAATATCGCCTGTATATTTTATCAAAATTTTGTAAACTTACGTGAATAAACGATTTCGCAAATAGTGAAGTCGCGAATACCGGAAGAACAGTGTGTTTGTACTTTAGGATCAGACTACTAAATCTGGTAGTTCCATCTGGTTTCTGTTACAGGAAATTATTATAAAGACTAACCTTCTAGTTACCATGGAAACTATTAAATGTGTATAGTTATCATATGTAATTCATAAATTTGACTTATTCCAAAAAAGAATAGTTATAAAATCGAATTTATATTATAAATTATCTAGTCATAAACTAGCACTTATTGTAAAAAGCATTTATGTACTATAAATTTAGGTTAAAACTTGTAAATTAGTTTGTAGACCAAGAAATTAAACTATGCTTCTTATTTTTACTTGCCTTTTATTATATTAACCAGATTAACACTTTACTTTACTAAAATCGAAAACTATCATAAAGTACGCGTCAAATCCTCCTATTTTGAAGAATTGTAAACCTAGGTTTTCGTGTTGCAGGTCTAGCTTGATTTATTATTATCACGAAGTACTAGACTTAAATTCAAATTTTTATTATTAGGCGAGTGTCTATTGCTGCCTAATAGACGCCTAATGAATGCAAGGAAATTATTAATATGGAACAAACTTCTAGATGCGCAGTAGAGTATAACTTCGCCGAGAAGGCTGGATAGATGCGATTACGAATAAAATAAATATTGTATGTATGTAATTAGATAGTCTTTTAAGATTTATAAATTTATTTACACCCACCGCAGTTAACAATCATCCTTTGCGAGGCATCTTCATGTCACTGACACGATGCAATTTATCAACAATACATATATTTGCTTCCCATCGGTTTCTATCGCTGTTTACTCAAAATATTGTTCAACGTTTCACTAATTACACGGTTCAAACAAATCCCGATATCATAAGGTACCTGTTTGAAAAATATTCAATTATCTAAGGGTGGTTAAGCTTTATAAATATGATCTTACGTATTAGTTGAATACGCGTTTCTTTCAAATAGTATTTAGAGACCGTTTTTTCTGAACATTTAAATATTTCTCGAATACACGTGCAAAAATAAAATGTATAATATGTGCAATATTAATAGAAAAAATATATGAGATACTAAAACGCATATCACATTATAAATATGTATGCATCAATTGTACCGGATAAATCTTTGCAAAGTTAACGGCTTAATTCCCAAATACTTCCCACTCTAAATCTCATTACGCTGTTCCCCTCAACTCATTCACATTCCAAATCGCCTAAAGAAGATATCGTTCCTGTAAATAGTTACATAAAAGAATATTGGGTTATCGATTTGTAACTATAGATAAAATTTCTTTAAGGTTATGTTATGAAAATGAATAAATGCATTTTTATGACGTTAAAAAATTCTAAAAACGTCTAGTAATAATATGAAAACTGTTTTTTTTACAACTACAAAAGAATTTGTTAAACGTCACAAAAGTTGTCGTACACTTCTTTTTTATAACGTATTTCTCTATTGTAAGCCACAAATTTAAAACGAATTCGGTAAATCCTCTTCATAGTATCACCTACATATTTGTCTTCAACATTCACGGAGGGTATGGACACTTTTATGACTTTTTTGACTGACTGTATAATGTCATTTTCTTTCACTCGATTTTAAAAATTATATTAGCAAATGGTTGGCTTTATTGTGCCAAAGTTTTCCACCCCTCTGAGTTATTCCATGGGGAATTTATAATTGATCGATAGTTCGAGAGTGATAAATGTTTGAAGGTAACCCTAAAAAAATCACACAAGGTCAAATCTGGTGATCAGGCGAATCAACCGATATTACCTCGAAATAAGATTATATGTCTGGAGAATATCTCTCTCAAAATTTCTATAACATTTCCATCCTGTTGAAACTAAACATTCTCCTTATCCACAAATTAATTCAGTTTGGCCTACAGAACGGTCTCTATTGCCTTACAATTATCAATATGAGTTCAGAGTCACTGTCATATTATTTTTTTTGTTGAAGAGGTACGAGTCCCAAATGCTTTATACATGCTTTGCAGAGGTAAAAACGTGCCTCTCGCCATCGAAGACAACACGGGGGCCATTTTCAAACACAATACTCTCTGGTTTTACCGGTTTATTTCCGTGAGTTTCTACTACTCCCTAAGTATTCACTTTCGGGAATATGTTATTTTTGTCGTACCCTGTACAAAAGGCAGTAGAAATGAAAGATTGTTTTATACCCCTTTTAAAAATATGTATTTATTGGGATTTTCTTTCTTTCTTCATGTAAGTTATTAAACATTTTTGTCGCATTATACTTTACCGACTGCTGAGGTCTGCTCAAACAATGGAAAGAAATTCTTACCATCGAATTATTCCTCGTACAATAATTATGGAAAACTGCAGTAGCAAATTTCAAAAGGTAATTGTATATAAATAAGGATGGAATTGTTAATGCCTTCAAATGGCATAAAATGCTGCTATTAACATGTGAATAGAAGATATTATTGACCAGCAGCTATTTATAGAAATTGAAAGACCATAAATCGGAGGACTATAGGACATGACTATCTTAAAACCATTTTTGTAAAATATTCGCAACATGTGGTAAAAGTAAAATATCTTTTGACATATTTTTCGTTTGTTAATTTCGTCATAAAATTTTTCATAAATGAAAATAATATAATCTCTTTTCGTGGAAACATTTCTAGTCGTTCTACGATTATTTTTTAAAGTTAATTTGGTTTTTAGGCTTCTGCGTAATTGTATATATAATATATAACTTCTTTTCCATTGCCATGGCTGGAAGTGTGTTCTTAGTACTACGTCTTTGGTGACGTTCCATTTTTATACGGGGCACGTTCAAGGCTGATACTGTAACAACTGTGTCAACAACAGTCGCAGCCCTGAAGATATTATAAGAATTGATGAAACGTCCACAGAATTTTTCAAGTATTGTTAAGGACACAGTTCCAACTCTAAAACCAAGCAGTACCTATTTCTTACATTTATTGATTTAACATTTGAAAATGAGTCGAAATTAGTTTTACTTCCGCGTTTACATCCAAATTTGAAGCTGTCATTATAACAATTTTTTTATAACTGTTAGAATTCCACTAGGATTTGATTTCATAGCACGTATAAATTAAAATAATCTTTCTCAAGTCTTCGGCTTTCACTTTTTTATATCCCTTCTGATATTAATGTGTAGTAATGTTGATACTGAATATTCTTTTTAAATTAATAATTTTATTTATAATTGCGGCAATCACTATCAATTTTAAAAAGCTTTAATGAAGAATAAAAATAAAAGTCTCTGAATAAAACATGTACTTAGATTTGAAAAATGCTGTTTGTATTTCGTCTTGCACATATACTGTGTTCCTTAAACATAATAAAATACTGTTATGTTATTAAGATTTGATTCTTATTTATAAAAAAAAAATGATATCGTATAAGTTAATCATAAGCGTTTTGAGTCCGTTTTGTTTTTCATCTCAAGTGTGTCCTTCATTATATTTTTATTATTAAATTTTGACCATTATTTTTAGGCAAACCTTTGAAATACCGCCAAACGGAAGAAAGTAAATACGTTTGCTTGCAGTGTAATAAAATATACAAGAACCAAAGCTCAATGAGTAGGCATATTAATCACGAATGCGGAATCGAACCGAAATATGTCTGCAAAATCTGCAACAGGAGATACAAAAGAAAAGATCTTTACAAAGACCACGTTCGAATGCATCATGAGTAAGAACAGAGGTTTTATTTTGAGCATAGTTTCTAAACGGGTTTAGAATATTTAGAGCATTTTGTAGAAACAAAGTATCAATCAAACTTAAAACGGTCGGCTACCTAATTCTTGCCTTCATTTCAGATATGCAACAGACGAGGAGGGAAACTTTCGTTTGCAATAACTGCTCGAAGGTGTATACTTATAAAAGTACATTACACAGGCATCTAAAATATGAATGCAATAAGGAAGGTTCTGAAAAGTGTCCGATCTGTTATAAAGTGTTTAAGCATAGACACAATATGCACATGCATATGTTTACTGTACATTCAGTGACTTGGAAAGAACACACCAAGTTGGATAAATAGTTTCTATAGTGTTTCACTAAAAATGTTTTTGTAATGATCTAGATTGAAATAAAAATTTAATTAATTATGTTCTTTTTTATTATGCACACTACGAAAGATAAATAATTTATTGGAGAAGGTGAGAGAAAATTTGCAAAAGCATCTAAAGGCAGATATTTTGACTTTCTAAAATTTATCAATTTATACTTATATAGAGAGAAATTTCGTTCGTATTTTCTATACAATTTCAATGTAACATAGAATAACATCAATTTAGTGCCCCCCTCCAAATATACTCTACTCTTCGGGAAGAATTTTGGGCGCAAGAAATGAGGGCTTTGTCTCTGAAGCCCTTTAGAATTTGAAGTGAACCGGTTTTAACTATCATATTTATTGTTTTGTGTTTGGATTTTTCGACCAGTAGAAAATAATAAAACACTTAGTTTATATTAACGACGTTTTCGGGTGTTTATATGTATATACTGTTTGTTTGTTTTACTTTTGGTCTATTTACCAAAATTAAATATCAGACATCTAAAGAAAAGTCAACACAGTATATATAAAATAAAACGCTAATATTGTGAAGGTAATATGTAGGACAAACAAAACAATAACTACATAAAAGAATTTATGAAGACGAATACAGTTTGTGCAGTAATAAAACAAACGCAACAGTTTTATCTAAACATGCTTTGGAAAACAAACGCGAATTCGGCTTCAACAATACTAAAATCCTCGAGATAGAAAACAATACTAAAAATGCATAATTAAAGAAATTCTGTATATAAAAAAAAGAGATAAAACCACAGTAAATGATAAGAGACACATTAACAAACTCAATGACCTTTACAATGATTTAATTCGTTTGTATCACCCAGTATATACATACATACATGCTATTAAATAAAGAGACTGACGCTGTAAAACATTTTATTTTGATTTCATAATTATTTGCTTATTAAAACCTTCAATGTACACCCCCTCCCCCATATCCTTACAACGCTCCATGCGAATATTCCATTGTTCGAAACAGTGCTGGAAGTCTTCTTCTGTCAGCTCCTTCAGGACGCGTGCCGCTTTTGCTTTCACAGTTTCAACGGACTCAAATTTTGTTCCCTTTAATTCAAATTTCACCTTAGGAAACAGAATAGAAGTCGCACGGCGAATAAGCCGGATGGTCTAACACTGGGATGCTGTACTTGGCTAGATATCTCTTGACTGACAATGCGGAATGAGCCGGTGCATTGTCTTGGTGGAGAACCCATGACTTGTCCTTCCACAATTCGTGTCGTTTTTTCCTTATTCTTTCACGGAGTTGAGTAAGAACGTGAAGGTAGTAATTTTGATTAATAGTTTGACCTTCGTGAACCCTTTTTTGGCTCTCAGTGAAAATAGGGGGATCATAAGCAAAAAACCACGATTCGTCACATGTTATTATCCTTTCCAATAAGTTTGGATTATTTTCAATGGCATTCAAAGTGTCAGTACAAACATTTTTGCGAGTTCCTCGTTGTTCAAATTTTAGGCACCATTTTGGCACACACTTTTTGCATGTTAAAATTGTCATGTAAAATTTGCCGTACGGATTCTTTATTAATTCCTGCAGTTTCAGCAATCACACAAATACTTAACCGACGGTCAGATCGAACCAGATTTTTTCGATATCGTCATCCGTCTTTAACATGGAAGGGCGACCCGGGCGTGAATCATCTTCAACATCTTCTCGGCCATCTTGAAAACGCCCAAACCACCCAAAACCACGTGCATACGATAGACATTTATTGCTATACACTTCTTTCAATAAATTATAAGTTTCAGTAGCGGTTTTTTTTCAAGTTTCATGTGAAATTTCACAACAATTCGTTGCTCTAATGTTAAACTTAAAATTTTTCCGGCGAAACAAAAAAACAACTCTAATGCGAACGAAGGCTACGGCTATACTAATTTGTTTACAGAGGCGAGAGGCACTGCATTCGAAAGAGAAGGCTTCACGATAAGTAACTGTCAGTCGTTGGCGTTTGGCGCATGCGCACTTCTTCTGTACCAGCGTCAGTCTTGTTGTTTAATAGCCACACCTCGTACATACAGCAAGGGGGGGGGCGTCCTTAATATAAACTAAGTTTCTTTTATTCCACACTGGCCGAAAACCCCAAACACAAAAGAATAAAATTTATAATTGAAATAAAACGAGCAATATATTAAACAGAAGAAGAATCTTACTTTATCTTAATTTATCAGCAGTTTCGCAAGGTTTCCAAAAAATCAATTTTTGCTAATTAATTGTAGCCACATTTTTCTTTCTATTTACTTAATTTTATACTTAGTAAGAATTATCACTAATGTCTTACATTAATATGCAACATACGAGCGTTTGTGCACGAGTAGACCTAATTCAGACAACGCATATCGTATTCCCCTGATTGATAAAGCGAACCACACTTTTCACGCGATTTTGGTAATAGGGAAAATCAGTTAAATTTCACGATATGCTATTTCGTAATTGCAATTTATATCACTCAAACAGTAGCAAATTTACGTAGTTTGTCGTATTTTGTTTTTCATATAATTGATAATAAATTGGTTGTGGGAATATATTATGATCAAAATCTCTCCTGTGACTTCCCCGGTTGTTATCCATGTTTACTTTATCTTCGCTTCCGGGTTGGAATCCCTTCTTTGTTTTTTCTGTTGCCGACGTTTCGTCTTCATTTACAGAAGACATCTTCAAGGCTTAACTGTTACTACTATTGCTGCTATTCTTTCGTAAGTCTGTTGCATAGGTTTACATATGGGTGTTGTTTGCCACGGGCCAATGGAGCGTTGAGGTTACGGTAGAGTTATTTAGAGATAAGAGACAGCGTAGTGGAGTGATGACAGTTATCCCCCTAGATATAGCAATTTTTATATATTTTACATATTCTCTTATTCATTTAATCATACTATTGTAGTATCAAAGATAAAACTGAAAAATCTAAAAACATTGATATTTATTTACACTACGTATTTCTAGTAACATAGGCTTCGATGGTCACTGGTGCCTCCGGCGCTGCTACAAACAAATTTAATGCCCGCCACCGGTGGCCCTCGGCCTGTAACATTCTATGTGACAAATACTTATTTTCGAAAATACCCCGAGTTAAGATGCAAGTTATACATTACAATTCCTTTGTAATATACATATATGTATTGTAAATTTTTTTCAATTTATCATGCAACAGTTTAGTGTCGCATAATAAAAGTTATTATTAAATGTATGTTTAATTTTAAATAAAGCTAATTTACATGTCTGTGGTTATTGCTCTTTTCTGCAAATATTTTGATTATAGTAACTAATATCATTTTTAGGTTACTCATGGACTTCCAAAAGTAGTACTGGCGGGGACAGGTACTATTGCATCAAGTGCAATAAGAATTACAAACATAAGAGACACTTGAACAGTCACGTGACGTATGAGTGCGGAAAGAGTCCACAGTTCGCCTGCCAAATTTGTCTTCGAAAATTTTACCAACGTTATACTTTGAATGCTCACATGAGGCAAACCCATAACGTACACACGATGTGATTTATTATCTCGTGAGATTATACAGTAGGTAGTATTAATTTGAAACAAGAAAGTGTATTCTGTTAGTATTTCTCTTCTGTGAAGATAACGTAATAAAGAACTTTCTAAATTATCTTTCGTCTTCTTTGCTTTTTCGTTACATTCTCTTATCACATTACATTATCGCCTTTTTGTTTCACTTAGTTAAATGTATGAGTAACTTCGATCGAAATTATATTTAGTAGCAAGTAATACATTTAGGACTAGCTTACTGAAAAACAAGCTATCGTTTTCTAGCATATGTACGTGTCCTTCCAATCTATTATTTATGACGTAGTGTATTTCTATAATGTGCCGTTTGAACTCGAAATTAAAAAGTCCCGCACTACAAACTATATTGTAAATAAAAATTGGGATGACACAGATTTGTCAGATAAAATTATGAAGAAAATGGACTTGGCAAGAAAATATGCCAGTAGCTGAAACATAGAATTATGTAAATTCTTCATATGGTGAAAATAGCTCAAATAATATTCCACCTTCAACAATTTCACGTGATGATTTAAAATTGAAACTATTCATGTACCCTAAAGAAAATAACAGTTAGCAGTTTGAGTCTTTCGAAGTCTTCTCCAATTAAAGCTTGTAGCCAGAAGGTAATTGCTGTTTGAAACCAGAAGATAATTGCTTCGACATTACTAAATATGTTCGAACAATAGTCCTAGATAATTATAACGCGGTATTTACTTTTCAACATAAAAACGCTAGCCTATATAGCTTTCTACAAACAGTAAACTATTTAAAACGAGCAAAGATTGAAACGATGATTGAATGGATCGCATGTGTCCTTAACATCCAATGACTTCGTTTTATGCCTACGCACAATATCAAAGATAAGCTCTGGAGTACGTACTGCAGAAATTGCCGGTGCCTTCAGAAAAAGATAAATGAGATAATCTCAAAAATGATACAAAATGTTTGGAAACTTATATCCTGCAATGCGCAAATATAAAGACAACGCGAAGAAATTTCTTTTCGAAAAAATCGTTTTGAATTTAACATTCCTAGTACGTAAGATTGTAACTTTGAACTAGAAGTATGCGACCTATAACTATTAGCAAAATCATTCAAAGTTTGGGCACAATCATTACACATTTAAAGCAAAATGTAACATACTTTTTCAAATTTTTTTATTCATTTACAACGAATGCTAAGGAAATGTTAGTACACAAAAATTTGTTAATATGCAATAACTTTTCAACATCTGAAAAAGTTGAAATTTTCGTCAAAATAAAGTTTTAAATTTAGTCTATGTAAAACAGTAGCTCCGAAATAGCAGAATATAAAATGACTACATTTTATTGCAAAATAGTTCGAACTTTAGAAATAATCCATTTATACATTCAATTGTTCATTTTTGACATGATTTTTTAAGTATTTTATTCTCTCTGGATTAAGCCTAGAGAATTAAAGAAATTTTGACATCAATATTAACTTCAGGACGTTTGAAAATACGCGAGTACTTTTTAGTGTACAATAATTTTTCATTAGATGATGAGAGTGCTCATGACCAATTTGATCAGGAAACGCAGTAAGCCCTTCTGGTTCAAAATCTTCAACGCAACAATAGCTTAGTACATCTTTGAATTACTTACAAAGAACCGTTTCGTCGGATATTCGTCGGTTTTCCATAAAGCACTCTGAAAACATTTCGATGGATTTTCATTCATCTTCGCATACTCTGCACAGTAAAAAGATCAGATCACAGCAGTCAGTCGAAATTTGTTAAAAATACGTCTGAATTTTGTATGATTTTTTTAACGATTTAATGTATATTTGCGCGTATAGTTATTTTTTCGAGTTGTGTGTAAATTTGGAGTTGATTTGAAAGTCATATTTTCTTTTAGTTGTACTACGTAATACAGTAAAACAATTGAATTTTGTATTTTCAGTAATGACGGAGGTTGCCCGTACGTATATCGTCTGTCAATAAACCGCCGCCAATCAATTCAAGCAAATGCATACTATCGAATCGGGCAATACTTGCGTGATATTGCTGGCAGACAGTATACATACATACATACGAGCAACATCCCGTGCAAAGACTTGCTCTTGCAGGGCAGACACAACTATCCAACTCTGGAGCAGTATTATTATATTTTCTCATATTTAATTAAAGGAAAAATTAACAAATACGTTTAAAATGCTTGTAGTGAATATCGCCAATATTAAATTTCGTCTCTTTTCGACGTTAATTATTATTCATTTAGTGTTTACTTTAAAAAGAAAGTTAAGCGATTGGATTGGATTTGATCAACTCAGTGTGTCTAGCTTATGAGGTTGTTAATATTCTGGTTTTGTATATGAAAGCTGTTACATATTTGTGTTATATATATGTCTGAATACTTATATTTGATTAATTATACCTACTGATGTAAATCTAATAGAGTATTTTGACGTCTTGCAAATTATATTAAATTTCAGTTTCATTTTATTTTCTTTAGTTATGCATTTTTCTATGGCATGTTTTATTTTTTATAGGCTATTTTGTTCATGCGCCGAAAAGAATTAATTTATTGAATCCGTATACCTGTGAAAAGTGTCCTAGTCGATATAAAAACGAAAAGGATCTTCGTTATCACCAAAAGATTTGTGGTAAAATGCCAATGCACGCTTGCTCCAAATGCGAGTATAAGTCGAATAGGAAATTCAATTTGAAAGTTCACTGCAAAAATGCACATAAAATGGAGTAAGAAAAGCTATATTTTTTTGCATTTTTCCCATATATGTTAGTTTTTCTACCATAATAATTGTAACATTAAATTGAATTAATAAATTAAATTGAACTAATGTTAATCGTAAAAAAATCTCAGAGGTAATCAAGGGCTCCACCTTCTCATATATGTATTTAAATATTTAATATAATTTTGATGTTAGCCTTAGACATTTAGGTTTTCATTTCTTCTTTTCATACTTTAAAATTATTAATTTTCTCATCATTTTAATATTTTTATGTTATTGTTACTCCTCTCATTGTCATTCCGTGAGGTTTTAAATTTCAAAACAAATACTTTCGAAGGGTTTAAACCACGCAATGTAACATATTTTAGTGATCTTTGGTTAGTTTCAAAGGTCACACGTTTTAAGTTAAAAGCCAGATTCTTCGAGTCGCCTCCTATCGATGCGTAGTAATTAAATCTGGAAAAGCAAAGAGTTCAGACACAGAAGAAAATCACAGGCTATGCCACTGCTTTATTCTTTACATTTTTGTCAAATTGGCTGTAATACCTTTACATTACATGCGTCTTACATCCCAAATTACTCAATTTTTCGTACCTAATTTAGAAAGTGAATCTGCTTCTTGCAAGTGTCAACAGTTTAACTTTAGAGCTTTCAGTTAACGCCAAAATGCTTTGAAAGTAATAGATATAAAGTACCAAGCGCTATTAAACGTATTGATTCTGTATTCGGATTAGCAAGTGATAGTCAAAAACCTTCATAATCTTTATATATAAAAATTTAAATCGTTAACAAGCCTAGGGAACAAATCATATCCGCATTGCAGTATAACAGGTAGGGATGAAATAGCAGAAGTAAATTTGTAACAAGACCAGTGAAACCCGGTACGGAGACTTCCGCGGTCGCGTACTATCTTCTTCTGGGCTACCGGGGTGGAACCGCGTCACTGATATAACTGCCGACGTTTCGTATCCACTTGTATGGGACATCTTCAGGGCTCAACTACTGCTACAGTTAGCTACTGGCAGTTATACCAGTGACGCGGTTCCAGCCCGGAAGCCCAGAAAAAGATAGTGAAGACCAGTGAAACAATAAACATTATAAGGCTATACACTCCAGATGGAATAAAAACCTCCTACATTGGTCACATATGCGGTTGAGTTACTTCAATATCTTTTCTACAGATTTATTCCACAGGTTGTACATAAATTCCTTTGGAGACTGTTGCTAATTGAATGACCAAAAAAGGCAACAATCCTGGACACGTATTTCGATATTTTAAGTTGTTATTATAGGCAGAAAATGAATCTTCTATACTATAAGGATATTTTGAATTTCTCTTAACTAACTTTCTACAAATTCACAAATATTCTACAAATATGTCGTCTTAATAATTTACTAGGTGATGATTTCATGTGAGGTTCAGAAGTTAATATCGACCATCCATGTTATACACTTTTTTTGATATTCCTTTTCCCAATTGCAGTTTATGGCATGATTCCCCAATAGTTTCTTTAGTAGAAAAAAATTACACGTAACCATTTACACCATTTCTTATCCCTTATATCGAATCAGGGTAAATGTTTTTATTACTAACATATTCTAAAATAAATTGCAGAAACAATTTTAAAAGAATTAAATAATGAGAGAGAATTAATTACAAATGGGCCTTATAACATGTTAGTACGCAATTTATAATGGCCCAAAATAATTGCTAAAGAAATTGAAACTCAAGAAAACATTAATATCTATAATGGGTGCTAACATGAATTAAAATTAAAGATATGAAGGCATACTTGATCACTGAAGGTTGATACATAACCCCTTGCCACATTAATTTTCGTATTCTGTATACGTATTTCAACAACTAAGTTGCCATCATCAACAGATAATTAAAAGGTGTCGCACCTGGAAAACTATGGCGAAAAATACCGGTACGAAAACAAACTCCATACGCGATCCGTACCGTTGAGATCCAATTGTACACTCTAGTGTACATTTTGGATCTCAACGGTTGAAATCCAATTGTACGCTCTAGTGTACATTTTGAATCTCAACGCTTGAGATCCAATTGTACGCTCTAGTGTACATTTTGGATCTCAACGGTTGAGATTCAATTGTACGCTCTAGTGTACATATCACACAGTGAGTAGTAATTTGTTTTCGTACGGGTATTTTGCCGTAGTTTTCCAGGTGCGACACTGTTTAATTATCTACTGATGATGACAACTTAGTTGTCGAAATACGTATATAGAATACGAAAATTAATGTGGAAAGAGGTTATATATCAATCTTCAGTGATTAATTTCCAAGATACTATTCATTTCGTGCCGATAAAGCAGCCATATGCTGGTCGTCAAGGTGGCAACTAGAATTCATTGCGACGCAAATAATACGCCGATTAAATTAGTTGGTTAACGAATTAGTAGATCGCTGTTATACCTATTATATGCCCGTTCAAAAAATTAGTCGTATTCTTGAAATTAAGCCAAACCAATAAACCAATAAATAAATAAATAATTTAATGAATTGGATAAAACATATTCAACAAGTGGCAAGACTGATAAAATTTGCCGAAATTATCTGTCGCTAGTAATTGGATTGACTGATTGACTATGAAGTGCGGCAGTTGTTTTGGGCATTTATCATTAAAAGAAAATCAAACAAGTAGAAATCAAACACTAGAGGAAAACTGATTTTAATTTAAATTTTAAATAATTTTCCTACTCCAGACTTTGATTCTACAATGCAATGGATATGAAAAAATAATTCAGATTTAATCATTCTCTCCAGGGGAAGGAAATGACTAAATTAAAATGGTTGCTAAACTTACAAGTTTAAGTTCAAGATAGTAGAGGGCTTTAGCCGGTTCTGGTGCCGCCTCTGCCTCCCTGACGTCACATTCTCTTACGTCAGGGAGGCGGAGGCGGCACCAGAACCGACTAAAGCCCTCTACTCAAGATTGCGAGACCATTTAACTAACTTAGTAGAGGCAATTTGTATTAATCTTGCCAGAAATTCTTGTCATCATTTTTCTCACAATCTCTTGTGTTATAATTATTGTGAAGTTTTATTCACAATTGTCGCCTAAAGAATGAAGATTTGGAAATTCAAAATGTGCAAGTTTAAAAGGCGTAAATAAATATTTTGGTAATTTTATCAAAGCTTTCCACTGTTTAAAGAAAACACCTTCCCCTTCATGTGTTTTGAAAGTCTCTTTTGTATTATGTGCGTAATATTTTCTCAAGAATATGAAATAAAATTTGCTAAACTCCATAGCTTTTCCTTATCTTTTACTCAAAAAATACGACACACGTATGGGAGCCCAAGTTTCACAAAAAATAATTTTTCAATTTAGTGTTATGTGTATCTTACGCATTTGCTTTCATTTAATCAGTAATAATTTAAATGCTCTACTGACACTGATTCTTTTTCAGACTATAAAAAGTTCTCTTGTCCTAAGTGTTATAAGTGTTATTCATCGTATGGTTCAATGCAAGCGCATAAGTCAATGGATTGTGGAAAAATGCCTGGACATGCTTGCAATACATGTCATAGACAATTTAAAAGAATGTGGTGTTTAAAAAGACATTTGATTATCTGTAAAAATATTTCTAAATAAACTATTATAAGTGTAAAGTTGTTTTACATTTTTTTTTAATTTATAGTAGCTTATTATTTTTTAGTATAAAAAATTATGATTCACCCCAAGTATATAGACACAGATTTTTTTAAAATAATTTGTAGGAACTGCAGATGATGATAAGCAGTACACTTGTAGTGTTTGCTACAAGACCTACAGACACAATTCGTCTTTGTGGAAACACAGGAGGTATGAATGCGGAAAAGTTCCCACACTTCACTGCTATATTGATGGATGTACCCATGTTGCGAAAAGGAAAGATAATCTTAGAGCGCATATGAGATACTGCCACAACATGGAATTGGATACGTCAAAATGGCAGTAAAATATTTCGAGAAAGTGTAAATTATGAATTACAACTTTATACATAAACGCCAAAACACCTTGGAGTTTTAAGTTATATTTATAAACACCCATTTATTTGTAAAAACGAATTGGTTGCAAATGAAAAAAATTATTCGAGAAAGTTGATCGAAATATGTAATACACATACATATGTATATGTACTGACCAATTGTTAGTTATTGTCGTTAGTATTGAGTTTACTAAATCTTTCCCAGGATGTGTAGTGAGATGTCCTTTGCTTCCTGTACTGTCCATTTCGTAGTTTCATTTTATTCTCTACAGCAGACTAATTGCAAATATAAACAACTGGCACAGATAAATCTTTAGTGTATTCTAATTAAATCTAGAACGTAGTTTTGTAGGTGCAAATCTGTAATTTGTTAGTAAGCGCACTTTAATTTTATCACACTATTTCTCACTGGATTTTTAGATTTTTCACTGTTAGCACTTTGGTCCAACACCTAATTTTAAAATCACTGTCTTCAATATTGCTTGCAATACCGTATGGGCTTAAAAAATTACGTCTACAGTAAAATTTGTTATTTACTAGATGCTCTCTATTAAAGGACACAGCAGGGCAGTTTTTTTTCTATTTGATAAATTGCACGGACTTGTTTGGATTGTTTTTCAGTCACTATGTTTTTAACCATTGCTGAATGACTATTTCTGTAAATTTGTGGATGCCTTAGTAGGGTGAATATGAGATGCCAAAATCCCAATATTGTCGAGATGTTTGCTCTAGAAAGTAAATATAATGTAGGTCCCAACACACCACCTTGTGGTAGTCCTGACAACATTAAACGTAAGTCGGTGCTCATCCAAGTTTTCAGCAGGAACTCTGTTCTGTAATAAGATTCGTACACGTCGGACGCTTAAAATTTTAAAGACTGCTTCAAAAAGAGTTAATTCGCGGATATATGAGACTTTAATATAACCACCATCCTATACTGTAGTGAACTATGAGTGAAATTTTATAGGATTTACTATCGAACTATCTGATAGCAAGTCCTGGTGAAGTTAACAGTATGGACATCGAAACGTCGATGAAAATTACAACACGACGAAACTCGGAAAAAGATAACACTAGCCGTAAAAATTTACGGAGTTGAATTGATATTTTTTGGTTTTGGTTTGGTCTTTTGGAAGGTAACTAAGAGGAATACCTTTTACATCCCAAAAATAGAAGGAAGTCATTTCCTTTCTTGCGGATGGAACAGTCGTCTACTTCGTTGAGAAACGAGGACCATTATGCATTATACTGTTTATTTTTTTTTGTTTTGGGCGAATAAGGTTGAGCCCAGGTCTCATCTGTGACGATAAATTGGTCTCAAAATTTAACCTCTTTTTTTGAAAACTGTCGAGAACTTTCATTCGCACCAATTTTTGATCAATATTAAACAGTCGCGGCACTCATCTAGCGGACAGCTTCTTCATGGCCAACTCTTTACCGAAAATGTATGTTGTCCGTTCTTTAGAGATATTTACAGGCTCTGTTACCTCAGATGTTTTCAAGCGACAGTTACAAATGTTCACAACCATACAACATTTTACACACAATAAACGTATGAATTTAAATATTTTATTACAATAATCTATGTATATTATGAAAGTTTATTATTATATCATTTTTTTCTTTTTCTTAGACTGATCTTGTTTTGCTCTTTTGAAACGTGAAAACTATTGTTTCCACAAGTCTTTGATCTCGTGTATTTGATTGGTGCTTTTTTCAGCAATCTCATATTTACTACAAAACCTTTTGTTACATCTCACTACACACCAAACATGAGATTTACTATACTTTGATTAATTTTTTTTAATCGACAGTAATTTTACTACAACAAATGTAACTATGAACTTGTTAGAAGTACTTTTTGTTTTATTGGTGTAAATTAATATAAAAATATAAAATTACATAAATAATTGCATTTTCCTTTCTGATTAACGTACTAAATTGCAAGTGGACAAATGTTTTCATGCCCAATGGTAAGTAATTCTGTACTAAATCTAAGTGCAATCCACATCTATTGAAATATATTTTGGAAAAACTGATACGCAGACTCCCGCGGTCGTGGTCCATACTATCTTCTTCTGGGCTTCCGGGCTGGAACCGCGTCACTGGTATAACTGCCAACGTTTCGTACCCACTCGTATGGGACATCTTTAGGCCTCAACTACTGCTACTGTCTGTCGCACTGAAACTGATAGTTTCAGTGCGACAGGTTAGTTTAGCTTATTTTGTGAAAATATAACTTTGTTCAGTTTTAACTTTACTTAATATATTTTAGAGTCACTATATGCTTGGAATTTATTATTAATGTGAAAGAGTTGTTACATTTCATTGTAATGTCAAGGGATGAGAGCACATTACATATGAGATCACACTGCAAAGTTTAAAAAATAACAATACTAGACGGCTTATACATCTATACAAAGAATATAAAAGACACATACAGTTAAATGAGATGAAACGGTTACTCTTTTAAATAGATTTATCTGTCGTCTAAAAAATTATGATATTTATTAGTTATAAAACTAAAGTCAAACAAATATATTGTTATAATTTAGTTTTTGTAGATAACGTGTTTATCTTATTATAGTAACTAGATAATTTTATGGGTACTTCCCTTAGGTAACTCTTTTGATAATCTACAGATGTCAAATTTGTAGAAACTTAAAGTCTGTTTGTAATTTTCATGGAGCCTTTGGTTAATTAACTTAATCACTGAAGGTTGATATATAACTCCTTTCCACAATAATTTTTGTATTCCGTATACGTATTTCGGCAACTAATCAACATCATCAGCAGATAATTGAACAGTGTCGCACCTAGAAAACTACGGCCAAAACGCACATTGGCTTTCGACGGTGTAGATCATGTACGGAATTTGTTTCGTGCGGGTTTTTGCCGTAGTTTTCCAGGTGCGACACTGTTTAATTATGTGCTGATGATGAAAACTTAGTTGTCGAAATACGTATACAGATTACGAAAATTAATGTGGAAAGGGGTTATATATTAATCTTAAGTGATTAAGTTAAAGTCTGTTTCCTTAAGAGGTACATATACAATTAGGATGTGTTGAAACAGTCGAAGTGTGAACATGTCCACATTATCTTGAAGAAAAATGTAGTCCTAGGTGAAGCCTTTTGGGTTGTATTGCATCGCATAATTGATCGAAAATAGATACATAGTATTTTCGCTTGTTTTGGTTTAATTTATTTACTTTCAAACGATGATAGGAGAGAAAAAAAATGGAAATCGAGATGTTCACGGATTTAGGCGTTTTTTTTTGAAATTATATTCGGCAATACATTTTTTAACCAAACTGTTCAATTGATCAAAGCCAAATTTTAAATTTAAGTATTTTAAAAACTTATAAGAAGATACTTTCATTTCGTTTCTTTTTATTCTCAAAAATAAGGTTGTGGTAAATAACTCATATAAATGCATAAACTCTAAATAATATAATATTATAATATATTACTATTCTTTCTTCTGCAAAAAATCGAAAAAAGGTGGTTTACTCGTGGACTAAATTGAAAAATGCATCGCATTTTCTCAGACGTTTCTCAGTGAAACATGTCCTATAAGACCCATGACAAGAAAATTAAATTAAAACGCTTGAAATTTGTTTCGCTAGCTTTTATCCTGGCCGATACATGTTTTGGTATTATTAACACCATTTTCAAAGCCAAAATATTAATGTAAGTAATTCTGCAATATGTTGCTATTCGTTCCTTGAAAAGAATGAAAAAGGGGTGTTTACTCATATGGTAAAATTAAAAATACTATTTTAGGAAAAACAACTGTAACGATTTTGTTTAAATTTTATAAATAAGTCTATAGATTAATGTTATGATTTTCCGTTACTCGTTTTTATGGAAAAAATCGGACAAGGATAGTTTATTGGTTGAGTAAAATTGTAAAACACGATTTTTTCAAAAAACGGATTTAACGATTTTGTAAATTTGATAATAGTATAAACCGTAAATAATATTACAACATATTGCTATTTTTTCCCAGAAAAAAATGTCTTACAACCGAAGATGAAAACTTATTTGTCGAACCGTTTCTAGAATACAAATACTGGTGTGGTATGGGTTTTTCTAGATTGAATAGAGTCTAGATTTAATCCAAAATTTACGAGTCGTCTTCTTACGATGACAAAACCCTAAGTATAGGTTTAGACCTATAGGTTATGTTTACATCAAAGCAAAGTAAAAATTCAGCGAATGGTTTTCTAAAATAACTCAAGGCTGAAAATATTAGAAAAATTCGTTTATGTTCGAAAACTAACAAGTTTATTAGAGTAAAAGAATGAGTTACTTGTCTGTGCGCAGTAGCACTGCATTTGTCAAATGTTTTGAAGAAAATATAATTCCTTATACATATATCAAAATTATCTGCTAATCGAACATTTTTATGAATTAGAATACAAATATAAAAATAAAACTCCCTTTTTTAATTTATGCTAATTTTTTTTGGACATAATTAACGATTAAGTTAAAAACTTCCAATATTTTTTACCTATAATAGTAAGTATGTAGTTTTATAACTAAATATAGAAGAAATACAGACTTGTGGAAATTTATTATTAGTAGATAATGTAATGACTTGTTTTAGTATTGTTTTCAAGTTTAAAAAAACCTCGTAAATATTAATATAATTCTATGTATTTTAGGTTTCACAGCGGCTCTTTATACATGCGATCTTTGCGGGAAAAGCTATAAATATCCACACTCTCTAACGAGACACATTACTTACGAATGCGGAAAGGCACCGAAATTTGCTTGTCCTTATCCAAACTGTTATTACAAATCGAAAAGGAAAGATAATTTGGCAGCTCATATAAGGTCTCACAAGAAAATCAAGGAGTATTAATCACATATGTTCCTATCTTATTTTGCTAGATGTTTCCCATAACATACTGAAATCCAAATAAATTGATATAATTATTGGCAGAACATATTTTTCCAGATTCAACAGCAATTCGATTTAGACGACTGTAATTATACAAAGAGAAAGCATGGCTCGAATAAATGTTTATTCTCATAAGGAAAAAAATAAAATATTTTATGAAAATTATTCTTGTTTTTCTTAATATTGCTTTTACTGTATTATTGAAAAGTAGGTTATTAATTCTTTGTGGTCCATTTTGATCTTTACAGTGTCTTTTTTGTAGGTAGATTTGTGTGCGATTGCGGAAAAAGTTACATTTATTCGCACTCGTTGAAACGACATCAGAATGTTGAATGTGGGAAGTTGCCTAAAGTATTTTGCCCGATTGTGGAATGTGGCTTTAAAACAAAGTACAAATCTAGTCTTAAAACCCATTTAAAATTAAAACACTACGTTTTTTACATGGAAATGTTTAATAGCACCTGCTGAATACAATGTTTTCAATTCATTGTTTTACATATGTTAGACAATTGGTATTTGTATTTATATATTGTGCTAAGAAATTTAGAACCTATTCCATTTTAGTTTCTCAAGAAATTTGAAAAAGATTGCTGTTTTCGAAATATGTCTATGTTATGTAGAAGAAAATTTTTATGTAGTCTATCTAGATATGACAGACATGACCCAAATCAGTAAAGATTTATTTTTCTACATATGTATGTTACGCATTCATTCCAACATTGTTGCAATAACCATCTTTAGAAAAAAAATTGATAAGTCCTCATAAATAATCATTAAATAGCAGTCTTCATGTCATTATCAGAAAAATCTCCGTCCTCGTAGCTGTTTGTTCAACTTAGAAAAAAGATAGCAATCATTAAGTACTGGGTACCTCATCTCATAGAAACCACATTCCTTGATCGTTTATCGAATTTTTTTAAGCGTTATACATCTTGCAAATGTGTTCTTCTAAGTAAATTTTTAGGTTGTTTTGTTCGGAAAGTTTTAAGATTTTTTAATGGTCTTTAAGCATCCCTGGTAATTACATTGCTCTTCGTCATATTCTCAACCAGTAGAATGTCCCCGTAGTTCGAGAACACTGTTTTCATAAAATTTCCTATCGAACTCTACATTCCTTCTTTTTTGAAGGTGAACATATATCATCTGCTTCTGGGCTTCCTGGTTGAAACCGCGTCACTGTTATAACTGCCAACGTTTCGTACCCACTCGTATGGGACATCTTCAGGGCTCAACTACGGATACATGGCTACGATATGGCTACGAAACGTCAGCAGTTATATACCAGTAACGCGGTTCCAGCCCGAATGCCCAGAAGCAGGTAGTATGGACCACGACCGCGGAAGTCTACGTACCTTGTGAACATATATCGTTATATCAATTTTTATTTCGTTGAAGAGTCCAAGTTGTATACTGAAGAGACAGGGACCTCGCTGCTACATTGTTCATTCCTGAACCTTAACGTAAAATTTTCAAAGCAATTGTATTTAATACACTCGCTTGCAATAAACCAATCTTTAATTCTACAATTTGCCAACACCAAACCTAGAATTTTCCTGATAGCTACTTGTGATCTTGTTTCGAGAGATTTCGAATCATTTTCAATTCGTAACTCCAACAACTGGTGCGACCAGAGTTTTATTTCATCATGACGTGGAACAATTTTTGAATCATTTCTTTTTATTTTGTGTATGCGAGTTTAAAGTCACTCATTTTTCACTATTATAACTGTTTAGAAACTGTTTTAGACACTGTTTTAGAAACAGTCGATGTTTATTATTGTTTTGTTGCTTTTATGTTTAAGTAGATTAATTTGATGCAATTTTTAGGACTAAAATAATTTTATATTATTAATTGTAACTAAAAGTATTAAATACAATACAGGAAAAGAACTGAAGCACCTGGATGTTAACTCGAAAAACTGTAGGAAAATGTATGTAGAACAAAAAAGAACTTTTTAAATCAGGTCTAACAAACTGGAAACAGTTTTTGAAGTGGAGAAAACACAGTTGATATTCGCTACTCAACTTAATATTAAATTTTTAGCAATTTCAAAACTCCATGCGTATTAGATAAGTTCAGATTTAAATAAATTCTGTTGAATTTAAAATTATAACTTTTCATGCGTCACTTTTTATCTAATGTACAAATAATCTCTTTATAGGTCATGTTTCGATAATGTTTCCATCATCCAGTTTGTCCGATCATGCCTGTTGATTTTCTTCTAACTAGTATATCCTGGTTACTGTTAATTACTGCTTGAATATATTTAGGAACTATCGCAGAGTTATACCATGCGATAAAAGAACAAATTATTCAATAAATACACATATTTTAACAAATAATCGAATTTTCATTAAGAGATCATGGGATCTTCTATGGACTACCTTGGAAGAGCAGCTTGTAGCTCTTAGCTGTTGCAAATTCATTGGAAGGTTGTCACCCCTTTGATTTATCATATTCCAACGAACGTCCTATAGATGATAGGTGTGGCGACCCTGCAAAACTATTGAAAATATTGATGTAGGTCTCTTGCAGGAATTGTAATGTAACAGATGCAGCACGATGATAGGAATTGTCTTGCTGGTATGGTATATGGTAAGCGAATAGTTCCAGAATTTCATAAATATACGTTTCAGCATGTAAATGGTCTCGAAGGAATTCTGCTTCTTATGTTAATTTCACTGCAAGTCATCAATCCTCTACTAAGACCAGTCTCACGTTCCATAGAAAAATTCAAAACCTGTCTTATTCCTTTTCGACGTCGGACTCGTCCATGAGCACCATGGGCTTATAAATAAAAACGATAGCGCGATATTGTTCAATTCTTTATTCCCATCTGTCCGGACATTACACCATTCTAATCTAAGAATACGATACGCACTGTTGAGAGACAGTATTATTTTTTGACGATACGAAATCAACCCAAATGATCGAACACGGCGATATATATATATAACGCAATGTAATTCTATGACTTATCTCTGACAAAACGAAACATTTTCCATAGACCCTTGACATTCTATGCCGATCCCTAAGAACGAGCAATCTTAGTCTCCCATTGCCCTGTTCGATGGTTTTTATAGATTGTCCAGAACTTCTTGTATCTTCTCAAGACCAATTTTTTTTACAGTTAATAGTAGTGGCAATATTTTTTTCCATCTGTCTAGCGATTGCACAAAATGCAATACCCACCTCATGTAGTCCAATGATACGACCCTTTTTAAAACCGCTTAGCTGTCGATAGTTTTAGCATTTTAATGCACAACTATAGACTACTACAATCGAATAGTCAAACTAAATAGATCCAAATTAAAAAATGGAAAGACGAATTTTCTCGTTAGGGTTCAGCAAAAAAGGACACGAAGATTTATTGCTTGCTTGCTACTTTCTTTCATCATGTCTTTTTCTCGACACTGTAAATATTCGCAAAGTTGGTTTAGAAATGTATATTATTATTGGGTTGTTCATTCCTTTTATCACATACTATATTAACTAAATATTGAATAATTATATTTAATTTATTATTTTCAAAATTTAACATCACTATCATTCAATGAAACATTGATATTAAGTTAAATTTATCTCATGTTGACATACTTTTCTTTTTTGTTAACAATTTACTTTCCATATACCAAGAACTATTAAAAATTTAAATTAAATTAGTTTAATTAAATTTAATTATTAATATGGTTTATTTAAATATAAAGATATAAGTACAAGTTAAAGCCCAAAAATTTCTTGTACAGGTTCTAGGTTTTATTAGCACGTCATATAATAAATGGATACATTTTTATGCAAGTTTCAGACGTGGAGCACTTAATTTAGCTATACTTTTCTTAACCAACCTAACTTTTTTGAGTTAATCTTAAGGAAATATGTAATTCAAGATTTGCAAAATGACAAGCTCTTAAACAAAAGAAATTTCATTTGTCTTTTAATTTCGTATTGCTGGCTTTTCAAGAAGAATCAAATTATGTGCTTTACACATAAAACTGTTCTAGAAAATAATAACTCGAATAGAAAAAAGAATATTTTCAAGTACTAAATCCGTTCTAGAAATCGTTTTCGATCTATTAGAGATTTATGAACATATCTCCATTTATAAATATAGAATTTGAATTCGATGCAAACATATATCATAAACTTGCATACCTATGAAAGCAGTTTTATTTCGATTGTAGTAGTTTTGTATTTTTTTAATAAATTTATTTAAATACGAATATTGTTCTTATCTAATCTTGAAGCGTACATATTGTAATTGTTGTATTTTGTTTTATTAGATATGTATTTTTAGTATATGTATCTCGAAAGTTTTTTTTTGGACCATTTTCTATAAATTGAGAAGATGATCTTATGGTTTACCTCTCTAAATTGTTGTCTAAAATATTCGAAGTAAAGCGTAGGGAATAGGGAGTACATGTTTCTTGAAATTGCCGGGTGCTCAACCACGTGTTTTAACTGTTCTTAAAAAGAAAAAGATCTCTCCTTTAGTGAACAGCAACATACAACACGATTTAATGCCTAACAATATCAAGGAACGAATGCTGACGTCGGAAATATGAAGAGCAACATATAAACATATGCTAAATGCTTCTTTTGAGTAATAGTCCGTGTGGGAGTTGGATCTTAGAAAAAAAAACCTTCTTGTGCTCGATGTTTCAGTGAGGTCTCCCACATCACTTTCTAGAGTACGTTCAAATTGAAGTAGATGAGGAAAGCTCATTGAAACATCGTGTGACTAGATATTCTTCTCATAACTAGGTACCCATGATATAACCCTAAAGAAGTGTTTAGCATATTTCTTCGACGAAAACGTCAAATGCAGAATCACTATCCTCAGGAAACGATCGTCTGCTCTCTCGCATTTAGCTGGAGATAAGAGGATCGCCTGAGGATGGTAAATGATAGCCAAATCGTAAATTTTCGCGACAATAATTTGCATTATCATGATGTGACCCGCATTGTGTAGTTCGTTTTTTGAAATTATCGGGAGTTCAAATACTCGCCTTGATAGTTTTTAAAAAACTTTTCGACGAGATCTCACTCTTCTTCTTCGGGCGGCTCTTGTATGACTTGAAATAAGCAAACAGATCCAGCAAGAGATGAGTGAAATCTCGTCGAAACATTCTAGAGATAGGATTTCGAAGGACCGTCAAGGCACGGTTTTTAATACGTTCTAATTGCACATTTTCTATGTAAATTTCGATTTTATAATTAAAAATAATTATTAAAAATGAATTGAATTAAAATACCATGTTTTCGTATATTTTTTGTTAATCGATTCTGTATATGTAAGATATTAGTTGCTTTTCATTTTTGCATGTTTGCGCGATTTTCAGTATATTGTGAATTGCTTGCAGTATTATACCGATTATATTTGTTTTTTTACCGACGTTTCAGTAGTTTATCATCTCCTCTTAAGAGTTTCTTTCTCAGATCAGGACTAACAAAAAGCCTTACTAATTCTTGCTTGTTTTTGAGTGCTTAAACCGTTCCGTACCAAAAACTCATAAGATTTAACATGATTCCATGCTTTATCCCTCCACTACCTTCCTCACGTGACTACGAGGCTGCAAACGAGACGTGACGTCAAAATGGCTCTAACTACTGGGGATAGCGAGATACCGTTAGGTGTGGGGTATAAGTCATAGTGTTAACGATAGTCGGTAGTACCGAACATGGCCACCGAGATTTAATAGATGGTATTAGTGTATACCAATTACAAGCTGCTTTTTATCTGTTCACTGCCGTGCCTTATCAGTTAATAGCTGTTAAGGTGTTTCCCTATACTTTGTAACAATTGCCTTTCACAGCATTATGGAAAACATTTAATAACCGCTATTATCTGATATTGAACAGACAAAGAATGGCACTAAACAGGTAAAGAACTTTTAACTTGGTATAGACTTACGCCATCTGTTAAACCTCGGTGTCCATATTCAGAACTACCGATTAACGCTAGCGCTAAGATGACGCTACCTTCAACGGTGACTCGGTACCAGCAGCTACAATTGTTTCACTTAATTCTTTGCTTACAGCCTCGTGTTGACATAAAGAAGGTCGTGGAGGGGATCAAATTAGACAGAAATTTGACTCTTGAGTTTAGCCTTGTAGGTTTTTGGAGTCCAAAACTCTCTTAACTTATCTAGTTGAGTATTTACTCTGAATAATGAAGTAAAAGCAGGAATAGCATAAAATTCCAAATATAATTATTCAATAAATTTCATTCTTTAATTACTAATTGATATGGCAAAGTAAACAAATAGACATCGAGCTGTTAAATCGTAGTTATCATAGTCATACTACTGTTTTTACTGTACTCTTTTAGGAAAGGAAAATATCTAAGATAACTGAAACGTCAGTAAAACAATCCACATATTCATATTATTACATTCCACATACCAACGGGTCATTTTTGCACGACAGTTTTGTATAATTTTGTCCTATGCCTGAATGAAATAACACAATAAATATTTTTTAGGTTATTCTTCAGTATCAGCAAATCGATTCGTCTGTTACTGTGGAAAATCGTACAAACAGCGTTCAACATTATTGCGTCATCTAAAATACGAATGCGGGAAACCACCTGCTTACAAATGTACATATGGGTCATGTCGTTATGTAACAAAGAGAAAATTCAGTTTAGACATACATATTAAGTCCCAACATAGTAATAATATTTAAACGTTACCTTATCATTATACCACACCTAAATTGAATAGACTCTAGCTGATATTTTGATGAAATAAATAGCATTTTCCAAATAAATTTGGGAAAAGATTATTTTGTTGTTCTTCCATTTGGTTGGTTTTGTGTTTAAACCTCATTTCCACCTAAAGTTCCTATTTTATTTTTAGTCACTATATTTTTTATTATTCCAACAAAACAATTGACTAAAAGTAAAGTAAGTAAAGTGATAGTCAAGTCTCTAATTGTTAACTACGTTAGCTAAGTCGAGTGATGCGGATAGTTCTTATGATAGTAGCTTTAAATAAATAATTCAGAAGATTGGATCTCCATCTCTGTTTGAAACTTTAAGTAGAGATATGGCAAAAGATATAAAACGCCTTCCTCAAACTTTTCCTTTGACAACTTTGCAAATTAGTCCTCTCAAATTAGGTCTTTAATAAAAAAAGTTAACGTTTTACATCTTTTGCCACATGCTTTTATGGAGTTATTTGCGTCAAATTTCATCACGTTATTGGAAAACTGTAGAAATTTAAATATCTGATACGTAGACTTCCGCGGTCGCGGTCCATACTATCATCTTCTGGGTTTCCGGACTGGAACCGCGTCGTTTATATATCTGCCGACGTTTCGTACTCATTTGTATGGAACATCTTCAGGGCTGAACTACTGCACTGAATTATTGCACAGTTTCAGTGCAGTAGTTCAGCCCTGAAGATGTCCCATACAAATGGGTACGAAACGTCGGCAGATATACAAGTGATGCGGTTCCAGCATGGAAACCCAGAAGCAGATAGCATTAAATGTTCTATTTTGACTGACCTAACATGTGCATTAAAAAAACAGAGTGAGATGCATATCACGCTGTTTTTTCAATACATATGCTGGAACATTTAGTATGCGTACAACACAAAATGTAATTACATAATTTGGATTTACCGACATAAGAATTTAATTATACCATTATTTGTTAAAAAGAAAAAGATTTAAATGAACTTGTATATAGGCTGGACTCTGATCAAAAGCCAGGTCGACGCTACATAAAAAATATTTAAGAAAATTATATATACTTTTGAAATAGGTTCAACGTGTTTGCAAAATTTTAATATTTTGAAACCGTAACGTGAGCTAATTATTGAAAATAATGTTATACAAACGAGTGATATTAAAAATATTATTAAAGAGCATGATCTTTGTTTATTTAAAACACATAATTTCACGAATATACCGTACTAGCGAGCAATTTAGAACGCGCTGCAAAATTTATATACAAAATTTGCCGATGATCTGACTTATTTACAACTATTAAAGAATAATATACATAAGATTTAATATTATATACGAACTATTTCATTAAATAGTTCTAGAATTCCGGAATACCTTTGAAAATAGTGGAAATAGTTCCTTGCATTTACATGTAAGCAAAAATTCATATATCTGCCTCGTATTGATGTATAGCATAAATTCAATACTTCCTGCATTGTTCGCCAGTGCGGTATATCATAGTAGAATGTTCTATGTCGTCTTCATAGAGTAGTTCTCATATTTTCTTTTATAATGTGAAGCAAGGCGCGGTTTTATATTAAATTACACAAAGTATGTTCTTAACATAGGTTGACTTTGTCTTCTTATTAAAACTTACATTTTGTTGCTTAATTAACGATTAAAAATGTGTTATAGAAAACAATTTTAGACAACTATAAAGTAAAATGTGCTTGTATTTGCTATAAATATCTTTTTCTTTTAAGGAACTTAATTTTTTCTGAATATGTGCTTTTTTATAAAAGAAAAATAAACTTTTCTTTTGTCACCTTCCATTGAAATATAACATTATTTTTCATAAAATTGTTATTATTGCCGGTACTGTATTACATTTTTCGAGGAGTTTTAGATGAAAATAATTACATGGTATAGGTTTATTATTCAATATAAACATAATGATTATAAGTGGCATATGTTATTATTATTATCTTTAAGTGAAGATAAGTTGTTATTTAAAAAGTATTATTATTATTATTATTATTAATATATTATAATAATTATAATTCTTACTTTAATATTAAATTATTAACTTATGCCAGGATTTTCAACTTTAGACGCAAATTGAAAGAATTCTAATTCCTAAGCTTGGTTGGGGCACTTCACTGATTTTTGAAATAACTTTTTAAATAATTAATAGTTGGCCATGATAATGGTGGACCATTTATCTGTTTGTTCTGGTAACTTCTCTGAGAAACTAAACTACTATAAATTCTCAATTTGTAATTCGAATTGCTTATGTGTATAAACCTGAACTTAAAGTTAAATTTAATTTCAATAACTGCTCTAAGCTTAGTGTTAATTTACTTTCAAATATTAACGTTTTACAAGTTGAATTGAGGCTAAAATAAACTAAACATTTAATACATTTAAATTGTGGTAAAGTAGATAAATGAAACATACCAACTGCCATGATCTTACATACGCGGTTCTAGAATAAAGTTGTCATTTTCAGTATAAATGAAAACATTATTAAACACTGAGCGATATAAGCTATTAATAGAAAACAAGCCTCTCCACTGTAAAATCGTTTTTTACGGAAAACAGTAGCAATAAAATTGTCACCCTTTGAAGATAAAATTGAAAATATATATTCGGAATTTCTGGGAGGTTCGATATGATTCTATTTTTTTTCCAATTTAAACTAAGCATTTATATTTATATATTTCTACATATTTCTATTAAAAAGTATCATCTTTTATAGAATTTATAGCAGGCGCATTGAAACCGTTGTCTTCCAGTGTATTTTGTGACCATAATAATTGTAATATTTTCACATATTTTATCTACATACACAATAGTACGCAACTACAAAATACTTTGCTTTAAAATAGTGTGTTGGGGATACTAATATAACTAATTATAATACTTTGTTGTAATATAACAATTTAACTTCTGGATAATTTTAGGACTCGAAGAATATCGGTGTCAGGCATGTTTGAAAGTTTATAAATCACGATCGACGTTGTGCCGCCATATGAATTTAGAATGTGGGGTTGAGCCTCGCTTTCAGTGTCCTTTCTGTCCAAAGAAATGCAAACAAAAGGTCCACTTAAAATCACACGTGGCGAGAAGACATAGAGAGAAGTTCTCTTCCCTAACCTAAATTTTTATAGATAGCATATTTTATACATCGACATTTTGTTATTTATGAATAAAAATTATTCAATTTTGAATATTGTAATTTATTCATTTTCTTCCATTCAAATAAAATATATTAAATAAGTCGTTTTTACTTGTTTGTAGTAAATTTAGTTTTGTTTTTTCAAAAAATTAGATCTTAAAATAGATCATGTAGTTCTTCTTTAACAGTAATAGGACAATTAATTTATTTAGCCGTCAGAATGGAATCTGGCAATACCTATTCTGAAAGATTTTCGTTATTTTTCCCATCGTTCAAGATAAATGCAGACAGTCAAAGAACTTAAGTCGCACCATGAGCACAGACATAATAATAAACTGTTCGTGTTTATTAAGGCATAACTTATTATTATTATTTGGAACTAAAACTGGGAGCAAAAATGTTAGAAATTAGTAAATAATGCTGACGCTGATTAAATTATGTTGTCCGTGACCTTCCTTCCACTTTAAGGTAAATGTCAGCAATCAAGTATCTTTATGCCGCGAACATGGGCGTAACACTGACTCATGGCCTCCTAATTCTCCCTGGAATTAAGTTGCTTGGGATGTTGAGGAAACCAGAAAAGGCATTATATGTTTTCTGAATTACTATTATGTATACTAAAAATTATTTTAAAAAATATTAAATAATTCTAAACAAAAATATAATTATAGAGACTAAAAATGGAATTCTTAGCCTTTGCCAATATTTATTATAATTCTGTAAAGAAAGTGTTATTACAAATCTTTTAACAAAAGCTTAATTTAGCATTTAATAAAATGTTAAAAAGTACCTTTATTATATTTAAACAATGACCTGACCTACTGCGAAACTCATTCTTCAGAGTTTGCTATTACCTATGTGTAAATTAATCTATAAATTTAGGACTGTTTCTGTAGGAGAACTGAAGGTGTTAAATGTTATTTAAGAATACTAATTCACACGAATTTTAACGCTGTAATGGGGGAGAGAAAAGTTACACATTGGGGTATCAAATTATTGACAATATCGTGGTTTAAAAAAGAGGGCCCACGTTGGTGCTTTAAATTATTATTTCCCTAGTTTTGTGAAAGAAAAATTACTTCACGTTGGGACGTCAAATTATTTTCGATGCTAAGGTTTGAAAATAATTAAGGTTAACAGAAGATTCGGGATAGCCATAGCGTTACGTAATGAAAGAAAATATTAATAAATGAATCTATCATGAGTTCAGGACATGTGCAAAGCTAAAAGAAAATATTAGTAAAAAGAAAAACAATAAAACCGTCCTTAAAATTTTATTTAACCAAATTAAACAAAAATGTTAAAATTTTGGATACATTAAAGATTTATAAGAGAAGCAATATGTATTGAAAAATAAATAGGCGATTCAATATTTAATGAAGTTGTAGGAATAGGATATAAAAGAATTACTAAAAAGTAGGTATCGAACGATATATAGGTATACTTGCGTATATGTAGCTCTGACAGGGCTTATTGTATATCGCGAACACGATACATATTGAGCAACGTGAACACCACATATACGAAGTAGTAGTATAATCTTAACTGTTACGTCATGCACGCAATGTACTGTAGTGCTAAGGCGCTACGTGTACGGGGTTGTAGTAAAATTTTGGCGTCTACAATTTTGAAAGATTGGGCTTTTAAAAGAATCGGTGGTCTATAGTGGTCAACTAGAAATTAACGGTACAGAAAAGGCACGCAAAAATTAAAATTTAATTAATAGCCTGATATAATTAAAGATATTGTGAAAGTATTAAAAACTTAGTCGTGAAAAATAGTTTAGAATGATATGTTATACCACTTACTTTATGCAATCGTTCGAGCAAATACCAGAAAATTATTAGTAAGACTCATTAATGTCTACCTAGCAGGTATATGTTTGACAGGTGGTAAATATTATTCTCTGTCAAAGGATGAAAGTTTGAACGTAATCGTATTAGATGTCAGATAAAATAAATCTAAATTAAATGTAATATTAAAAAAAATATTTTAGAAAATGGATCACGTGCAAATATTATTCGTGACAAAAAAAAACTTGTTTTTGGAAAAACGCTCTTTCTTTATAATCTAGTCACGTTCACGATCAAATTTCGCATGAATATAGTTTCTGTTTCTAATTGTTTGAACGAAATAACTATTTGAGTTTCTTGGAAGTATACGGAATAGTATTGAATCATTACGATTTATACTTATATTAATGCTCTAAAATTATTTTATGAACACATTTTTTGGAAGATGTAATTTCCCTGAAAATAATTTTTCATTCCTTTTAGACGTAGTTGCAAGCATACAAGATATTGATTGCGGATATCTGTAAATCACCTGTCCCTATAATTCATTTATTGCGCCTTTCTCGAATTTCTTCTTATTTGGAGGAACTATTATCATTCACTTACAATAGTTACCAATTTTTTATTTGTTATTATAATATGTTTGTGGTATATCAGTGTTAAATATAGAAAACTTTGAACTCAATATAAAAAATTTTACCCAATTGCATGACATAAAATCGCAGGTGATAAATATAATGTGGACAGAGTAGGAACAAATGTCAATATTAAGAGAGCGAGGAGGAAAATTTGATTTGCAATAAATAGTATGAGTCAGATACCTTTAGTTATCATACCTTGATAGGGATTTTCCACATCATCTTACACGTAAATGCAAGGAATCTTTTTCACTGTTTGCACAGAACATGGACTATTTCATCATTAGTATGCAATGTTAAGACTTAAGAATATACTTTTTCATGATTTGCAAATATGTTTGGCTAATCTTGTCTTGAAATCAGACCAACTGGTAATCGACAATTTTT
The DNA here is from genome assembly GCA_031893035.1 of Dermolepida albohirtum. Classification (NCBI taxonomy): domain Eukaryota; kingdom Metazoa; phylum Arthropoda; class Insecta; order Coleoptera; family Scarabaeidae; genus Dermolepida; species Dermolepida albohirtum. Next base: position 544,316 of record JAVIWB010006067.1, read on the forward strand.
TATATTAATTTTGCAATGCGTACAGTGTATGTAACTGAAAATAAATTAAAAGAATGGCCCTAACTAGAAAATTGATCAAATTTGGTATCATAAAAGAGTCATCATATTTATGTGTTAATTTGTTTTTATTTTGTAATTATTTTCTATTGCACTTGCGAAGGTAGTGGGGCCAACGACAACTTTTCTTTTATTTATTATTAATTTGGAAGGATCATAAACAGATCTTCATAACTAAAATTTGCCCTTAACCTAAAAGTACTAACAAAATATATGTGTGTATGTCCTCCAAACATGTTTTAAAAATGTGAGAAAATGCTACGTTTTAATCTTACTAATCTAGGCTAATCTACAAAAGGCTGGTTTCTAGAGGCATCTAACACGTATTAAATAAATAATATTCTATTATATACTATGTAACTTCTCAAAATGTATTATTTTTCAGTATTGTATGTGAATTCTGAGTCGAGATACCAATGTGGAAATTGTGAAAAGTCTTATAAACAAAAAGGACACTTGTCTCGGCATATTAATTATGAATGTGGAAAGAAACCGACATATCACTGTTCATCATGTAATTATGGGTGCCGCAGAAAAGACACGTTCGTTGTTCATTTATTATCCAAAAAACACAAAAATGCCGGAAAGGAAAGTTTTCATAACATAATTACTGAATAAATAAAAGATTCCGCTAAACATTTGTTTCGAATGGTAAATATTTTTAAATTACTATATGGGTGCAAATGGTTGTATTAGAATATAGATTTTAAAATAATTTTTATCGATGAAGGAAATAGAATTTTTTTTTACTAATTTAATCTCAAAAGAAATTATTTAATTTTTTCAAGCTTTTTTAAGAAGCATTTACGTTTTAAAGAAGCATTTCTTGAGGATGTTGGCTAATACACAGTACTTTAATCATAAAGGAATATTTCTTCTACTTTTCTTGCTATAATTTTTGTCTATTTTTTGTGTGTGGGGGAAGGGGGAATTATGTTTGAAACAATGAATTATTTTATATTCTTGTATTGTTATGTTACATGTTTTATTTATTTTGTAAGGTTTTCACCCATTTTTACTATTGACACATTCAAATTATTATTATGTATTATGTTGAAATAAAGTATTTATTATTATTAATATATAATGTAATTACTATTACCATTCCTCGGTTTCTTTGCAGATGCGTATACAGACATGTGTGAAGTTTTAACAATTATACAAGAATGTTCTATTTTAAGTAGATACGACTGTTTTTTAGGGTGTTTAGAGATGTACCAGAGTGTCGACAAAATTTGAAAAATCATTAGTTATTAAGTACATGTGATAATTTTAGAATTCTGTTTCTTTGTCAAAAATTTGATGACGATGCTCCAGTTTCATAAAACTCATTTTTCATTGTGAAACACTTTATAAAAGCAAAAATTAAACGAATAGAAGTTAAATTTGATGCCAATATAAAAATGTTATCACTTATCACATATACGTTACAAGGCAACGCACAATTAATTATTTCCACACGACTAGGTTGATTTCTTCTCTTAGCACTATGTTTCATGCGTCTATCTCTTTTTCTTCTTCCAGTAGATATGTAGGCTTAATCGTTTTTAGAAATCAATGACTTTTTCATCATACGTCTATATTTATATAGTATTCCTTTGATTATACACTTCTTTGCATAATTATTATCACTCGTTTAAAATTTTAAATGAATAGTTATTGAAAAGAATTATTTTTACAGAATTTTTATTTACCTTAGTAAGTTTCATATGTTGTAGCTCATATAATTTACTTAATGGTCGTAATACATAAATTCAAGGTCTACAAATAACAGTTTGACGATCTACTTAATATTTTTTGGACCATTTACTGTGAAGCTTTTACGTTATATGAAATTCAATACTACATCTACCGACTTTCAATTACAAAAGAAGAAATTAATTTGCCTAGCGACGTTTCCAGGTTGGGAAAATTACTGAAGCAGGCCCAATCTGACGATAAGCTAAATGCAGTATCAATTCGAAATGTAGTTTATGAATCTGGTACGTAGACTTCCGCGGTCGTGGTCCATACCATCTGCTTCTGGGCTGGAACCGCGTCACTGGTATAACTACCGACGTTTCGTACCCACTCGTATGGAACATCTTCAGGGCTCAGCTACTGCTACTGTCTGTGAAACTGACTTTCAGTTTCAGTGTTCCACTGTAATCCCAAAAGATAGTGGCAATATCGTTGCCAGTATATGATAGTTGCCTTCTTTAGAGCACATGTCAGTCTCGGACTATTATTTCGATTGTTGTTGCACTTCGTATGTATAATGGTATACTCAGACAACATACATCAACCGTTATTATTCGGTGCCAGAAACCTTTTGGATTATGACTTAACTTCGCAGCGTATTAAGAGCTGAAATGCGTTCTTGTTCGCGTTTGTGGTCCACAGTCAATAAATGTAACACCCATTTTGCACATAATTTTTTCATACTCAATTCATGTGAAATCGAAACCACTGATCCATGTGAAAAGCCTAAAACCTTAGCTACTTAATGCAATTTTATTCAACAGTCATCATGTACATACTTCAACTCTGGACTATATGTACTGACCCGTCCGCGTTGATACTCAGATGTCCATCGTTCTATGGATGCAATCGATCGATCGACTCTAGTTCAAATTTGATTTCATTATTTGTTTTGTTCTTCAAATAAATATAATCATTAGCTGGAACTTCACTTTTCTCATGTTTCTAAATTTCAAAAAACGCTAAAAGGTGTTCTATTTAAATAATATGCGTTCATACTATCGAAATGAATGAAAATTTTGACAGTTATGTTTAGAACGACCGCCAAGTTGAAAAATGAAGAAGATTTTTTATTAGCGTAGCCCTCTTTTGTCAGTTTTACTAATTATTGCTTCGCCTTCTAGAATCGACAGAATTGAAAAGTTATTTTTTTTCAGGTAAAGAGTAACGATAACTAATTATCTAAAACGCATTTTATTCTAGGGAAAAATCTGGATGTGAGTCCAGGGAGGCATGTGTGCATACAATGTGAGAAAACGTATAAACAAAAGCAACATTTAGCTAGACATATAAAGTACGAATGCGGTAAAACGCCAGTATATTCTTGTTCAGTATGTAATTACAAATGTCATCGAAAAGAATCTATTACACAACATTTATCAACGAAAAAACATCAGCACAAAAGTAAATGTAAATATATACCTATGTTAAGTAATGTTTGAAAATATACTGAAATGTTTGTAAAAATCTATTAGTCGATTTTTATTTTAGTATTAAATATAAATAAGAGTACTTTTACTTAAAATCTTGATTGTTATTAGTTTGTAGGCAGTTCAATAATGCTAATTATGTTGCATCGATATTTTAAAATATCTGGTATCGATTCCGATATACTTATGTTTAATCAATAGCACCGCGAAATGTAATTATTTTTGCATTTTATAGTCCTTTTGTATATTTATGTATGTATTTTACTTATACAAAGAAATTTTAATAGTATTATCTAAACCAGGTATGGGCAACTTTTGACATGTTGTGGGCCAAACTTTAATGTGCAAATACGTTCGTGGGCCGCGTTTAAAAGTAGTGCATTTTAAAGTAGTGTTCATATTTTTTAGCGACAGATATCAGACATGAAATAATACGACAATGCCTCGCAGGCCGGCTGAAATACAGCGGGGCGGATCCGGCCCGCTGTAAGCTGAAAATTATGAACACTACTTTGAAATGCACTACTTTTAAACGCGGCCCACGAACGTATTTGCACATTAAAGTTTGGCGAAGGTTGCCCATACCTGATCTAAATGATTGCAATATATAACATCAACTCTTTAAATAGAGTAGTCAGAACCATAGAAAAATAGACAATCTTCGACTATCAAACTTTTATACTACCAGCTACATTTTCTATCTTCGAGATAGTTAATTACATTTACTGTATTAGATAATTGTAACTAATTTTTAGCAAAAACGATAAATCATCTTTTGCCTAAATAATTTCATTGGTTTTTTCTGGGTGTGGATGATATAATGCAGAAGTTTATATTTTTTTAATAAAAAAATCTTTAATAAGGAACCTTCGCTCTACAAGTATTGAGGTTTGAGTAACATGTAATTTCAGGTTTGATATGAAAGCAAACTTCCAGGTTACAAAGAGAATAACTATAACCCTAAATCCTATTTTTTCCTATGTAAAAAAGGAAAAGTAAAGATATTTACAGAAACCTGCTTGGCCATAAAAAAAACAAGGCTACTAAATTGTTGTTCCCAACTTTTATAGATAATCTTTCACAAATTTGGGAGATTTGAACGATACACAGTGGAATTAAGCCAGAACGATGACAAAGATGAGGTAGGTTCTTCTACATAAATAGATCAAGATGTACAGATCTGTGAAATTCAAAGTCCAAGTGTGTGTATCTGACGTTCGACGTTGAAACTCGATCAAATGGCTGATCTGGAATTGCTAGAGCTAAAGTGTAAATACTGGGGAAACAGGACCAAGATTATATAGAGGCTAAAAGAGTCGTAATCAAATCCAACTTCAACGGGCACATATAAAATGTCTTCAGAAATACTTAAGAACCAGTAGATCTGAAAATGTCTCAATGAAATAAACTTTATGACCACCTCGAGCAATCTTAAATTCTAAATGATATATTTAAAATGTTAATGTTTCAGAAAGCTTTTGGAGTATCGATGTAATTGCTTCTTCAATGCGTTCTAAAGATTATTACAGTTTGGAATTGTTCATAGCTGTATTGGTGGTGCGATTTGCCTACGAGTTTTTCAAAATTTCATTTGGAGGTTCTTACATCTTTTTGTCAGAATTACCTCCTTTACTAACTGTATTATCAGTAACACTTCTGACATTCACGCCTTCTCGAGAGCATGATCTCTATTACGGATTTGATTTGGGCCTAACAAGTCTTTTCTTTTTGAGGATAGGTACGAGTGGTTATTAAAATTCTGACAATGATTAATAATGCCGTTTCTTGGAGAAAGGCTTGTTAGGTCACAAAATTGAATCTGTAGCGTTGGGATTACGTTCATCGCGTTAGTAACCAATTTTACTCATTTTGACAATGATTACTACCATTTCTTTACACAAAAAGGCTCGTTAGGCCAGAAAATTGAATCAGTGACATTTAGAAGATGCTCATGTCAAAATGAGTTTTACATTACTACATGTCTAAGAGCAACGAACTTTGTAAATGTCTGCTTAAAGCTTTTCCTTACTACAAAAATAGCAGTGCTTTAATAAAATTTTCTTTTGAATGACCATTAATTTTTTTGAGAAAATCGAACTGATTTTTTCTTCTGTTTTAATCAATATCACTACGCTTTTTGTTGAAAGTTTAACACTGTATACAAGTTTATATATTTCATCTACTCGTGTAAATCAGTCTATCTAAAGGTGCCATTCTCTTAAAAATTGAAGAACAGACTGTAAAATTACAGAAAGCTCTACTAAGAAATATTTTACAGGGAGACTATGTGAATATTCTACATCGCATTCTGTTTATAATCAAATAAAATTCGCTTTCTAACAGAAAATTTCTAATATTGGGCTAAATTCTTTCAACTTATTTTGAGTTAGAGATCAGTCGTTTGACATTGTTTTCAGTGTGGTTTTCGAATTTTGTATATTTTCAGATATGTTTGCGACAAACAAATAATGTATATGAAAGAAAAATAACTTAACAAAACATGTAAAGAAGTATTTCGTAGATAGTATTCACCTTGTCAGGTAAGCATCAGGCGTCAATATTACACACCTGCAATTTAAAAATAGTATATTGATTAGGCATTTGCAACTTAAAAAATAATGTTCATCGTTATTTAAGGAATTCTAAAATTATTATTAATTACACGTAATATCGTGCTATTTAAGCGCGTAATGGAGAATCTATCGCGTAATTGAGTATCTATCGCATAATTGAGAATCTATCGCGTAATTAACAATTTATATAATATATAATAAATGATCTGCAGATATGCATGTTTACCCTCTGTCTACTTGAGAATTAGACTTACGCGAATTATTTTCTCAAATCTTCTAGAATATTTTCTTCTCTATCCCTTTACCCTTGGCCGTGCATTTAACGTTGACTGCGTGTTACATAACTCATTAAGTATCGAACATCCAAGTCGGGTCATCGTGTAATCCCCCCCTGTATTTAAGTAATTTTGGATGAGTTTTTAATCATCAGTCCGCTGACGATTTTAGAATAATATTGATGCTTGGAAAAGATCTTAGAAGCCCGTTTACCAACAAAGGTATGTGTTTTAGTTGTGTTATTTGCATATAAATTTTCTGATTGAAATATGTTCTTTTAAGGTTTCTTTTTCTTCTCGTCATGCTGTATTTTATTTATTCATTTTCGTTCCTGTCGCTTTTTCATTCTTGGCGGTATTCACATCTTCGCTAGAACGTGCATCTATGCGGTGAACTCAGGCCTCCCTAGCCGACTATGTAAGTAGCGCATCGAGATGTGAAAAACAAGAGGTCAGGTCGACACAATTACTACTTACGAGTAGCATCAAAGATTTTCTTTTATATATCACTGAAGTAATAATGAATATACAAAGTTGGTAGTATACAGTCACTAGTTTTCTCTTTACATATCACTGAATTAATAATTAATGCATAATGTTAGCAAATACAATTAGTTTTTTACGTATCACTGAGTTATAGTAATTAATCTGGAAAGTTTGTAATATACAGGTTGCAATTTCTCTGCTGAAGTTGCTGAAATAATCAATAGTTTAACACGTCATTATTGCTTATTTATTTGTATTCTGGTAAATTTGATGGAGACTGTGGTTGATTAACTTGTTCACTTGTTTAAGACTCCTTTTCACATTAATTTTCGCATTCTGTGTAAGTATTTCGACAACTAACTTGTTATGATCAGCAGATAATTAAACGGTGTCGCACCTGGAACCACGGCAAAATCCTCACAAGGACAAATTCTATACCAGATTTACACAGTCGATAGTCAAACACACATTGTAGATTCGAATCTACAGTGTGTTTGCCTAGATTAGAATCTACAGTGTGTTTGCCTAGATTGGAATCTACAGTGCGATTGGTTAGATTGAAAGCCACCCGAAAGCCAAAACACACACTCACATACAGCGTGCGTTTTGGCTTTCGACGGTACAGATCGTGTACAGAATTTGTTTCGTGAAGTTTCCAGGTGTGGCACTGTTTAATTATCAGCGGATTAAAATATTTGCTTCATGTTCCCTTTTTTTATTTTCACGATTAATCAGTTCTTTATTAACTACTTGTTAACTGCCTTATTATTTAAATAAAGGCTTAGTCCTTATACTGGATGTTATTTTGGTTCGTTGTATACCTTTAAGGGAATTCTTGTGTAACATAGTGGGTTAACAGGGCTACGGTCTTCTAAAACCCTTTACGTGGGGCATTATTTGCTCCTGGCACCCTCTTATGAACATCTATCTTCGACTATTTAGCTTGTGGACTATTATCTCCGCGATAGCTAGTTGGCCACTGTTCTGTTGTTGCTACCCAGATAAACAAAGGTTCCCCGAGTCAGTCGTTTGCGACTTACAGCTTTCTTGCCTATACGTGTGCGCAGCAATTTCGTCAAAAGTGTAGTTTGACAGTACATTTTACAGTATGTTGATTTAAAGGAATTAGCAATATGTATAAACGTCATACCCAATACCTAGTATTTAACATTCTATAATTACAATGGTTTCAAGAAAATAGCACCATTAGTCTTTTGAAAAGCAGGCCAAGACTTTTGATAGAATATCTTCCGTGTCTATCCTAAATGGTAAATAATGAATAACAGTCTAAGATGAGCAACAATCATTAGACAATAACCAATAAATTGAAGTAGCTTTTTGAATAAATTATCTAATTATTTTTTGTTTTAATGTTACACTAACATGTAATTAAACTTGAAAAAGATTTTATAATTGTTTTTATAAAAACATGGAATGAATAAAAAATTTCATATCTAAAGTGCCTTCTTTCTAGGACAATATATGGATTACTACCAGTCAAGAGTGTTATGCGTAAACTGCGGAAGAACTTACAAAAGAAAAGCACACCTGAGTAGACATCTTAAATACGAATGCGGTAAAATGCCTATATTCCATTGCTCTGTTTGTAACTACAAATGTCACAGGAGAGACGCCATGCGACAACATCTGTTATCGAAAAAACACGAACAGAAAAGCAAATAAATAATTTTGTTAAGTGATAATAGCTCAAAATTAAATTAAAAAAATTCAAAACAGATACCGTTTGTTTTACATAGATCGAATCTTCCCTACAATATAAAGGTTGTGGGTATAATACTCATATTAATTAATCAGTTATGTAGTTTTGTTTTGTTTATTTACTATATTTATTTTTTAGTTTACGATGGTGAAATTTATTCTTGTCCGACGTGCTATAAAATGTACAAACATTTGGGTAATTTGACCAGACATCAAAAGTATGAATGTGGAAAAAGAGCGGAGTTCCAATGTCCCTTTTGTAGTTATAAGTGTCACCGTAAAGATGTTCTGAAAGTTCATTTAAGGAATACCAAAAAGCATCAGTATGTTGACAGGGAGAACATTGTATTATGAAATTAGTATAGCATTTAAAGCTAAAACGATGTGCAATAGTGTGAAAATATTGGAAGATATATTGAAATTCTTGGATAAATATTAAAAATTATGTTTTAGTATGCTATCTGCTTCTGGGCTTTCGGGATGAAACCGCGTCACTTGTATATCTGCCGACGTTTCGTACCCATTTGTATGAGACACCTTCAGGGCTTAACTACTGCACTGAAACTGAAACGTCGGCAGATATAGTAGTGACGCGATTCCAGCCCGGAAGCCCAGAAGCAGATAGCATGGACCACGACCGCGGAAGTCTATGTACCAAATTATATTTTAGTATTTTGGAAATACTGACATGTAACAATTATTAAAGACAAACCTATAAATGCTCAAAGTTTACATATTTTTGTGGGTAAAAAATAATAATAATTTTTTATATTTGCTAGAATTGAAATAAAATCAATTTTCATTAAAATAATCACCTAGATGTATAATAAAATGTTGTAAGTGTAACAATTAAATTTCAAGAACATTTATTTTCACACTACTGTTAATTAATATAGGGATTTTTATTATTAGAATCTTCCGAAGTAGCTTTGTGAAAGTATTATTTATTTTCAATAGAATTTAGGACGCAAGGACTGTGCCAGAAAGTTTTGAACATGCTTTAGGTGTTAATTGTTTTTTAGGTCACTCTTTCTAGTGCTTGTGTATTTATTATGAAATTGTTTTTTATTTCTTCTCTACTAACAATAGTTATTTTGACTTATTACCTTTTAACAAGTAATTCACTCAGATTGTTATGACTATGTACATACAAGCTTTTCAAGTCTTCAACCGAATTGATTGTTTCTATTCTTATTTGTTTGCAGCTTTTTTCTCATGTCTATTGAAATTTCATACTCATCTAACCACCTTTTTTTGACCTTTCCCTTCAGGTTGCGTCCACCCAAATCTTATTGATTTGCCAAATGCAAAATATCCCCCCAACCATTGAATTCTTCTCATTTTCACTACCTGCCTTATCATTTGTTTCATAGAATAGATTTTTTACTTCTTCGTTCGCATCCATATTCAGTTTTCGTTTCCACATAAGTTTTGCGCGGCACCTTTCTTTTGCAGATTTCCAAACTCTATTGAAATTGTTTACTCATTGCATACGTACAGTTGATCAAAACATAATTTACAACCTTCCCATAAATTGCTTAGGTATCGACAGCACTTTAATTGCTTCAATGCACAAGTTACCTTTCACCAACCTTCGTCCTATCTTAATTTCTTCTTCAGTATTGTGTTCTAATATCTCAAAATATGTGAAGGAGTCGGCTTGTCAGAGTATTCTACCATTCTCAGCGCTATGTATTTCTAAATACTTTCGGGTTTTACTATTACCTCCGTTCTGAAATTTATTTATTCTCTTCTCAATTTACTTTTAATTAATTTTTTTTCATTTTCAGTTACTCTTCTTACATAACTTTTCGGTTCATTTTTACTTCTATCATGTCATCTGCATAGGGTAGGCATTGGTGAATTTTTACGGCCAAAGTTTCTCCTCCATTTACACCACTATTTCTTATAATTTGTTGAGGGATTATATTAAAAAGTACTGTTTATAAGGTATATCTTGTTGTTACCGTAAGATCTGACGATTGATATTCATTTGTTATTGTTAACCGTATAATCTAGCGCCACTTTCAATAATTTCACATATTATCTTGATATCTTTATGTCCAGTCAAATTCCTGAATTAAATTGATCTAGTAATACACTCCTCTAAAATTAATAACAGGTAAGCCAGTATATTCACTTGATATTTATAACACGAGAAGAGTGTGATCTATTGTCGATTTACCTTTTCGAAAACAATTCTGATAATCTCCCATAAAGAAGGACTGACATAGGTTCGTGTAGCATCAACCTACATAAATATTTTAGTGTTCGTGTGGAAATTTAATAGTGTTTGATGGCTTGGTTTTGTACTGAACCCATGTTTAACACTGTTTACTTCCTACCGAAGATGACAACTTAGTCGTCAAATTACGTACCTCGGATACAAATACTGGTGTATGGACTTTAGTGAGTACAAATATTTTCATTGATAATATAATAATTTGGTGGGACCTGTAATTGGCTTTTTTGTATCAAGTTCATATTATTCATAAGGTTCTTGAGCTTACAATGTCGTATTAGGGAATTTACGATCATCGCTACAGAATCTTGCGTTCTTTGTTTGTTTTGTTTTATTTATATTGACCTAGGAGCTTCCATCTGTTCTGAGTTTTGTGCATATTAACTTTTTTATTAAAAATTCATTTAGTCCACGAAAAAAGGAAGGAATCAAATGTCGCTTTTAGTGGATGACTTGGTGAAACTAAAAAAAATCCAATTAGAAACGAAACAACTTGAATAAAAGGTATTTAAGTTAATACATGAGATGAATAATCGTTGCCTCCCTCTCTCGTCCAACACAAAAATGTTTTGCACGACAAATCGAGAACGCGTCTATCTCGCATGTTGGTAACAAAGTTTCCAGAGCGTATTATAGATACACTCTTGCACCACGGCGATTTGCCGAATAAAAGAATGTTAAAAGGAATCATTCAAATGTTAATAACACCCTGTCTACTACAAATGTTTCAGAGATTCACACTCATCATCAGGCAGACTTGTCTGCCTGAGAATCACACTCATGCCTGATGATGAGTGTGATTCTCTGAAACATTTGTAGTAGACAGGGTGTTATTAACAATTGAATGATTTCTTTTAACATTCTAATATAGGAGAAATTGCCGTTTTGAAGTGGATACTTAAAAAGTAAGTGATACGTAAGAGTCGCTATATTTAGTTAACCAGTCTCTGGGTGTATTATTTTTAGTATCTTTGACATATTAATGATGAAAACGTTGCTATAAATTTTTGGACAATCCAATTTTACAATAAAAATAGCATATTTATGAAGAACATCTTCGTTAGCTTATACGATAGATAATATTTTCTAATATTGCCTGATTGTGTGAAAATAAAGAAAACAGCAGTACTAGAAAGGTTGAATTTCATGCCAAGCTTTTTGTCATTGCTTTTAATACAAGCAATTAAGCACAGCACTTGTATCCTAATTTCATTCTGAGGTTTCATACACTCCTTAATTTTAAACAACTAAATTTTAAGTTTTTTTTTCTATTTAATAAATTTATTTAATCGATTCGTTACGTCGTCTGTTGGCACATAGTTTTGACGATATTCGGATAAAAATAAACTTGTTTTGAAAATGTTCATGGTTGAGTAGGTTTTTATATTTTTATATTGAATAAACTTTTAACTGTTGTTGGTTTGTTTGGTTTCATTTTAAAATGTTATAATGAATACAAGTTCTTAATAAAAGAATTTATATTTAATAACGAACTTAAATAATAATTCCAAAAAAATATTAGAAAAGATTAAATTAAAATGCTTAATGGATTAAATTTAGATGTTTCATGAAGAAAAACTAACTATTTTGAATGCAATACTATTTATTATATAATCATTTTGTGGAAAAATTTTTTTAACTATAAATTTAGTTCTTTTGTGTTTGGGTTTTTGAGGACCGTTAGGGAAAGTAAAACAGTTCACATTAACGACGCTTCAGGGAATTTTCCCTCCTGATCAAGTTATTTATTTAATTGTTTTTCTTTCCCGTCTTTAACCTACAATACATCAATTTTATATATGTTTTTTAAGCGAGTTTTTTATATATATTTTTAAATATATAAAAAAATACTATTAACTATATATTATGTAATAAATACGTACATTTTTTTTACAAGAAAAGCAGCTGTGCTTTTCGTAAAAGTTACGATTGTGTTAAAGAAATATGGAAAACTCATTATTTCGCATTATTATAAAACCAGTAAAAAAGGTGCAGTATATGTAATGGAGTTACTTCACTATAACAATACATTATTAAATCTGTTAGTAAATTTTACTGGTTATACACTCTTTATTTAGAAAAACTTAAATAATTGACAATAATGGTCCCAGAATCCGGTGCTCCGCCTGTGGCACTATACCGGTTTAGTTATACTCGTACACTACAGATTAGGCAACTTTCCTCATAATATGGCTTGCATATTTGCACTATTTCCACTATTTTCCATAGTTTCTTTTAGGTTTCCAGGCTGAAATGGTATTATGACTTCTACCAACGTGTCGTTCACTTTTATAAGGGATACACTAAGGCTGAGAGTATCCTCTGAAAAGAAAATATGAATTTTATTCATATTCATCAGACTCAACACACATTGACAATTATCTACTTCTGAATTTAAAAATGGTGGTTGAAAATTTGCAACGAATTTGAAAGTTCTGTCGCAATTTCAAAATTGCAAATGTGAATAAATATCACCGTACATAAAGTAATTGGAAAAGCTTCAAATAATATGTAACATTTAAAAGGAGCTTAACTCTAAAAATAGAAAGGAATATTCTCGACAATGTCTTCTAGATCAACAAAAGCATTTTCATATGTGCGTCTTTTAATATTTTAATAATTGGGTACTTATTTTTATGGAATATTTAATGAAGCCTTGACTCATTGAGCCATTGAGATATGTTGGATTATCTATCGACATAACCATATTTTTTTATAACCAGGCTTGGAAAACATTAATTTGGAATTTAAAATACCAAGTAGATTGTTCAAAGTCAGTTTATTACAATTTAAAATTAAAAAATATCTGGAAATGATTTTACGTTCGTAACTGCACACATATATTAAGTATATAAGGTTATACATTTGTACTGTGTATAATAATAAAAAAATTTAATTTCAAGATATGAATTCATAAAATGGGCACTCAATCAATATCCATTGCAAATATTGGAAATTTATAGTTTTATATTTTTCATTTTTCGGTGCAGGTGTAGACTTTATAACTGGTGAATCTACTTGAAGTTAAAATCTTATTTATAGATTCCCCTCCCATGTGCTTCTATCTTGACACATTCCATCGTCGAGGTTTCTTTCGTTTATGGATTTACTTATTGCTGTTCTGCTCTTGGTCGACTTCTTTTTCTTTTTCCATTTTGACTAATCGATCTTCGGTCATTATTGTGACATGTGATATAAGTTGTTTTTCTCATCTTTTTGCAAGTTTCGTCTACTTCCATCCTTTGTTTTATGGTTTTATTGGATACCTTTTCTAGTCGGAATATTCTGCACAAATTTTCGATATAGCCATTTCCATAGCGGGCGACTTCCTCTTCCCTGCTTTTGTTAAGCTCACATATTCAAGGGGTAAGTAATGTCATTTCAGAAACACCTGTGCTCATCAAGACCAACATTAATATTTTTAATTGACTTGCGCGATCGCCAGACCTATGGCCCATAGAACATATCTAGCATATGATAGGCCAAAGAGTTGGTTTACTTCCTGACTCTGCAATGAACATAACATACAGCAGCTACATGATGACCTGAAAGTTTCTTGGGATAAGCTTCCATAGGAGTCCGAAGAAAATCTTATTAGAAGCATCCCCGGGCGAATAGGCGGCAAACTCATTATTAAATTGTTTCTGAATTTTTCAAAGAAAATTTAGTAACTTACTAATTTTAATACAGTAAAGATTTGTACAAAATTTGGTTTAAAAATATTTACGGTTACTAGTGGCCTCTATAATTTGAATTAAGCTGTTAGCGGTTTGGCATGGATTACTATTAATATTAAGCAAGATTTAACATTTAGTTTGTATTATTTAATTTTCCTATTATTCTAATTTTTCGTATTTTAAATTTAATTCGTGCGATTGAGGGTAACATAAATATACCTTAATTATTGCTTTTGTTTTATTTTATTTTTTATATATACTTCATTTTTAGATTCTCGAACAAATTTTTGTTGTGCTAAATGCAAGAAGTTGTACGCTCTGAAGTCCACATTATGGCGACACATGAAGTATGAATGTGGAAAAGCACCTCGTTTCGGTTGTGGCATTTGCGAATACAGGGGATTCCAAAAGAGTAACGTACTCAGACATATAAATAAAATTCATTGTAACTACTCTAAAGCTTATAATAATCTCATAGTTTTTTACTAATATATATGTTTATAATAAGTTGTAAATTTTATTGTAGAGACGTAGACTATTTTTGCTATTCTAAGGTGATAAATGTGCATAAGATAATTTGAGATATGTCATTTGCATAAAATAAATTCATAACATATATTTTCGGAAACGTTCTTGTTTTTTTATTTTTTTATTTGTAATTCGTTTAAAACTATGGTTTTTTTTATCTTGATCAACTATCTTTTTGGTATTTTCAGGGTATCCATGTCAGAATTGTCACAAAGTTTATAGCCAGAAACGTAATTTACAAAGGCACGTAAAGCATGAGTGTGGAAAGCAACCTACGAAAGTATGTCCGTACTGCCCCTTTGCAACCTACAGGAGGAACTACTTGCGATTTCACATCTTAACTAAACACAAAGTTATAATATCTGAATAAAATGTCCTCTTCAGAACAGTTTTTGTATGTACCCCATAGATCGTCCAGACTAAGTTTATGGAAGATGCTATTTATATATTTTCCTAGGTTTCGCCATTTCATCATGTTTGTTTGCCTTCTTTGTCCTAACATTTTATTATTCATTCTGACGACTTTGAACAGACAATTGCAGAATGAATGGTAGAATTAAAGTTGTAAACATTTAATAAGTTCATGGCGAAATTCACAATCAGTGTTGATATTTACATTTTTATTTAAAATACGTTCATGTATTGTTATCGTAACTTATGAAATTTACGCTTCCTTATTTGTCTAATTGGTAAAGTATTTATTAATTAGTTTATTTATTTCCATTTTACCTAATAAATGTATAGATGCAAGTATATTATACTGTACGTTTCACTTTACCGAAATAAAGGAATCTCAGATATTATGTCTAAAATTTTCATTTTTATTTCTATTGTGTCACGTTTGTACTATCTATCTACGTAACTAAATTGCTTTCTGCTATCTATACTTTCAATAAAATTAATTAAAACCTCTAATTAAGTGGATATGTAAGGATTGCTTCTTAAAGTCTTGAAAATGCATTTGTTGTATTTGGAATATTTGTCAACCGGGGTTGAATAAATATTCCAAGCAGAATCCCTTACGATACTATTAGTTGTATCTTATTTACGTATTTCCATAATTAAGTTGATTTTCAGTAGGAAGGAAGCACAGTGTTGAAACATGTGATTTCTTAAGTGTAACTTTACTGTGAGACCATGTTTCGACAATGTATTGTTCCTACTGAGCATGACAACTTAGTTGTTTCAATACTTATCAACGATACAGCTGATAGTGTCGTAATGGGTTTTTATTACCTATTCGAATATGAGTAGGTATACTTCGTACAACGCTGCTGCTACTACTAAAGAAGATAATTTTATAGTTAAAACATATATTTGCAGTTTTAATTTATATTGCAAAAGTATTCG
The DNA here is from genome assembly GCA_031893035.1 of Dermolepida albohirtum. Lineage (NCBI taxonomy): Eukaryota > Metazoa > Arthropoda > Insecta > Coleoptera > Scarabaeidae > Dermolepida > Dermolepida albohirtum. Next base: position 560,393 of record JAVIWB010006067.1, read on the forward strand.
CATTTCATTGCTCCACCATCAAAAATCTTTTAAAGTGTGCTTGCTTAATACATCGTTAATAATTTTATGTTAAAAAGTAACATTTGTTTACTAAATATTCCTTTTACCCAACGGCATTTATCTTTTTCTTTTTACCTCTACCTAAATTATACGTGATCTTGAATTAAATTTTTTTACTCATCTCTGCATATGTATGTATATAATTGAGAAGTGTATAGTAATTAAAACATAAAAATAAATGAAAATATTAATATTATAATAATATTAATAACGGGTGTAAAAATGTAATTATAAGATGTAGGCGCGCCCTAGAGCAGTTACTTGGAAATACTGCTTTAGTCAATTTTGTTTCCGAAAATGTTCGGCTTGTCATATTATTACATATACATATATTTTAGGTATACAAGAATACATATTTTTTTTCTCTTTCCAGTACAAAATATTAAAAGTTTAAATAAAAGCTTTTTTGTTTTTACTAATATATTTTTATTTTATTTTGTTAATTTTTTTAAAATATTTCTAATAATTCTTACTACTTTTTGCAACATACATACATGTATATGAGAATTTAGTCACTGAAGGTTGATATATAACCCCTTTCCACATTAATTTTTATATTCTATATACGTATTTCGACAACTAAGTTGTCATAATCAGCAGATAATTCAGTCACACCTGGAAAACTACGGCAAAATACCAAGTCACATTTCACTAACTTCAGCAAATCCCTTTTATGGGATGCAAACGACAAAGTCGAGGTCAACAAAAAATCGGGAATTTACGGAATTAAATGTCTAGATTACAGTAAACGACACATAGGACAAACAAAACGATCGATAGAAACCTAGCATATTGCGCACATAAAATTCAATCGTCCAAAAAAATCCTGTTTAGCAAAACATGTGATGGAAACTAATCGTAGTGTTAACGCGGATTGTTTGCATTTGATAAAGAACGTGTGTAATTATCGCGAACTAGATACGTATGAAAGCATGCACATTTTGAAGAATAAATTCCATGTGTTGAACACCGGCCTGGGTCCCAACCATAACTCATCTCTCTTTGGTTTCTTAAACGACAGATAAGGGATAGTGTCATAAGCGCATGTAGATATTTTTCTTTTCTTTCACTTTTTTTTTTGTTTTGTCTGTCATCTTAGTTTGAGACTAGAATATAATCTTTTAAAAATTATGTCTAACGAATGTACAGTGTGCGTTTAGGCTCTTGACGGTACATATCGTGTGCGGAATTTGTTTCGTACGGGTATTTTACCGTAGTTTTCCAGGTGCGACACTGTTTAATTATCTGCTGATGATGACAACTTAGTTGTCGAAATACTTACACAGAATACGAAAATTAATGTGGAAAGGGGTTATACACCGACCTTCAGTGATTAAGTTAATCAACCACAGGCTCCATCAAAATTACTATGTATGTGAGAACTCTTGCTTTTGTTGGTATTTTGTCGGCTTTCTAAATATACGCAAAATGCTAGCTTTGCATATTATTACTTTTTATAATGTAATATATATGTAATATACAAACATATACAGTATTTCTTATTTAATATTCACATAAACGCCTTCAAATACTGATCACAAAAGTACTGTTAGTTTTTCTTTTATAGATTTCGTTGTTCTTCAGAAGGAGAGCGTCACATGTCCCAACTGTAACAAAATATATAAGCATAGGCGAAACATGCTCCGTCATATGCACTACGAATGTGGCAAGACCGCTTCTTTTCAGTGTTTATACTGCAACAAGTGCGTCAAGCAAAAGTATAATTTATTCGCGCACGTTTCTGGAATGCATCCCGATAAAGTTGATGATTTTTCTTTACGATTTAAAGAAATTCAGCCGATGTATAGATCCCATGACCAATACTGGAATTAACATTCGTTATAAATAAATAATAAAAGATAAAATGGTTGTTTTATTCTTTTGTAGTTCGTAAACTATTTTATACTGTGAAGTTCGGGATTTGCATTTTATAAGTAAAAGATTAAAAATTAGCTGGAATTGGATTTCCACTAAGAAGTGGAAATATAACTTGGTTATTGAAATGTATGTATACACTTTTAGATCTCATTGTTTATATATATATATATATATACATATACATACAATGTTCTTTTTCTAGACATAATTTGTTTGTATTCTGTAGTAATTTTTCATTACTATCTTCATTTATACATTGATATCTTATTGTCACACAACAGGTGGATTGTTTTATATCAATCTTTATGTTTAAGCGTTTATTCTGAAGTATGTTGAAGGTTTCCAATCATTCTCATAGCAGGAAATGTTACTTCTATATATTTATTACTGTTGCATCTTGAAGTTGGAGTGTTTTGGCATGATGATGAATTAGACTAGTAACGTTGAGGACCACCGATGCTATATATTTACTTTCAACGTATTTTCTGTAGACGCCGATTTCGTCTTTTAGAGGAATGTATTATTATTTTTTGCTACTAAGCTTTTTTTGACGATAATAAATTTTATATTTTCATTATTATTTTATAACTTGATTTAGCATCCATAAAATTCAACTTTATCGTCTTAGTCCTTTATACGCTTGAAAAGGAATTGTTCATTATCATCGTCAAATAAGTGTCAAAATCAGCACAAGATCTTTAATTCGGTAGAAAAAATATATGAATTTCGTAATTAAGAGTTACTAATTAATTAATTTTTGTAATAGTTTTTATTAATATTATTAATAATTGTGTTGAACTGGCAATATAAGATATAATACAATCGCTGCAAGAATCTGCAGAAGACACGTTATTAAAGAACTTTTGAAAACGACAATTGTAAGTGGTCATCAATTTAAAGAAACTATAGAACATATAACAGGAATTTGCAAACTACTTGCAGAGAAGGATTGTACACAGGGACACAATACTGTACGAAAAATTATGCACCAAGAATTTGCACTCAACCATCAACTCGTAAAAACTGAAAGTAAATAATGATTATAAGTTATACTGGGACAAGACAATATACACAGATGGAAAACTTACGAATAACAGCCTATATATGACACCTAAAAACGAAAGGAAATTTACATAACAGACTTTGCAATAGGAAGTGATATAAATATTACACCAAAAGAACAAGAAAAGATAACAAAATTTGCGTGGAATATTTACGTGCAATCAAATTGAAAGAGCTTTAGAATCAGAAAACAGTATCGATAAGACCAATTTTGGTGTCAGTAAAGGCATTACAACAAAATAATTTCGCCATCACATAAAAACTATAAATAAATCCACACACACACACAAATATACAATAAGTAATTTTAAAAACAATAGCAGAACAACTGAACATTTCTTAATCAACAATAGAATATATCATAACCTGATCCTGACCATCCAGTATTCGATCAATGTAATCACAAATATAATAACCATCGAATAGATTGATAAAACATCATAAAGCTTTTGGTAAGTACCATTTTGTGATGGTCAATAAATAAGACGGTACAATATCAGCTGCGTACAGTCCGAGCTCAAATCTATTGATATATGGATTAAGTGTAATAGCAAATAATAATGTATTGTGAACCACTACTTTAGTCAATTTTTATTGCGAAAATGTAGGACTTATCTTATTATTACATAATATTTGACAGGACCAAGAACTATACATTTAAAGTAAACATAAACACACACTTTTTTCTCCTCTATCAATTTTCAGTGCAAAATATTAAAAGTTTAAACCAAAGCTTTGTTGTTTTTGCTAATATATTTTTATTTTACTTTGTTAATTTTAATGGTTTCTTTAACATGTTTTTAGTAATTCTTAATATTTTTTGCAACATAGATACATGTATGTGAGGAGTCTTTGTTTTGTTGGCATTTTGTTGGCTTTGAATATTATTATTTTTTATAATGTAGTATATATGTAGGATACTTGCATATATGTATTTGTTCAGTATTTCTTATTTCCTGTTCATACAAATATCAACATATTATACTGATCACAAAAGTATTGTTAGTTTTTCTTTTATAGATTTCGTTGTTCTTCAGAAGGGGAGCGTTACATGTCCCAACTGTAACAAAATATATAAGCATAGAGGAAATATGCTCCGCCATATGCACTACGAATGTGGCAAGACCGCTTCTTTTCAGTGTTTATACTGCAACAAGTGCGTCAAGCAAAAGTATAATTTGTTCGCGCACGTTTCTGGAATGCATCCTGACAAAGTTGACGATTTTTCGTCACGATTTAAAGAACTTCAACCGATGTATAGATCCCATGATCATTACTGGAATTAATATACGTTATAAATAAACAGTAGAAGATGAAATGGTTGTTTTAATCTTCCTGTGGGCAGTGTAATGTTTTATACTGCGGATTGTCGCTAAGAAATGAAAAATATAGCTTGGTTATTAAAATTCTATCTTCTTCTGGGCTTCCGGGTTGGAGCCGCGCCACTGGTGTTGCACTGAAACTGACTGCAGTTTCAGTGCAACAAATAGTAGCAATAGTAGAGCCCTGAAGATGTCCCATACGAGTGCGTACGAAACGTCGGCAGTTATACCAGTGACGCGGTTCCAGTCCGGAAGCCCAGAAGAAGATAGTATGGACCACGACCGCGGAAGTCTACGTACCAGGTTATTGAAATGTTTGTATACAATTTTAGATCTCGCTAAGTATGTTTTTAATTTTTTGCTATAAACAATGCTAGTTAAATGTATGTTCTTTCTCTAGACACAATTTGTTTCTATTCTGCTGTAATATTTTTTCATTTTGTTCTTCATTTATACATTGGTACATGACAGATGGATTATCTTGCATCAATTTCTACATTTAAGCATGTTATTTTGAAGCACTTAGAAAGTGTCTAATAATTCTGATGGTAGAAAACGTTACTACTTTCTGTTATTTTTTTTTCATTACTATTGCATCTTGAGTGTTTTAGTATGACGAATAATTAGTTTAGTAACGGAGAGAACCTAGAAAACTACAGCAAAATACCTGTACGAAAACAAATTGCGTACAGGAACCGTACCGCTGAAAGCGTTTTTTTTTTTTTGATAATAGTAAATTTTGTATTTTTAATATTATTTTATTATCTGGTGTTCATAAAATTCAACTTTATTGTCTATGCCTTTAGACGCTTAAAAAGGAATTGTTCATTATCGCCGTCAAATAAGTATCAAAATCAGCACAAGATCTTTAATTCAAGAAAATATACAAACTTCATAATTAATAGCAATTAATTATTTTTTGTAAAAGTTTTTAATAATATTAATAATAATAAAATGAATAATAATAATAGTAATTGTTTTGAATAAGCAATACAAGACGTAATGAAATGAATACAAGGATCTATAGAAAACACGCTATTGCAGACAATGTCATCAATTCAAAAGAACTACAGAACATATAACAGGAAGGTGTAAACTTCTTTCAGGGAAAGGTTATACAGAGAGGCACAATATTGTAGCAAAAATTATGCACCAAGGATTTGCACTCATCAACTCGTAAAAGACAAAAAGTATCCTTGATTGATTGATGATTATGTTATACTACGATAGTATACGCAGATAGACAAATTAGGAGTAACTGCCACCTTCAAATAGACGCATGAAATATAAAACTTGTAGTAGATACCGTTCTGTGATGGATAATAAACAAAACCACAATATCAGCTGCGTACAGTCAAAGTTTTAAGCTATTAATATGAGTTATGTGGAAAGTTTTCCAGCGTTAGGCTAGTAATAATAATATTTACTCACCTAACAGATTGATACAAACTAATTAATTATAAACGGAAAAAATGAGAACAGACTTAATTACTAATACAATAAAATTTATATTTATGGCGCGGATTTTTGTTGATGCAAATGTTTTTATATTGTTAAGATAATTTTTCGACCTACTCAGCTTGAATTAAATACGTTAAACAAAATATTACCTGCGCTAACGCTAAATATACTGAACGAAATAGTGTCATCTGTAATTAATTATAAGCACGATAGAGCATCAAGACTTTATCTATTATTTATTTATTATTTATGTACCTTTTCGATACAGAAAAATAATGGAAAAAAGACAGCCTCCCTCTGTTTCGCATATTGATAACTGAAACTTATGTAGGAAACAGGGTATTATCAATATTTGAATGATTTTTTCTAACATTTATCTGTTTAGCAAACCACGGAGTGATATGTCTGACTACACACGCTCTGGGAACTTTGTTGTCGACCTGTGAGATAGACACGTTCTCGTTCTGTCGCTCAAATACAATCGTGTGTTGTATGAGTGAGGGAGGCAATGTTTTCTCATTATTTTTCTGTACCGAAAAGGTACGATAAAGTCTATAAGGGAATCGTTCGTTAATAACACAAGTTTACCTGATGAAGAGTGAATCTCTGAAACATACGTAGTAAACAGGATATTATTAATATTTGAATGATTCCTTTAAACATTAACGAAAGAGCAGTCCAATATAAATTGATGTATGTAACATATATACAAAAAAACTTTATTGGCCTCATATTTATTACAACGTCATTTGTATATTCACCCAGCCATAAATTCGACTCTGCCAATAAAGTTCTATTTTATGTACGCAACTTTTAAGTATGTGTATATTCCTGGTTTTCATTCACATAACAATATCTTTTATGCTAGTGTATAATCAATATTAAAGTTAAATGTAGAACATGTATTTAAAGTCTGTGAAATTGTAATAAAAATGTCAATCGAGTAACAATAATTATAATAATAAATTGGAATAAAAATAAAAATAAACTCGAACAAATCAATTGTCGACATTTAGCATTTAAATTTACCAAATAAATAATCTAAAGATAATACATAATAATAAAAAAGAAAACAATTTTTCTAAAATTCGACACTTCGTAATTTAAATATGTACAAATTATTCTTTTGAGAATATAACAATTCTTCCTATACATTAATTTTTACGTAGCTTTCCCTTCCGATCTAACGTTTACAATATTTTATGTATATAGTAAGTATTTTTACAAATGTGCTTGTGACTGCTAATTAATCTTTTTTAGGTTACAGCAGAAAGATGTTTATCTGTGATAGATGTAATCGTTCATATAAATATTTGAGGAACATGAAAGCGCATCAAAAATACGAATGTGGCAAGGAACCAACACTAGTTTGTTTTGAATGCGGTTATAAGGCGAAGTTAAAATCGCGCCTGAAACAACACCTCAGAATGATGCACAAAATCGAATACGTATGGTAGACATTCACAACGGAGTGGTACTTATTGATTGATAATTTATAATGTATTGTTATTATATTGTTAGATACTTTAAAAAAATTGTATTAAAATGTATTTCAGGATAGTAGGAAATTATTTTTTTAAGAGTTAATTATAGTTTCAGAATGTTTAGGGAGTAACGCTCAGTGTATACAATAGTTTATTTATTTTACTGTTAGTTTTTGGCATTTAAAATGCTTATCATTTTGATTGTATCTTCGAGACTAAATATAGGTACATGATTTGATAAATATTTGAGCGATTTGGTGTTAGAACGTCTGAAAGCATTAATGGATTTTTGTTTTATTTTCTCTTTTAATTCGACAATTTAAAAATTTTGCGTTTCCTTTTTTTTGTGCAAGAAAGTCAATATGCCAAAGGCAATAAGAATACTTATAGATATATGTTATCTGTATTTCATTACATGATTATGGTTAACTTTTTGTAAAGAAAATCGCTTGTATAAGTATATACAAACAATGAATATACACTACCGACCATAAATGAGGAATCACTATAGGTAAAATACAAAAAAAATAGTAACACTTTTGGTAAAACAATATATATATATATATATATATATATATATATATATATATATATACGAATAAAAATGTAATTGCTATAAAAATAAACTATATATCCTTACAAGATATCCACTTTTACACTTAATAACATCTTTACAAATTTTATGAAGTCTCGACACAAGTTTTTGACGAGTTTCAACTGGAATATTGTTTCAAGCATTGGTAAGGTGTTCCTACAGCTGTTGCTGCGATTTTGGACAATGCTCTCTCACTTTTCTGTCTAGTTCACCCCACAACAACTCGATAGGATTCGTATCGGGCGATTGTGCGGGCCAAACCATATTTGCAAGTCCTCCTTCTTCTTTTTGTTTCACATTATCCTTACAAAGTTTAGCACTAAGTTTGGGGTCATTATCTTGTCGGAAGTAAAAAGCTTCTCCCTTCTCTTATCAATTTAATTCCGGACGGAATTGCGTGTTCGTTTAAAATTTTCGAAAATCTTCCAACACCATTAAAAGAAAATGATCCCCAAACAAGAACTGAACCTCCGCTATGTTTAACTATTAGCACAACACATTTTGGTATCGTCCTTTTGCCAACTCGTCTGCGAACAAAAATGCACCGATTACGTCTAAACACTGTTGGTGCTCCTTGGCCCATGGTAATCGTTTTGTACGATTTTGTGATCGTAGCAATGGTTTACGAATAACAAATCGCCTTTTTAGTCCCACCATTGACAAACGCCTTTCTATGGTAGTCAGCGACACCGTCTATTCTATTTAGATAGTAGTTCCAGCCGCGAATCTTCTTCTCTAGTGGTCATCCTTGATCTTCCGACACGTTTGTTTGTTTGCAATGTACCCGCTGTTATGTACCTTTTCACTGTCCCTTGTGCATGATATGTTAGTTTTAATTTTTACTTTATCGTCCGCAGTGACAATTTTTCTTTGTGTACCATAATGATATTATAGCACAAGAATTTCTGCACTCAATTCCTTTCTTTCTGGCATTTAGTGGCATTTAGTTCACGAATACTCGTATTGCAACTTACTCGGACAGATTCTAGACGAATACTAAATTTTTCTTAGATTGTAAATTCTGTGTGGTACCACAAACATCTATAAATTGTTTCTTAGAACCATTATAATCTTGTAATATAAAAAAAAACTCTTTTAAATAAATATTTTCAGGTAAAGTATTAATACTAAATACAGGTCATAAAACGATTAAAGGAAATTATAATATTTTACGCAAACAAATATGATAATATAATTTACATAATGATCCGAATATTATTGGAAAACTTCCCAGAAACGCACTCAGGTTTGTTACTTCAATTGCCCCTACCGAAACCTAGGTCGATTCTATCGATAGTATGTGATCTCTCATTTATGGCCGAAATGACATGCATACATAATATGTATGGTTATACCTCTTTTTCCTTTTTAACTTTATAGTATAGTTAACAAAAAGGAATTCCTTTTCTACTTTTCATGAACGTAATTATATTGAACTTAACCTTTATCATGCGCGTAATAATGAAGATTTTACATACTGTCAGTTACGAAAATTGTCCTACAACCCTTGACAGTAATATATGAGGATCGTCCAGAAAGTAGAAAATAATTAGAACGTTGGAGAACAATAAAAGTTGCTTTACACTTTCTATTACTATGTCTGTATACGTTATTGATTCATTAAAGAATGGCCTCTTTCAAGTCATTATCAATTGTGAAGTGACTACTGCCTGAGAAATCTTTCAATTTGAGCAGAAGATGAAAAACCACTAGTCACTAAGTTTGAACTCTACGGTGAATGCTTAAAAACTTCCCACGCGTCCCGCTGAAGCAAAGCTTGTGTCGACGCAGTTGAATTTGGACGAATGTTATTCTAAATCAACGCAGCGTCGTTTACTTTGACTAGTGAAGCTGATATAGTGTCATCTAATAAATTTCTGCATTGTTTCTCCTAACGATTTGATAATTTCGATACCACACCCTTTGTATTTATTTTTTTTTTTTTGATATGGGGAATAAAGTCTTTTAACTAACTGACGCTTTTGGTTATGTGAGACCCACGTTTCATCACCAATAAGAGTACTCTCCAAAAAATTTTCTCGAAAATATGGATTATTATTATCATTACTACAATATTATTATAACAGGCTCTTGCTCATTAGGAACAAGAGTCTGTTATAATAATAGTAATGATAATAATAATCCATACCTTCGCATCTCCCAACAGTTTAACCCCAATTACAAAGGGTTTGATAGACCATGAGCTATTACAGCCGTGCTCGTGGTGCGACCTAAAATTTTTGCCAGTCAGCATTCGCTTAAATGCAAAAAAGCAACCACGAAAAATCTTTCTGGACAGCAGGCCATCGCAGGTAAACTCGAGACTCCCGTCGTGATAAGTTAGTGCCTTATCACTGAGTTATCAGCTGGCTACATACAAGTTCTACTTACTTTTTCTTGCATTTATCAAACAAAACTTGAGATGCATATCTGGTATATACTTCTTTATAGTTTAGGTCTTTTTTTACAATTTCATGAAATAAAACTTGAAATTTCAGAAAAATATTTTAACCTAAACTTTCAAACGTAAAACATCTATCGTCTTGAATATTTAATCAATTTGGTTTTGATGACAGTTCTTCATCGTTAACGTTCAATCGTCCGCTATTTCTTAAATGTGTTACACCATTTTGTAATATTAATTCATAACTTATTAAAGATGATGAATTGGAGTTTCATTTGTAACGTAGGTACTCTTTGGTAATCTGCCCATGAATGTCGTTAGGACGAACTTTGCACTTAGTGGAACCACTGACTTTGTCACACATTTCAAACACGTATAACCTGCAAGCAAAGGTTGGCAGCAGCTCTAATCAGTTTAATAGTTGAAAAATCAGCTTAATAGTTGAGTCATTGGAATGGCGTTGGTGGTGTGGAGTCCATTTGAATACTTCTTTACGTTCTGGATGACCTCTATATTTCCATGAGACAATATGAAAAAAACTAAATACAAAGTAAAATACGTATCCTAATGTTGGCTAACACAAAAGCAAATGACAGAACAAATGATAATATCTAAGTGACAGCTGCCTTCTGGAAATAATTTAACTAATTTTTCTGGATATGAATTTAGTTAATTTTTGCGCTAAAAATGATTCCTTATTAAAAACGTGTTTATGTTTTTTATTATTCCCACTAATTTTGAGGCGTGAATCGTTTTTTACAACGAAAATCATAATGCATTTGTTTAAAAAAGTCAAATTTAGTATTGACAACACAATTTCTAAGTAATGAAATTATGACATATGGTTTGTGTATTTATAGACGTCCAAAAACGTACACACTAAGCATTACTTTCTTAGACATTTCGATAATAATTGTAAAGTATTTGTTAGAAATATTTTTGTATATTATGTGCCTTAAACACGTTATTTCTTATAATTCACGTTTATATTAAAAAAGTATATATAGATTTTATTTTAAATAAATTTTTAATAACAAAATAAAGCTATCTTTTCTAAACAACATTCTTTTTTTGTGAAATTGCTCGCTGATTTGAATTTGTATGACTACTATGAATTTTTATTGAATGCGTTTATTTTAGGAAAATTCAAATTTGATGGTGGAATAACATATCAGTGCCATATATGTTCGAAAATGTACACGAGAAAGAACAGTCTCTATTTACATGTCAAGTATTTCTGTGGCAAAGAGCCGAAGTTCACTTGTCCCATACAAACGTGCGTGTACAAAGGAAAGCTTAAACAGCATATCAAACAACATTTAAGAAACGTACACAAATATACTGAAGAAGAAGTAAATAAAACAATTATACTCAAGCTTAAATAATTCCAGTTCGTATGTTTTAACGAAAGATGACGTATTCTGTCAGTCAGATGAATCAATTGATATTATAAAATGATACGAAAATCCAGAATAATAGATCACTGAGATCAATTTACACAGCCTAATAATTCGAGCTAGGTAAAGTGGTATTCTTTTCGGTTTCGGGTTGGAGTCACGTTAATTCGCGCGCCAGCGTTTCGTTCTGAGACACCCTCAAGACTTCTCGCTGTTAAAATTGACGTTGTTGAATTAAAACTCGTCAAGAGCAGTAGACGGCATGAGTATATCTCTTGAACGAGTCTACAAAACATTGACGAGTAAAGTAGCAGTGGTAACGATCCTACCCGGAAACTGAAAAAAAGACTATATACAACAGCCGTGAAAGTCTACAAACCAGTATTCATGAATGCCTAGAATAATAGGTTATATCATCGTAAAGTGTAATGACACTGGAGGCCAGAATTGTGACTAAATGCGTATTTCTTAATCAGTTGCAACAATTATAAACGAAATACAAAAAATTTATGTCAATAGATTATTTTAAACTAGATTTCTATATTACATATTGTTCGAAATTTTTTATGGTATACAACTTGTAACTCGAACTTGGAACTTATCATGGTTGCTATAAATTATGTGTAGAATTTTTCATATTTTACGACTATTCATTACTCCTCAGCAGTTGAATGTAATTGAAGTGAATATTAACGTTAAAAATAGTTGTTTCATTCAATGTTTATATTTTAATATTACTTTTAAATGTAAATTCTCAACAGATAATCATTTCATAGCTATTTAATGAATGCAACTGTCCAAATAAAGCATTTTCTATATTTTTAAGTATTATATGAATATTTTGGCTTCATGAGTTAGATGTTAAAGTAATTCCAAGTGTAAAAACTTATATGGTTCAATTGGAAACCATTTCAGATTTTATGAGAGATAATATTAAACAAAGTTAGACAGGAGAATTAATTTAATACATTCGATTATGGTAATTTTGATGGAGCCTGTGGTTGATTACTTAATCAGTGATATACAACCCCTTTCCACATTAATTTTCGTGTTCTGTATCTCATCATCAGCAGATAATTAAACAGTGTCGTACCTGGGAAACTACGGCAAAAATACCCGTACGAAAGCAAATTCCGCACACGATTTGTACCGCTGAAAGCCAAAACGCACGCTGTGTGCGTTTTATCTGCTGATGATGACAGCTTAGTTGTCGAAATACGTATACAGAACACGAAAATTAATGTGGAAAAGGGTTATATATCAACATTCAGTGATTTAAAAAAGAACATTTAATTATGATTTTTACATCTCAATAAAAAAATTGTCTACTAGATTTTTTTTCTTACGATCCTAAGTTTTGTGAAATAGTTAAAACTTGCAAATATTCTAATTTTCATTCTTTATTTCCTCAATAGTTGAAAGTTATATTTCGTGTGCAATTAATGATTTAAATAATTCTTTAAATAATAATAATGATCCATGCCTTTAGATCCCCCAATACCTTAACACTATTTACAGGGCGCTTTGGCAGACTATGAGTTATTATTACATCTGGCTGTCCGTATTCCCTTACACGGGAAAGGGTAACCACGAAAAAATCTTCGCGGACAGCAGGTCATTGGATTCGAACCCGAGATCCCCGACGTGAAAAGCCAGTAACTTGTCATTGAATTATCAGCCGACTTAAATACTGGTAATGACAAAATTCCATCACTAATTATTAAAAATTTTATGAATTACATCCGTAGCTATGAACTTATTTAGAAAATTTTTCAATGAACAGAGATATTATCATGGTTCAAAGTATCTTGTATTAAGCCTTCATTTAAAAAACGTGACAGCAACAACCAATTAATTATCTTTTAAAGACCAATATTTTCTTAATTCATTAACACGGCTTCTTTTCACATTCTACAAGGACAGTATTATTCCAATTTGTAAAATAATTTTTTTCCACTATAGACAAAAATGCTCCGTGTCTAGCTTTATTTATTAATTTAATTAAAACACAATAATCACGATATACTGTTACATAAATTAGAAAGGTATAGTATTAATGGTGTGTTATTAAATTGGTTTAAATCATGTATAAAAAATCGTCAGTACTTGGTTGTTTGTGAGGGGCAGTGAATTATCTATATTACCTATCGATTTAGTTACTCTACACAGATTTATGCTTGGACCTACTTTGTTTTTGAACTTTATAAACGATTTTTCTATATCATTCTGGATGATACTATCTCTCTATGTTAACACTTTGTCATTATTTCTAATAGTATTCATAATCTTTCCAGTAAATTGGAAAATATAGTCACTGAAATAAATCAAAGGAAGTTGGTTAATAATTTGATAATGATAAAGAAAGAAAATATATTAATTTATCAAAGATTAAAACAGACGGACCTCTTGGTTTTATATCCATTATAATCCCTAAAATTTTTTTCGATAAAAACTCTTCCTATTCTCTCTATATCTGCAATTTGCTGCCACAATATGAAGCCATATTTTAACGTGTAACTATAATTTTCTTCGTATTATCTTCTGAATCTTTTCGGTTCATCTGCAATTATAAATAGGTGAGTGTTTTTCATATTTTGTTAAATATCTAACAATATTTAAAAATTTCTTTGGGACCAAGTAATATAGGTAATTTTGATGGAGCCTGTAGTTGATTAACTTAATCACTGAAGGTTGATATATAACCCCTTTCCACATTAATTTTCGTATTCTGTATACGTATTTCGACAACCAAGTTGTCACCAACAGCAGATAATTAAATAGTGTCGCACCTGGAAAACTACGGCAAGATACCTGTACGAAAACAAATTCCGCCAAAACGCACACTCCACTGTGCGTTTTGGCTTACGGCGGTACGGTTCGTGTGCGGAATTTGTTTTCGTACAGGTATTCTGCCATAGTTTTCCAGGCGTGACACTGTTTAATTACTTGCTCATGATGACAACGTAGTTGTCGAAATACGTATACAGAATATGAAAATTAATATGGAACGGGGTTATATATCAACCTTCAGAGATCAAGTAATATAGGATAAGAAAATCGTTCACATAAAACAAAACAAGAATTAATATATGATTGTGTTTTGAAAATATTCACTTTAGTCACTTTCACCTCTTGAGACAAAATAATAAATTTCTTTTTTATGTATTGTGAAATACGTACATAATTTTACGCCCCAAAAAACTTTTGAGTTTTTACCATCAAAATAATTTAAAGAAAACGAAAGCATTTATATTATATGCCTTTCTTTTCCTTTTTACTTTCTTCTTCTTTCTACAGTGATAATTTAATTGAATCTAAACTAGAATTTATTCTTACTTAAATATTAACTTCTGGGGATTAATTTTAACACTTGGAAATCTTCCAATAAAATTTCAAACAATATCACTTTAACTTGAACTACCCCATATATTCTATTTATAAAAGAAATAATTATTTCAGTGGAAATGATAATGTAGCTACTATGAAGTTAATCGTAAGTCGAGCAGCTTATCCAAGTAAAAAATGTATTGTACTAATGAGTGTCCAAGAGATAAAAGTTATTTTTATATTTTAAATATTTGATACTTTCAACTTAAATTAGAAGCCCTTACGTTTATGGATTTTTGTATCATTTGTATTATCTTGCCAGTACTTGTGATGACATAATTTATATACTATTTTACTTTTGGTTTAATCATTATTAGAATTAATTTTTCTATAAAATTTTTTTCTGCTATCTTAATTAACGTTACTTTTATGTAGAACTGATTTTATTTTTAACCAATTGTATTTGAATTCATATGTAACGTGAAAAATAATAAATTTTCGAACCAATCTAAAACATTTTTATTTTTCTTGATTTAGTTTTTATAAAACTAAGGCTTTGATATATGCGAAAATATTGTCATATTTATTAATTTATTATGAAACGGGTGAGTATGTTAAATATTTTGTTACCACGTAGCGTATCCAATGAAGTTATTTATAATTTGATCAAATATTAGATAGCAGTGAATATTCTTCTTATAATTTCAGAAAAACGTTTTCTTCTTTCTTGGTAATGATGTAACTTTAAATATAAATTAATTAATATCTGTGCTAGAAGTGTGGTAGATAATTTTTGACTCGTGACACTGTACACCATGTTATAAATAAAAAATTAAGACACGTCCATTTGCCGGGCAAATTCATGAAACACACGCATTTGGCAAGGAGCAGTTCTTTTCAGAGCTACCTTGATGCCGGGGGTAAGCGAACTATCGAAGCGTTTGATTACGTAAATTCAGGCCCAAAGAATTTCTTAAAAAGATAACATTTGATTAAATTTTGAGTAGTCTCAGTAATACACTTCCTATTCTTGTAAACTTAAATAGAAAACACTGCCAAAAGTTTAGTCACTATTTCGGACTAGTTTCGCTACCGTCCATAAATATTCGCCCACGTATATATTTTCATATTATGTCAATAAACTATATTATAGCCTAACTAAAGCCAATATATTATATATTTTCAGTACTTATGTATTTAAGTACTTTAAAACTAAATTATCGACAATGGCCATTTTACAACGCAGGTAAGACGATTGAATAAAAACCCTTTTCTTGGAAATTTTAAATACGATTACATTAGGACATACATGAAGCTACGAGAGATATCGTATTTCTATAAAAATTTTAGTTTTCATTCAACTTTCGAAGTGTCAAAAGTTTTTTGTGAATTATTTAAAACAAAGTCGATATTTTGAATAATACCGCTGATTTGCAAAAATAATAGACAAATGACGAAATTATTGAACTTAACCCGCAGAGCTGTGGACTATAATATTAGAAAATATAAAGACACTGGTAGTGTATTGAATAAAAAACGGCCAGAAAATAAATAGACAAAAAACTGTGACCGAAAGTTGCAACAGAGGCAAACATTAAGCGGAAGAAGCCATTTAGCGGCGCAACTGTGAAAGGCGTTTATCTAAAGAAAAATTATTTGAAAGAGTTGCCGTGCTAAAGCCGCTACTGCGCAAGCAAAAATGGGAAAAAATTAAACAGTTTTACTTGGGAAAGATAATAAGGATTGGATGCTGGAAGCGTGGAAAAAAGTGCTCTGGTTTGATCATGCCTTGCATCCACCACCATGCATGAAGGAGGATTTGTAATGGTTTGAGATTGTTTTGTTGGCACATCTGTGGGAGATCATATTAAAATAGAACGTTACAGAGAAGTTTTGGAACAGAATGCCGTTTCCTCTGGAACATGACTTAGAGTTATAGAAAAATTGGCTCAATTTGTTAATCGGATTTTAAATCCGGTACATCAAAAACAGTTATGGTCAAAGAAAATGTTGATTTAGTCCATGACATGGTTTTTAAGTACAAAATATTGAAGAGGATTTTATACTACTAATTTGGTTTCAGAGAATTATTTACTTCTAGGACACTCGAAATATTAACGCCTGATTAAAATTGTGTCAGACTGATCATATCTGAGGCAAATTTGGAGATAAGCTATCACTTTATTATTATTATATCCATCATTTTATTATGTACTACGTAGGCATATACTACTATGTCCTAACCTGAAGTAACATTTACTGCAAACTTATTTTTCTGAAGACATAATCGTTGGTATCAGTGGCTCGCATGACAAAAAAATTTTTCCCGGCATTGAAGTGATGCATAAAATGTATTTTCATTTTAGATTATGTTCAAAAATTTTTTTTAAGTCCATGTTGGGCAGTAATTTATTTTTCACTGTCGTTGCTATAAAAAAATTATTGACAAAAGTTTATTCAATGTAACGAATGAATTGACAGCATGTGCATCTATAATATTTATACATAGTGCATGTGTTTTCAAAACCAGATAGTTCGATAGTTTCTTTATGTATGTTAGGTTGTATTTTAGACTTACAGTTGGAACGAATATACTAAAATTACAAATACACCATCTATATACCTAGTGAGCGATCGTAGAATTGTGGTTTGTTATGTTTTCTAAATAATTAACGGAATTTAAGGTCCTTCATTTTATTATAAATATTTAGTAATTTGGCTTTTCGTATAATTAAACCATATTTGACCTAACTTTTGATTTTATCATTGCGTGATCATAAAGAATATAATTTTCAATTGTAATTTTTTCCAGAGTACTGCGCGCGAAATAATCATGTATTTAAAAAAAAATATTGAAGTAATTAAATGTTTTTGTGTGTCTTACATTGTGGAACGAATTTCTATATTTCTCAACACATTACCTATATTTAATTTCAAATACGTCATTTTCTAATGACGTATTCCTTTTGTAATTTCTCTTTGAGTTGCATTTAGAATAGTTTAAGTAAACCTTTTATTGAATGGAATCGTTTTAGGACATAATAACTCCGATGGTGGAATAATATATCAATGTCATATATGTTCAAAAATTTACACAAGGAAGAACAGTCTATATTTACACGTAAGATATTTCTGTGGGAAAGAACCGAAATTTACTTGCCCCATACAGAGTTGCGTGTACAAGGGAAAACTCAAACAACATATCAAGCAACATTTGAGGTTTGCACATAAGTATACGGATGAAGAAATTAGCAGGACCAGTATCGCCAAACTTGTATAAAGCCTGTATCTCAAATTCTTAGTATTCACAATTTGTTTCATCGAAATAAAAAATTTGCACTCTATAGATCACTAGGTGTTATAGAAATAATAGGCAAATCCACTAAAACAAAAAAAAGTGAATAGTATATTGAATATTGCGTGTATTTAAAGGAGAGAGCATTAAAGCCATAAATCGGATAGTTTATCCGAACTTGTAGTGTAACCTACATGTACTTCTTCATTTTATTATATGTTTTTGTGGATTCCAATATTATTTATCTTATCGAGCAGTATATGACTATGTATTCAAGTATGTATTCATTAGAAGAACTGATTTTGCTTTCTTGTAATTTCGTTTGTTTTCAATAAATTGTGAAATTTATTTAAGTGTTTAATTTTCCTAATTTTTTGTTTTTTAACCTGGATTTTTGGAAATCACTTATAGTATGTAATTAACAGTAAGCTAATTTATAATTTTAATATAAACATGCTTTCATTTTGATAAAAAACGACAATATATGTACATAAAAGATTAAAGTTAAAGGTTGATAGCTTCCAATCTAATTTGTTTCATACTAGATCTTTGCGAGGTTTCGGACGATCTATAATACAATAAAATATAAGCAATATACTTATTTCTACTAATTTATATTTATATTAATAACATTTAAATAAAGTTACGGGAATTCAGTTATATTTTTTCATATGGCATAGGTATTTTTAAAGAAACGATGCTTTTGATCTCTATTTTCCATTTATAAGTAAATATCTATTATTATTTTTCGCTCTTATAAATAGAATTCACCGGTGCTTGCATTGTTTCTCTTTCACGACATTGAAACGTTGTACTATTGTATATATAATGGTGATTTATTATGATGTACTTTTTTCAATAGCAACTTTTTGACAGATGAAGCGTGAGTCGTGTGAAACTTTCACGCTATTTTAGTTAGTTTTGTGGCATTTCATTTTGGAAAGACTCAGCTCGGCACAGCGCCCAGGCTATATTATGAAAATCAGTGTTCCACGAAAAATGTGTTTCGCGCGCTTAAAGCAATTTATGGTCTACGTAATCGGCCCACCGAACGCACAATTCACTATACCATCGAAGAATTTGAAACGCAATTTTCATTATTGGATAGTACGCAACCAAATAGACCACATCCAGCGCGTAGTGAATAAAATACAGCGATGAAAGCTGAAGAGTGTATGCTTGAAGCTAAGCTACGAAGCTTGACTTATCGTATCCCACAATTTGGCGTAATTTACGTAAGGATCTTGGTTGAAAAATACACAAAATTTAACTCGTTCAAGAACTGAAAGCGGCCGACCTTCGAATTGTTACCGTTTTAGTCTTTCGGCTCATAAAAAGCTTGAAGAAGATCCACTATTTTCGATCAAAATTTAGTTTAACGATAAAGCTCATTTCTGGTTTAATGGCTACGTTAACAAGCACAATTGCCGTATTTTTAGTGAAGAGCAACTCGAAGAGGTTCAAGAAGTGCCATTACATTCAGACAAAATCACGGCTTGGTGTGGATTATGGGCAAATGGAATCATCGATCCATATTTCTTCAATAATGAAGACTGTTGCAACGTAACTGTGAAAGGCACCCGTTATCGCGCCATTATAACGTACTATTTGCTGTCTGAAATTGAAGCGGATGATCTCGACGACATTTGCTTTTAACACGACGACACTACTTGCCACACTGCCCGTGAAAGTATGGCTTTATTGTGAGAACAATTTGGTGAACATTTAATTTTACGTAATATATGCAATGGCCGCTTAGATCATGTTATATCACACCTTTAGACTTTTTTTTTTTAAGATTACGCAATGCTTACATGAATAAGCCAGCTGCGATTGAGCAATTGGAAGCCAACGTTCGAGTTAGTCGCCAAATACCACTTGAAATGCTCGAACGCGTCATCTAATATTTCAACTTCAGACTGGGCCATGTTAGGCGCAGTTACGTACAACATTTGAAGGAAATAATATTTAAAATATAAATGTTAACAATTGTTTTGCATTATAATAAAAAAATACTCGATAAAGTTGAAGCTTTTTTTATTTTTGAAGAAAGTACCTCCAAATGACCCCTTATTTTTTAACACTATCATTATGACGATGCGCGAAAGGGCGTCTGTGGTTTTGCGATTTGCATAGACAAAAGCTTCTGATACGCCATGTGTATGAAGAGACAATATAGACGAATTGCTGCTTTATTATGCAGTCTATTAGAGTACAGTGTATCGAAATTTTGTTATGAACGCATTGTATAATAAATTATACATACAGTTGGGACATCTTTACTTGGCAGTGAGAAAGATGCACTGTAATCCGTAAACACCTACTAATGGAACGACCACGCTTATTATAACAACTCAACAGAGAGGTAGTCTTCTAAATATTATTTAACCTTTGTAGCGGTAGCAGCGCGTACAAGTACGTGTTATTAATCATTCATCTAGAATTGTCTTGATGTACAATATAAAATCGGTTAGGGTAATTGGTCTTTACTTTCTTGATAAAGACACAAGATTTAGAGAATTAAAATATTCATTTTATTTTCAATAACTACTTCCTAGTGCTTTTAACAAACAATTAGGTAGTTTTGTTAATTAAATTTAAATTGAAATACTTATTCTTGCTTATACCTATACGATATTGCCGTGGGATTGTGGTAAATATTACTTTTAACTGAAAAATTTATATTTTCTGTGTGAAAATATTAAAATGTAACTTCTCCAATAATTATCTCGATTTTATATATAATTTGAATAGGCACAAATTCGGAAGCGTTCTCAATTGCTGTGCATTATATGTGTGTAATATCTGCCTAGGTTCACCGCTAAGCAACATATATAGGTTAACTTGTATGATGTTTTAAGGTCGTGGGGCGCAGGCGGCGGTAGAACTGATAAATTCTACACCGTCTGCAATTTGATCTGTGTGTAGTTGGCAGCACAAAACATCTAGATTGAAACACTGATGCCTTCATACGTCAGTGCCAACATGTGTTCGTGCTTATGTATCAAATGCATTTTAAATAATTAGGTTATGATTATCAATGCGACATATTGAAGGAAAGCAGTAGAATCAATCTTACACTGATACCCAATCTTAGTAATCTGTTGTCAACTGCGGACAGATTTTATCGCTCACCACATATATACTTATATAAACAATCTAAAATGTCACGACTACAATTGCGTAATTTAGAAATGCTGAAATCGTTTTATTTCTTAACACAAATTTCTATCAATAATTTGGAAATATTTTCTTATGAAATAAGATGTCAATGGAACCTACCAAAAATGTTAAAAATATACATTAAACTGGCCCATTGCAGCACTATATTAAAAACGCAATTATCTAAATAATAAACAGGAAAAAAATACAGATTTAATTATCATAACTAAGAACAAAGAAATAAAAAATTATAATAATAAAATACTAAATATAATAAAACATACTTTTAGGAAAATAATATTTTATGTTATATTTTAGAAACTATTTCGAGACCATTATTTCGAAAAAAGATATTAGTTGTCTTCAAAAATTCTGGCACTTAATGCCTTGGCATTATTTCTATGTTAAATTATTAATAAATAAATAATAAATATTTATTATGTTAAATAACACTGGTCAACACGATTTTTGCTGATTTCTACATAAGACTTGCTATTTAGTAATTTGGGTGTGGTAAATACGACAATATTGGTTTTTACGTATCACGTTAAAATTTAACTACACCGTATCCTGCTTTTTGAATAATCACTAAAAACGACTAAGTTGTTAAGAACTGATGTAAATTATACAAACTACAAAATTACAACAATCTGTTTATTTAAATACGACAATTACATACATAAATAATTATGCAATATTTTGTACAAATTACAAGAGTATTTATATAAAGTAGCCATTAAACACATAGATTTTAAGGAATACATTTCCGCTTAGAGCATTGTTTGTTTTGGCAATTCTTATGAATATTCCAACAGTAGTCGGCCATCTTATGAGAATCCTATCTTCCTTGGTACAGATTTTCCATAATTTTTAAATCTTGATGAAATAATTCGTCAATAGTTTTCCACAAAACATCCCTTCGTGCATTAATGGACAATACGTGGTGGCGTAGCAACAATTCAACTTGAAAAATACCCTTGTCTGGGTTAGTACCATCGTCAGTAAAGAAATATGATGAACATGTTCTAAATTCAAAGAATTGCAAGCATATAAAGCATATTACATGAAGTCAGCATAATCTAATTTGCTCATGACATAGGTAAAATACACAGCCTTCAAGTATTTGGAATCTGTTGTATAAACGTAAGGGATCTGAAGAGGCCGGAACAAACATTGGATACACAAAAACTCAACTTTCTGGAACTCGTTATAGTATTTATACTCAAAAATTACTTCGCTAGGGCCCAATAGAGCCAAAAGCATAAAATATTGCCCTCAGAATCTTGCTAGTATCTTTAAGTAACAGGGAATTATAGCTATCATTAAATTTGAGAATCTATTTTGCCGGTATATTATATACCAGTGGTTATCACTAATTCATATAGAGAAAGTAAAAATATAAATCAAAGCAACTTAATTCCATATGCAAAAAACGTGATAAAAATATTTTATTCATTTTATGCATATAATTTAAAAAAGCTTCAACAAATTTTATTATCAAAAAGCAATTTTTGGCACTAACTCTGTGTGTACTCCAAAGCATTTAAAGTATAGCGGCATCTCAAAGTTCTTGTTCCAACAGCAGGATGTCTAATGATATTAACAAACTTCATAGAGATAAAAAAATCAATCGAAGCAAAAGTACGCGGTTAACAATAATTTTCTCTCGTAACATAACCGACTTGGAAGAACTTTCTTCTTTTCCGCAACATATGTTAAAATCATATACATATCCTGATGTGGAATAATCTCCCTCTCACACCTTGATACCATTCTTTATAGAGTAGTATTAAACCTTATTTAAAAATATTACGCCAAATATAAGAAAAATTATGCGTTTTAACAGACACATGAACACTTCATAGTAATTTACATTCAATTGAAGTAAAAATGTATCGAAACGCGTTTAATTGTGATGGTATTCCAATCAAAAATTGCGCTCAAATTTCGCTTAAAAATAAACACCAAATATAAACTGCATTATTTGGGCATGTATGATCGAAGTGAGCTTCAAAGGATCGAAAATAAGGTTGATATCAAACCAAACACCTAAATCTTTAAATTCTAGTTTATTATTTGAATGACGTCAATATAGTTTGGTGGTATAAAAGGTGAAGGAGAACGTGTATAAATAATAATAGCACTTTGGGATCATTATCTGTTTTGTTAATTAAGGCCTTAATTTCGTGAAAGTATTGTACGTCATCGATTGATGAAGATATTGTTTCCGTGGTTTATTTATAGTCAAACTCGTTTTACCCAATTTAATTAAGTTTCCATTGTAGACTGGGTTCAATTTATTTGAATTATGTTTATTAATTTTAGTAGTAGCGCTTTTATTTTCTATTGTAATCCGGACTATAGGAATTATAAATGAGGATACTGTTCAAAATTGTGGTTCGATTCTATATTAAAGCTAATTATTTTCATTTTACGTATACTAGATTTTAGTAACAATTTAAGAACGCATCTAATAGTTAAGAAATTAACAAATCCATTTTTCTAGTATACTGAAAGTGTAATCACAAACTTTTACAACGAAAACATCTAGCGTCCAATTCATATAAAAATGATAAGTAGCTTTCTGCTTCTGGGTTTCCGGACTGGAATCACGTCACTTGTATATCTGCCGACGTTTCGTACCCATTTGTATGGGACATCTTCAGGGCTGAACTACTGCACTGAAACTGGTGTAAGTCGATGGGGGACGGGTTTATATATGGTAGTTAAACTACCCAACCGCAACCGTAACTCTCCATTGACCCATGACCCATTATCCATATATAAACCCGTCCCCCATCGACTTACACCACTTTCAGTGCAGTAGTTCAGCCCTGAAGATGTCCCATACAAATGGGTACGAAACGTCGGCAGATATACAAGTGACGCGGTTTCAGCCCGGAAACCCAGAAGCAGATAGCATGGACCACGACCGCGGAAGTCTACTCTACGTACCAAATTGATAAGTAGCTTGTTTCTTGTAGAATATTAGTAACACTGTATAATGTACTTTATTATTTAGAATATGTATTGAAACATTTCTATGATTTTAGATATACTTGTGGACAGCGCGTACATCTGTGGAACTTGTGGTAAAGTGTTTAAGCAAAAGAACAGCTTTTACAGGCACGTCAACTACCTGTGCGGAAAAAGGCCCAGATTTAATTGTCCCATAAAAGAATGCCGATATGTGGGTAAACTGAAACAGCACATAAAGCAACACTTGCAGCACTATCACAAAGTGAACATGGTTAATATAAATATGAAACGTAACGACACAATCTAGGAAACTAGTTTATTGATATCTATTAATCAGTATTGTATTTGCGATATTATGGATGAAACCTATGGATATATTTCAAAGAAATATTCTTACGGTACTAAATGTTTGTGATTGTTTTTACTGTATCTAGGATTTTCTTTTTATATTTCTATTGTTTTTGCTTTTTAGAGTAAATAAATGTAGTATATGTACTATTCAATTTGTGTATTCTTGGGTTACTGCCGAGACAAGTTTCGACTACTTAAAAGAAGTACTTTTTATAAATACCATTGTTATCCTTAAATTCCTTATATACACTTTTAAATATTTTTTCCTCTATATTTCCAGCAAATTACACAAACGTTGGATAACGCAATAGTAATACAATCACGAAATACTGGGTTTTTTTTTTTGGAGACAGAAAACTAAATTGAAATAAAACACAGAAGAATGTTTTTAATATCCATGAAATTGGCTTTATTTGAAAGATCATTTATGGCATTAATGTTTAAATATGATTTCGGACATGTACGCTGGCGCGTACATCGCGTAATCTAGAGGTCGCTTTTTACACACTCTTCGCAGTAAATTAGGCTGTATTTCGGCAATAAAGCGTCGAATGTTGGCGTCCAAGTGCTCAATTGCTTCAGCGGCCTAAACATGCGACTACATATTCCCAGAGAAAATAATCTAATGCAGTCAAATCGCACGAACGAGGTGAAATTTCGTGAAATTAATCGTTCATCAAATGTTTCTTTCAGTAAATTGTAATTTTTAATTGTATCTCCCGCATTTGGATTATCATCAACACTACGCTGAACAACATCAATTGCTTGTTGTGTGCGCACTGTACGACGTCTTGCGGGATGCGTATTATCGTTTAGAGTAAACGTATTGCGAAAACGATCGATAGTTTCTCGAATTAATCTCTGTGATAGGTGATTATGAGCACCATAAAATGCACGTAGTCTATTCATGATGAATTTCCAAAACAACCGAGAACTGTCAAATCGGCTATCACAGAAAGCAGTATTGCGAATGTAAAGTTCTCTGCCTCCAATAAAACGATTACTTTATTCCTTATGATTGCCCACATGAAATATAATAATAATAATATTTATTCATAATATATAAGAAACATGAAAATCGTCATATAAACTGCCTTACCATATGAAGTATTGATTAATATTGTATGATTCTAACTAAATTAGCCACTGGCAAAATTTGTGTCGTAGTTCAGAGAATCTAGTGACTTTCGGAGAAGTGACAACTTACTCTATAACTTTAAAGAGTAATAGAAACCTTGTCATGGATAGCCTATGTATGGGAAAAAGATTCCTGTTCTTTAATCTCATGCTGTAAGGATGTTTATTCTTTGATTTATAAAAGTATTGTTTGTTTTTGCAGAGAAAAGTAACTCTTTTATAAATGTAAATGGATTAGACAGTTGGCGAATTGTTATTTTTGGAAAGAGTTCGGTATCATGCGCCTTTACGAAATAAAAACTGGCTCTAAATATGGACATTGATCCCAGAATATTATGCTGTGTTTAATTCGTGAGTAATAGGCAGCATAATATGCTGTTATCAAAACGTTTAAATTCATTATTTTTTGAGTATACTTATTGCTGCATAGCATTGAAACACTTCTGACAAAGTTTCTGTACAGGAGTTCCGTTCAAAACCTCATCGATATAGTAGTCGAATAATAGGAGGTGTCGGTATTGTATTTGAAGATCTAAAAACCAAAGGTGAGGAAATCCTTATGAGTAGTGCTGGATAATCGATACAAGTGAACACCTGCTAGCGAATCAAATATTCATACTGTCCGCTGTGGTCGGACAGACACGACTATCCAGCTCTACTCGTGAATTATTGGTGTTGCAGCAAGTGGTCGTATGCATTTCCTTTGTTTCCGTAAATTGTGATTGTCAATGGTGGAGGGGATAATGCAATCCTTCCTGTGTAACTTATACAGAGTGAGCAACAACGATTGACCTGATCATTTACTACTTTCCGCACGCCCCATATCAGTACTTACTTCCTTTTTTCTATCTGAAGTTAGCAGTTTAGTAATTTCTAGTGAGTTTTCCTACTCTATGTTTATGTCATTAATCTTTCATTGACATGCAGTGTACAGAACTTGTCTTGTGATTAATATCCATTATTTATACTTATATGCCAACCTTCGTCAGCCTTTTTAAAGTCTTCAGTTCACATATACGCAGCGAAAATGCTGTTTTCTCTGGAATTTGGTTTTTACATAGTAGCTAGCATATTTTTAATATAATTATTAGAATTGCGTGAGACACTGTCTAATTTCACTTATAAGAGGAAATAAATATTGAGGTGATATGTATGGAAAGAAGTGTAGGATCAGGTCACTCATTGTTGCTCGCACTGTACATATACAGTAAAAATACAACATCTGGCTTTCATTTTAAAGGCAATACCTCCTGTAGATCAAACCTAATTTAAGAAAAAGGTGTAAATCTTATAATATGAATATTTTATTATTAAAAAGGTAACGTACTTTTCTATTGACTTCTGGGTTTAAACCGCTTTTTCGTACTTCTGCTGTCCGCGTTTCGCTTTGACTTATGTAGGATTTCATCAGGACTTAACTGCTGCTACTGTTGTCGTTATTACAGAAGTCTGCAAACCAAATTGGGAAACATATTAACATTAATCAATTCAAGGAGCTATTGAAATGTTTAAATATTTCAACAATCTTAGCTACTATGATGGATATCATTTAGTTTTTAGAAAAACTATAGACTGAAATAGACTTAAGAAATCTAAAGCCTATTTAGTCCTTAAGAAACCTAAGAAGCTCAAAATAGAGAACCACAACAGAATAAGTAAGTCTTATTTACAATGGACAATAGTAGTACAAATCTAGGACCAAGTATAAAGTAACAAAAAAATTTGCTTCAACGTTATATGATTTATTACTGAATTTAATATGAAACCTAATTAACTTCAAGAACCACGGTTAATTTTATAAAAGTTATTAAAAATAACCTCTTTACCATAATGTAGGTTTAAAATATGAATACGCATTTCGATAGATAAGTTGTCATCATCAGCAGTGGAAAAATTAATAACAATCAAACCACTAGCACGCACTTTACATAAGTAAGTGAAGTACATCACTCTGTTAGCATGAGTACAATATGGCTATACAAATACTTATACAGTTAAAAAACAACATTGTGGTAAAGCGGTTATGTTGAATTAACATTTGATATGCAAATAAATTAAAGACAAACTTTATAAATGGAGGTTAGAGGTTACGTTACAATTAGAAAGGTCTGTCTATAAACTAATAAATGACAACGCTAATTTGTATTTATTTCGCAAAATGTACAGTTTTCATAGAACGTAAGCAGATAATCTGATCTGGTCCCCGAAATTTATGATAGATGAAATAATAATTATCATTAAACGCAATTTTAAAAAGCAAACAATGGTGTTTATTGGTAAATTTTAATGGAGACTGTGGTTGATTAAATTAATCAATTGAAGTTAATATAACAACTTTCTACAATAGTTTTCGTATTCTGCATACCTATTTTGACAACTAAGTTGTCACCATCAGCAGATAATCACAGTGTCGCACCTGAAACCACGGCAAAATCCGCACAAAGACAAATTCTATACTAAACTTACACTATCAAAAACCAAACACACATCGTAGA
This sequence comes from Dermolepida albohirtum, assembly GCA_031893035.1. Taxonomy (NCBI): domain Eukaryota; kingdom Metazoa; phylum Arthropoda; class Insecta; order Coleoptera; family Scarabaeidae; genus Dermolepida; species Dermolepida albohirtum. Next base: position 588,802 of record JAVIWB010006067.1, read on the forward strand.
TTCGAATTTACAGTGTGTTTGGCTCCCGACGGTATAAATCTAGTATGGACTTTGTTTTTGTGCGAATTTTGCCGTGGTTTCAGGTGTGACTCTATGATTAATTATCTGCTGATGATGACAACTTATTAGTCGAAGTACGTATACAGAATACGAAAATTGTTGTGTAAAGGAGTTACATTAACCGTAATTGAGTAAGTTGGTGTTTATTACATAATTTTATTTCGTCGTGTTATCTTGTAATAAATTGAATATCGTGTTGCAAATATTCTTCTATGTAAATTCATAATATACTTATTTATTCTTTTTTAGCAAGTATTTTTAAACATCTAAACCCGACACTACTTGTGAATTTTACATAAATTACTTCGTAGGTACTACTCTAATGATGGCAGCACAAGAATTTTACCCAATACCGAGTTCAACTTATACTTGTGAAGTCTGTCTCAGGACGTATTCGAGGAAAACTAGCTTGTATCTGCACGTTAAGTTCTGTTGCGGCAAAGAACCCAAGTTTCAATGTCCTATTGAAAACTGTAAATATAAAGGTAAATTGAAACAACATGTTAAACAACACTTGAGGAATGTACATAAAATACCCGAAGAAAAACAGCAAGATCTTGTCATTAATTACACTTAATTTAGTTTTTACTTTACTAATAAGTTACTTGACTTCAGAATGTATGTATAGCCCGCAATTTTTATTGCACAATTGTTGCTGTTAATAAAATATTACTTGCCATATTAAATACACGTTTTTAATTATTGGAGTTTAGTTAATATTTTTGGGTTTAATTTTTACTTGGAAGATTTATGCTTAATATTTAAAATAAACATTAGGGTTCGTTTCTTCGATACTGTTATTGGTGTATTAAACTTATATATCAATTTCAGACCAAGAACATCAGTAGCAAAAGTCAATTCCAAAAAACATTGCTTACGCTGAGGTAACATTGTTAAGAAATCTTTTTATCGTCGTTTCATCTCTTTTTTATATTTTTCCTTTCTATGTTATCACATGCACGCCCTTTAATTAATCAACCTTTTTTCTTATATGATCACTTTTTACATGGATACTTAGTGTGTTCAAAATTTAAGCTTTTCTTTTTAACGGTCTAAAATGTTACTATCAAAAGCGATACTAAAACTATTATACAGGGGATATTTACAAAATAATAAATATACGAGGTTTGGTCTAGAAAATTTTTTAGATGGAATAGTGTTAGTGTATTTGTGAAATTAATTATTATTGTACGGAAATTGTAAGTTCTATTAGCAAAGTCGTTTCTATATAATAAAAATAATTAAATTCGCTGCAGATTAGAGAGATACGTGTTTTGTGTAAAAATCAACAACAATGTAGAGGAAGATATCTAGCAGACAATCCGAAGTATTCTTATATCATATCAGAAATACTTAATGCAACGTTCATAATACAGAATTTGAACTTGACTAGAATCCTTCTTCTTCTTGAAGATCTGTAACCGTTTGTCGAGCATTTGAACGTTTTAGATTTTAGTTAACACAATGTTCTTTCATAATTATACAGTTGTTCTCCAGTGTAATAAATTGTTTTTGCGAGTATAGGATGCGACGTTGATTTATAATTTTTTCATTATGTTATTGGTATAACTTCAGAGTTCGGTGATTTAGATATTTACAATGTGAAATTTTAGACTGTCACTTTGATCATTATGTTTCATTGTTTGGCAATATTGTTCATGAAATATGATTTCGTTTTTAGATATGAAGGTTTGATTAAAATACGTGATATTGTGTTCTCAAAAAGATTGTTGTTTTATCTATAAAATCAAATTAATGACAAAATGATGTTGAAAGAAGATTTAAAAAGGTAAAGAAAAGCCCTCACCTCATTAATATTTGTATTCTGGATGCGTACTTCGTCAATTAAGTTCATCAGCAGCAATTAAGTACAGCTTTACTGTCTATACGTGACACTGTACTTAATTTCTGATGATGATGGTTGTCAAAATATGTATCCAGAATACAAATATTAATGTGGTAAGGGTCTCTTTTTTCCTTCTCGATTATTCGATTAACTAGTCTCCAACAAATTTTTACTTTTAAAGATGAGATGTTCTTTAATTCATATTTAAAAAGGGATATTTAACATATATAGATACATATTTAATTCAAATTTATATTAACAAAACGCAAAAAAATTATGCTGCTACATATTGAAGACTTCTATGAACAAAAAATATCTTCGTCAAACGTGTTTTAGTACCACATACATATACACATTGTGCCAATTAAGATGTTACTATCAATAAATCTATTCGATATATAAGGTATTTCTATCAACGTTTATAAACACGAAGGTATGGAAGTAATCGTGGTACCGCGGAGACTGTACATTGTGGCTATGGAATTAAAATACTATCATAATTCTTACTGACATAATACGGTTGTTAAAATGTATATATATATATATATATATATATATATATTAATTAGTGTTTTGATTTTTATTTATATATTTTGAACTGAATATCTTTGAAATTTTGATTGTGGACAACGTTTATTTTAAAAATGTATGGTGAAGGAACATATCAAGTAGGTACACCACTAGATACACGTCAAACGATCTTCAGCTTCAGTAAGCGATAGAATTGTGTATATAGTGTTTAGATTTTAAACGCATTGCGTAATTAGCATTTTCTATTTCTTCCTATGTTTTGTGTGTTTCCCAGTTTCTGAGTCTTCTTTTCTCCATCCAGAAACTGGAAAAATGCAGTAATTTTCGATTAATTCTTCTTTCCACCTTTCAGATACAATCCTCTTTCGCCTACCAACACGTTCCAAGATATATAATAGCGCAATTTTCTTTATTTTTTCCTATCCTATTTCGTTCCATTATGTCCAAATGTCCCAGTCATGCAAGCCTGCGATCTTCAAAATAGGTTATGCTTGTCTCGCTATTTAATAAGATACCTCTCTGTTTGTGCGCCTCTCCCATCTGCTTTGTTTTATTCCTTTTGAATAAACTTAGAAAACTAGAATACCAAAAATTTTAATTGATGCAAAAAGTATATATGTAAATACTCTAAATATTGAAAATGAAAGAAGGAACAAGAAGAAGAAGAAAGAAATACTACGTTATCTTTATACTTTGCTAACTTTTTATGTATTTTTCTTATATATTAGCGTTAGCGAGTTTGAAAGTTGGAACACATTAATTGGCTTATTCGATTTAATACAATATTCATAATTTAATAAGAAAAAAACTACAGCTCAAGTAAACAAATCTTCTTCACTGAAAATGCTAGAGGAAATATTTAATACAATCTCGTGGTGTAGTATGTTTTGGTAATGTTCACTAGTTCGATATCTAATACGGTATATATCGCATGTTAACAGTAAAGAGGTTTATTTCATTTTATAGGATTTAGAAGTTTGTAAATTGAAATTTGGGACATCTGGTAAGCAAAAAAGAAAATTAATTCCACTTCGGATTGCATCACCAGACAATTATGCTTCTTATTGCCATTAATAAATTGATTATAAGTGGGATAGTAAATTTTACCGATTCTTAGTTTGTAGGCCAATAGATACATTTAAAAAAAATATTTTATGTAAACTTAAGGAAATGAATCAACTACGAAGAAATGGTTCGCTAATACAAAAAATAATGATTTACTGAAACTTACGAAGTTTTTAGGGTTAAAGCATTAGTAACTTTTCTTCGACATGCTAAGATATGGATTAAGGACAAAGACTGAAGCATTTTCACTTAAAATTCGTAGAAGTATTTTAAATTGATGAAAACAAACAATGTACAGGAAACACTGCTTAATAGTAGTCATTTATTTTTCTACCAACTTTTTTATTGTAGTAATACATAAACTAAATATTGTATGCATTAATCAAAATGAAGACGTGAGTATATAATAAAGGCATTATTATTTGTTTTTTTATTTATTTTTTATTTAATTTTCGACTTTTGTGCAAATATGGGTTACATAAGTATAGTTTTGCACTCTGTATTATATCAAGTATTCAAAAAATTCCTTTGTAGATCCACTAGCACTAACAAAAATGAAAAACCCTACTAGTAGTAAATGGAAATTGAGGCGACAGAGACATGTATTGAAGAAAACACAACTTTTCCTAAGTATGCAACAGATTGACGGACATTTACCTACAGAGGGTCCGACTAGGCGAAGATGTGCTCGATGTGCTCAGAGTAAGAAGGAAAAAAGGACTACTATTTTATGTGAATTTTGCGAAATACCTTTATGCGCAAATTGCTTTGTACCCTTTCATTTATATACTTGAAATCTGTTATGTTTATATTACACATACACATGTTATATTTCTTCCTTATATGGTTTAATAAAATATAAGTTTATTCATGTTAAGTATTTTGTTCTTATTTTATAGTTTTTTAAAGTGCGCTATTAATAAAAGCCTTTGTTAGGTGTACATTCGAATTCCATATTACCTAGGATTTATTTTATAATTTTCATCAAACTTCAATGCAATTATTAAATAGTAATAATATGAAGAGATAATCGATTTTACACCAGTAGTGGCCGGTTACAAATTCGGCCGAATTGTTTTATTTATAGCTATTTGGCACAATTTTGTATTAGTTCGATGAAGTCGCTTCTAGAGTGTGTATCTGCAAATGTAATCACTAGTAATCTGAGACTAAGCGATAAGATACTTGTTGGCAATAATATTACTTCGATGTATTAAAGTGAGGACGATATTGTAGAATAATATCATCGTATACTTGTGTATTGCTTGTAATGTCGTAATTTGGTGACTAAGCCGGCTGATTATTTTACTTTACTTATTCGATTTGGTAAATCAGTAAAATTTCACATCGTTTAACTTTATGTGTTGCAAGGTGCGTTCACAAAAATAGATTATTATTTGAATATTTTAGCGTTAACTAAAAAATGCGTCTACAGTACAAAAAACTGCAGTAACATTTAAATATTGTTAAATATCATTAATATTGTTAAAGATAACATAATTTAAAGTAGATGGGATTCGTCACAAGGTCTCTAAGTTAAAGGAAGACAGAAAACAGGGGAAGTGTTGCCGCTTCTTAACAAGTCTTGAACGGATTTAACAATTGCAGCTGTAAGAAACTAACCCTCTCCCTCCCCAAAACTGTTGAATCCTATCTAATGTCATCTAGAAAAGTGTAAGTACAAAAGTAATCAATTCAAAATCTGAAAGCTGGGAGGTATTTTTTATTCTACAATTTTATCATCAGCTAAATACGTGTCTGGATGATTGTCTATGTGTGAATGCTCTTGCCTGAATATTTGTCTTCTTTGTATATTAATAGCATGTTTGCATAATCTTTTAAATAACTATGGAATTCACCCAAGCCGAATTTACAATATGAAACCTGGCATTTCAATAACAAAATTGACCTGCAAAAGTTAACTAATCTCGGCGATAAACGATTATGTCAACAAAGGACATTTCAACTTTATGTTTGCTTTTTAAAAAATTTACAAAGTGTTTTATAAATTATATCTTTCAAATGCTTATCGTATTCTTACTTAGTATTACTTATAGTATATTACTCTATTTGAACTCCTACGAAGCGACGAAGGTGATGACTTTGGTTCGATGGCGAAACTGGCGTCTCTAGTTATATAATTGTATAATTAACCGTTTAGGCTCCCTCTCAAGCTGAAACCAAACACACTTACTTGCCTCTAACCTTCTAAGATCCATCTTTATACTTTAATTGTGAGAAATTGCACTACGGTATATAAACTTATTGCTACTGCATCAAAGTCGATAGTGAAATTTTTCGATAAGAATGAATCCATCAGTGAGTATAAAATTTACGCCTGTTTGGTTTGTATTTATTCTTGGTTTATATGTATTGCAATATACATCATTTAGTGTTAGTTTTGGATATAATTTAGCTTCATATTTTATTTATTTTAATTAAATAATTTTAAGAACTTTATGTAAAAATGTTTGGTTTTAATAGTATTTAGTTCTGTTGTGATGTACATGTATATACTGCCTTAACCCTTACTATTGTAAATATTTGTAGAGTGAAGAATCCTTAAGATCACTCTATCGCAATTATATAATACAAACTTTTCGTAGTGATAGGATTGATGCACTTCGAAATACTAGTTCTCGTAATTGAAGTTATGTATTTAAGAGTTTTATTTCAAACGAGGAATATTTTATTTGTATGTAGTTTTCGTACCATCATAAGGAAATAAAACTGTCGTTATTCTGCATACTACACCACTGCCAAAATCTATCAGATCAAACTTAACCAGCATTTGGTAACATAAATGTGTTAGCAGAGTTAGTATTTCATTTTTATCCCTTTAAGTTCGTTTTAAACGTGTTAAAATATGTACTGCAAAATTTGGAACAAAAATACACTTTCTTCTCGTATGCTATCGAATGGAACATCAGAATAATTAGCTAAAATAATTTGTTGCTGTAACAAAGCAGTTAAAGCATCAAAAACGATGCGTTTATAGATTCTAAATGCATTATTTTAATTGAGTTTTTCAAAAGTGATCAATAGAAATTTCATATCAAATCCAAACGTGACAAAATCGAGCTGTTAAATGTAAATGGAGTCAACGCGCCGTAAAAAATTTACTAAGAGGTCATACACAAGCAGTTAATAAAAAAAAACCCTACCACATTAATATTTATACCCTAGATACGTATTTCGATAACTAAGTTGTCATCTTCAATATATCAACTTAGTTGTCGAAATATGTATCTAAAATACAAATTATAATCTGATAAGGGTTTTTTATTACCTGTTCGAGTATTTACTCAACCAGAGTCTCTGAAGTATTTGCATTGAAAGGCTCATTGCACTTATAGAAAATTTTACTACAAATTGTAGTGACATATCATATTATTGAGACCTGTAGAAATTTGTGCAAGTTATTTGCAAGTAATAGTAATAGTACCGTGAGATCGACTGACTTTATAATAGGAGTAGGCTATGAATATACAACTTAATTGGGAACACTGAGTTAAAAGATAAATCTAATCTATATACGGGATGTTTATAGATTATAAACACATTGTTCGAGTTTAACGCAATTTAGTTTTTTAACTGAAGTCAATTGAAATTTCATATCAAATGCAAGAGTCAAAAAGGTGAAATCGAATTGTTAAATTTGATGCTTAGTTGACCACATTTGCAGTCAACTAAATAACAAAACAACAAACGATTTAACAGAGTAATTTGTAGTAAGGTGTAGTTAGAATATTGCTATTGAAAATATGCAGGTAAAACATTTTTTGATACAACTGATTCATTTTCTTTGCACCATTCTTACAATTTTGTAAACTGCTTGTCATAATTGTTATGAGATTTAATGGTATGTAAATTGTTTATGTCTTCATCAATTTCAGTTGAAATACAGGAAAAACTCTCATTCATTTCATATTAAATTTAATAAGTACAAAATATTTAATAAAAATTTGACAAATATAAAGTTTAAATTGGCAAATATCATCGTATATTTCCAGCCATATTTTAAACTTACTATTATTTATCTAGGAAAGGTGCAAATTAGAAAAAATAACAAAGAATTTTCGTCATAGCATACTTATCGCACTCAGCATTTAGGGCCAACTGGCCTCGAGCGATAAGACTTGCCTTATCAAATTCATTCTTTAATATTCTGTTATTGTAGGTTGTTAAGGACATGAATTGGTTTTTACTTTAATTTTATATTTTAATATTGTAACTATACTAAGAATCTTAATTCATATTATTTTAATTTTATATTTAACATTTGTCATAATAATCCTATGAATTTTAATGTTAGGCTTTTCCAAATTTTATTTTACTTAATATTCTATAAGCTGTAAACTGTGTGTTATTCCCAATTGTAAATGTATTTTCATTTTATGTCAAAATTTCTGAGAAAGCCATTTAGTGCATTCAAGCCGGATGCAATTCCCTCGGTTTAGATTTATGGCCCCTATTAAATTTATTAGTGTAACCTTTTAGTTGCTTGAATAGTTTAATAATTTTCTAGGAAACATTATTCTAGATCTTTCCCTATTAACTATAAAATGCGTTTTGGTGGGAAAACGTCCCTTCTTTTTCAATAGAAGCATTTTGTTAGAAACATTACCAAAAAGAACGTTGGTGTGAACATAGTACAACCAAGATCGTCGGCAGTGTAAAACCGAGGGAATTCAGTCACGCTTATTTTTTCTTTAAATTCAAAAGTAGTGTAATCATCAGAAAATTAACTGCAAATGGTTTCAATTATTCGTTGATTCATACTACTTATAAAATATTTGCTTATTGTATGTTAAATTAATATATAGACTAGTTAAAATTTTATCGTTGTCTATTATTTCAATTAAACAATAGTGCAGGTAGTGAGGTAATGAGGTAGTGAGGTAATGTGAAGCAACCAGCAAAAACAACAAACAATAATTCTTCAAACGAGGAGAAATCAACATAGGTTTCTATCAACATATTTACAGTAAATAAAGAATCTAATACGAAATAATATCATTTTAAAATATATTATTATAAAAGATTATAAAAATTATAAAATTATCTAATACAGAATGTGACAAAATCCATTTATGTGCCTAATTACTCTTCACCTTTTTTTGTATGTGTAGTCTCCGTAATGATTTAAAAAATATTTTAAATCGTTTTAAATTTGATGTGATTAATTAATACCTTATATACTAACATTAATACTTGAAATAATATTTTGTAGGTAGAAGAACGAATTATCATGAAAAACAGTTCGTCTGCTGGAAATGCAACAGACGTTACAAATATTCTAGGAATCTATCATCACACATAAGGTACGAATGTGGGAAGGAACCCGCGTTTCACTGTCCTCTATTTCCAGACTGTTTGTACAGAGCTAAGAAAAAGGGAAATATCAACATCCATGTTGCCAATGTACACAAAATGAAATAATGTCAATTTCTTTTTTTCTATGTTGATGTTGTGTAGTGTGATTAAACGTTGAAATAAAAACCTTAAATTGCTCTCGGTCTTTTCTAAATAACGGCAAAGAAAATTGTGACGTTGTCCTTCAAAATTTTAACTGTAGATTTAAATGCATGATTTTACATCAATAATTTTTTCCTATCAAAAACATGCCGTAAGTTGTGTATGGGTACCAATTTTTCATTTGGATGTATTAATTGTTTTTATGTTTTAGGTCACGCTAGGAGGTTTCGAGATACAAAATCAAAATTATTTTCTTGCGCTGATTGTCAAAGGTCATATAAGTACGCAAGAAATTTACAAGCACATCAGAGATACGAATGCGGAAAGGAACCACGTTTTAGGTGTTACTTCCCGAACTGCCAATACAAATGTAAAGTTAAAGGCAATCTGAAGTATCATTACATTAGTAAACACAAAACTTTAGTTGATGTAAGAAAATAGGATTTTGTAAATATATAGTAGAGAGGAATATGTAGCTCGTCTGTAGGAAAATATGTTATATGTTGCAGTTAAGCAACTAAAATAAATTTGTTTTATTTGATTAACGATAATTACCCAATTATAATATTGTAACTTTTCGTAACTAAATAGCACGAACTTTCGCTATCGATGACTATATTAACACTACTTTTCGTAAGGACTTTATTTCTAAATCATTAGAATTCAATCTAAAGATGGACCCAAATGCAAAAACTGACTGCATGTACATATATTTATCTAAACTTTGAGAAAGTCTATAAAATTTTGCTTTATGCTTTAAGTTTTTAAAAATTGTTCAGTATTTATTTGATGTCATGTTAGATGACATGTAAAATAGTGTAAATAGTTAACGCTTAATAAATAACAAATTCGTTTCAAAGTATATGTTATATTAATTTTTCTCGAGTTGGTACAAATAATTTAACCGGGATTATTAAAACTTACCTTTTTTCTTCTGTTATGCAGTACATTTTTCGAACATTGTAGTTTCTTAATTGTTTTAGATATTTTTGTTATTTCTTTGACAATTAAATTAAAAATATACTTAAACAAACCTAAACACATTTTTCGCGTTTCGCAAAAAAGAAATATTTTTTTTTATAACTCTATACCTTGTCTCAGAATAAGGAACGCAGAACACATAGCTTAAAAATGTAACTTATTATAAAAATGAAACACAAACAGTTGTGAATGTAGAAGTTTGTTAACAATATTAATCTTTTCCTTTATTACATAAAAACAAATGAAAAAAATTCATTTTAATGGAAGTATGACTGTACAAATGTTACTTCTTGGATTAATAAGTACAACCTATTCAAAATTAACATTAAATATTATTAAAATGAAACAATGCAAAAATGTAATTCAACGTTTACATATTATGAAAAATAGCGGATATCTGGCATTCATTTATCCATATTAAACTTGCCTGTTCAAGAACCAATGAAATCTCTTAAAAATACGTTCTATTTTGGCACAATATTTGAATCACTTTTTCTTTATCTGAGACAAGGTGTAGTATTACATAAGTTACATTAATTACATTTTTCAGTGCCGTTAAAGTATTCAATTGCAGAATTTGATTTTTTTTGGGGGGATTTCCAATCATGAGCATTGACTTAATATGTTAACATGTTTTTAGTATCTTAGCACCCATTTTATGACTAGCATGCTTATAATTTCCATTAATGACATAAAAACATACTCTAACTTTGCTATCTGCTTCTGGGCTTTCGGGCTGGAACCGCGTCACTTGTATATCTGCCGACGTTTTGTACCCATTTGTATGGGACATTTTCAGGGCTAAACTACTGCACTGAAAAACTGAAGTCTACGTACCAGATTATACTCTAACTTTTCGATGTATATTAAAAAAAACTACTCTAGTTGAAAATTACCGGCCAATTGCTAAAATTAACATATTTACCAGATTTTAAAAACTATATCTTAGCATTTACGCAAAACTTAGTCTCTCATATCTATTGATCACAATTGTTTCATCAGCAAGCTTTCAACTATAACTAATCTGACCGTTCTTATTTGTAAACAATTGGATGACAATACTCAAGTGAACGTTATTTATACCGATTTGACTAAGGCTTTTGATCGTTTTAATCATGGAATTCTACTCAATACATTGGAAACTAGAATTTTCTCTATCACAAATATTACTTATTTCTTCATATTGTACCTCGGGCGTCATCCAGGATACGAACTTGGAATCCTTGCTTTTCCTAGTT